>JASDAS010000019.1:2785007-3252804 GCA_033977485.1 Hydrangea macrophylla
CATAACGTATTCATGGTGCACAAATAATGCGAAAAATGACTTTTTCATCACTTACACTTGAAAATGCTTAGATTTTTGAGGTTTTGAGTAGTGAAACGGTAAACCGCTTAAGCATCCACCACGAAACCATACTCGCACCTGAAACATGCCTAAATAAACTTGCTGGAACTAATGGAATGCATAAAGGATTCATGGTTCACAAATAATGCAAAAAAATTACTTTTTCATCACTTAGACTTGAAAATTCTTAGTTTTTGAGAAGTGAAACGGTAAACCGCTTAACAATACACCACAAAAAACTTACACGCACCTCAAACATGCCTAAATAAACTTGCGAGAACTAACGGATTGCATAACGTATTCATGGTTCACAAATAATGCGAAAAAATGACTTTTTCATCACTTACACTTGAAAATGCTTAGATTTTGAGGTTTTGAGTAGTGAAACGGTAAACCGCTTAAGCATCCACCACGAAACCATACTCGCACCTGAAACATGCCTAAATAAACTTGCGGGAACAAATGGAATGCATAAAGGATTCACGGTTCACAAATAATGCAAAAAAATTACTTTTTCATCACTTAGACTTGAAAATTCTTTACTTTTTGAGGTTTGAGTAATGAAACAGTAACCCATAACAAAACGCCACGAAACCTTATTCGCACCTCAAACATGCTTAAATAAACTTACGGGAACTAATGGAATGCATAACGGAATCACGGTTAACAAATAATGCGAAAAAATGACTTTTTCATCACTTAGACTTGAAAATGCTTAGTTTTTTAAGTTTTGAGTAGTAAAACGGTAAACCGCTGAACCAAATGACACAAAACCTTACTTTCACCTGAAACTTGCCTAAATAAACTTGTTGGAAATAACGTAATGCATAACAGATTCACAGTTCACAAATGATTCGAGAAAATGACTTTTTCATCACTTAAACTTGAAAATGCTTAGTTTTTTAGGTTTTGAGCAGTGAAATGCTAAAACGCTTAACCTGACGCCACGAAATATACTCGCACCACAAATATGCCTAAATGAACGTACGAGAACTAAAAGAATGCCTAACGGATTCACGGTTCACAAATCATTCTCAAAAATGACTTTTTCATCACATAGACTTAAAAATTCTTAGTTTTTGAGGTTTTGAGTAGTGAAACGGTAAACCACTTAACCAAACGCCACAAAACCTTACTCGCACATCAAAAATAACTAAATGAACTTGCGGGAAAAAAAGGAATGCATAATGTATTCACGGTTCACAAATAATGCGAAATAATGATTTTTTCATCACTTAGACTTGAAAATTCTTAGCTTTTGAGAAGTGAAACGGTAAACCGCTTACAATACACCACAAAAACTTACACGCACCTCAAACATGCCTAAATAAACTAGCGAGAACTAACGGATTGCATGACGTATTCATGGTGCACAAAGAATGCGAAAAAATGACTTTTTCATCACTTACACTTGAAAATGCTTAGATTTTGAGGTTTTGAGTAGTGAAACGGTAAACCGCTTAAGCATCCACCACGAAACCATACTCGCACCTCAAACATGCCTAAATAAACTTGCGGGAACTAATGGAATGCATAAAGGATTCACGGTTCACAAATAATGTAAAAAAATTACTTTTTCATCACTTAGACTTGAAAATTCTTTACTTTTTGAGGTTTTGAGTAATGAAACGGTAACCCATAACAAAACGCCTCGAAACCTTATTCGCACCTCAAACATGCTTAAATAAACTTGCGGGAACTAATGGAATGCATAACGGAATCACGGTTAACAAATAATGCGAAAAAATGACTTTTTCATCACTTAGACTTGAAAATGCTTAGTTTTTTATGTTTTGAGTAGGTAAAACGGTAAACCGCTGAACCAAATGACACAAAACCTTACTTGCACCTGAAACATGCCTAAATAAACTTGTTGGAAATAACGTAATGCATAACAGAATTCACGGTTCACAAATGATTCGAGAAAATGACTTTTTCATCACTTCAACTTGAAAATGCTTAGTTTTTTAGGTTTTGAGCAGTGAAATGCTAAAACGCTTAACCTGACGCCACAAAACCTTACTCGCACATCAAAAATAACTAAATGAACTTGCGGGAAAAAAAGGAATGCATAATGTATTCACGGTTCACAAATAATGCGAAATAATGATTTTTTCATCACTTAGACTTGAAAATTCTTAGTTTTTGAGAAGTGAAACGGTAAACCGCTTAACAATACACCACAAAAACTTACACGCACCTCAAACATGCCTAAATAAACTAGCGAGAACTAACGGATTGCATAACGTATTCATGGTGCACAAATAATGCGAAAAAATGACTTTTTCATCACTTACACTTGAAAATGCTTAGATTTTGAGGTTTTGAGTAGTGAAACGGTAAACCGCTTAAGCATCCACCACGAAACCATACTCGCACCTCAAACATGCCTAAATAAACTTGCGGGAACTAATGGAATGCATAAAGGATTCACGGTTAACAAATAATGTAAAAAAATTACTTTTTCATCACTTAGACTTGAAAATTCTTTACTTTTTGAGGTTTTGAGTAATGAAACGGTAACCCATAACAAAACGCCACGAAACCTTATTCGCACCTCAAACATGCCTAAATAAACTTGCTGGAACTATGGAATGCATAAAGGATTCACGGTTCACAAATAATGCAAAAAAATTACGTTTTCATCACCTAGACTTGATAATTCTTTACTTTTTGAGGTTTTGAGTAATGAAATGGTAACCCATAACCGAATGCCACGAAACCTTATTCGCACCTCAAACATGTTTAAATAAACTTGCGGGAACTAATGGAATGCATAACGGAATCACGGTTAACAAACAATGCGAAAAAAATGACTTTTTCATCACTTAGACTTGAAAATGCTTTGTTTTTTAAGTTTTGAGTAGTGAAATGCTAAAACGCTTAACCTGACGCCACGAAATATACTCGCACCACAAATATGCCTAAATGAACGTACGAGAACTAAAAGAATGCCTAACGGATTCACGGTTCACAAATCATTCTCAAAAATGACTTTTTCATCACATAGACTTAAAAATTCTTAGTTTTTGAGGTTTTGAGTAGTGAAACGGTAAACCACTTAACCAAACGCCACAAAACCTTACTCGCACATCAAAAATAACTAAATGAACTTGCGGGAAAAAAAGGAATGCATAATGTATTCACGGTTCACAAATAATGCGAAATAATGATTTTTTCATCACTTAGACTTGAAAATTCTTAGTTTTTGAGAAGTGAAACGGTAACCCATAACAAAACGCCACGAAACCTTATTCGCACCTCAAACATGCCTAAATAAACTTGCGAGAACTAACGGATTGCATAACGTATTCATGGTGCACAAATAATGCGAAAAATGACTTTTTCATCACTTACACTTGAAAATGCTTAGATTTTGAGGTTTTGAGTAGTGAAACGGTAAACCGCTTAAGCATCCACCACGAAACCATACTCGCACCTGAAACATGCCTAAATAAACTTGCTGAAACTAATGGAATGCATAAAGGATTCACGGTTCACAAATAATGCAAAAAAATTACTTTTTCATCACCTAGACTTGAAAATTCTTTACTTTTTGAGGTTTTGAGTAATGAAATGGTAACCCATAACCGAATGCCACGAAACCTTATTCGCACCTCAAACATGCTTAAATAAACTTGCGGGAACTAATGGAATGCATAACGGAATCACGGTTAACAAACAATGCGAAAAAATGACTTTTTCATCACTTAGACTTGAAAATGCTTTGTTTTTTAAGTTTTGAGTAGTGAAATGGTAAACCGCTTAAGCATCCACCACGAAACCATACTCGCACCTCAAACATGCTAAATAAACTTGCGGGAACTAATGGAATGCATAAAGGATTCACGGTTCACAAATAATGCAAAAAAATTACTTTTTCATCACTTAGACTTGAAAATTCTTTACTTTTTGAGGTTTTGAGTAATGAAACGGTAACCCATAACAAAACGCCTCGAAACCTTATTCGCACCTCAAACATGCTTAAATAAACTTGCGGGAACTAATGGAATGCATAACGGAATCACGGTTAACAAATAATGCGAAAAAATGACTTTTTCATCACTTAGACTTGAAAATGCTTAGTTTTTTATGTTTTGAGTAGTAAAACGGTAAACCGCTTGAACCAAATGACACAAAACCTTACTTGCACCTGAAACA
This sequence comes from Hydrangea macrophylla, assembly GCA_033977485.1. NCBI lineage: Eukaryota > Viridiplantae > Streptophyta > Magnoliopsida > Cornales > Hydrangeaceae > Hydrangea > Hydrangea macrophylla. The sequence goes on from JASDAS010000019.1 coordinate 2,789,229, forward strand.
TGCCTAAATAAACTTGTTGGAAATAACGTAATGCATAACAGATTCACGGTTCACAAATGATTCGAGAAAATGACTTTTTCATCACTTAAACTTGAAAATGCTTAGTTTTTTAGGTTTTGAGCAGTGAAATGCTAAAACGCTTAACCTGACGCCACGAAATATACTCGCACCACAAATATGCCTAAATGAACGTACGAGAACTAAAAGAATGCCTAACGGATTCACGGTTCACAAATCATTCTCAAAAATGACTTTTTCATCACATAGACTTAAAAATTCTTAGTTTTTGAGGTTTTGAGTAGTGAAACGGTAAACCACTTAACCAAACGCCACAAAACCTTACTCGCACATCAAAAATAACTAAATGAACTTGCGGGAAAAAAAGGAATGCATAATGTATTCACGGTTCACAAATAATGCGAAATAATGATTTTTTCATCACTTAGACTTGAAAATTCTTAGTTTTTGAGAAGTGAAACGGTAAACCGCTTAACAATACACCACAAAAACTTACACGCACCTCAAACATGCCTAAATAAACTAGCGTGAACTAACGGATTGCATAACGTATTCATGGTGCACAAATAATGCGAAAAAATGACTTTTTCATCACTTACACTTGAAAATGCTTAGATTTTGAGGTTTTGAGTAGTGAAACGGTAAACCGCTTAAGCATCCACCACGAAACCATACTCGCACCTCAAACATGCCTAAATAAAACTTGCGGGAACTAATGGAATGCATAAAGGATTCACGGTTAACAAATAATGTAAAAAAATTACTTTTTTATCACTTAGACTTGAAAATTCTTTACTTTTTGAGGTTTTGAGTAATGAAACGGTAACCCATAACAAAACGCCACGAAACCTTATTCGCACCTCAAACATGCCTAAATAAACTTGCGAGAACTAACGGATTGCATAACGTATTCATGGTGCACAAATAATGCGAAAAATGACTTTTTCATCACTTACACTTGAAAATGCTTAGATTTTGAGTTTTGAGTAGTGAAACGGTAAACCGCTTAAGCATCCACCACGAAACCATACTCGCACCTGAAACATGCCTAAATAAACTTGCTGGAACTAATGGAATGCATAAAGGATTCACGGTTCACAAATAATGCAAAAAAATTACTTTTTCATCACCTAGACTTGAAAATTCTTTACTTTTTGAGGTTTTGAGTAATGAAATGGTAACCCATAACCGAATGCCACGAAACCTTATTCGCACCTCAAACATGCTTAAATAAACTTGCGGGAACTAATGGAATGCATAACGGAATCACGGTTAACAAACAATGCGAAAAAAATGACTTTTTCATCACTTAGACTTGAAAATGCTTTGTTTTTTAAGTTTTGAGTAGTGAAATGGTAAACCGCTTAAGCATCCACCACGAAACATACTCGCACCTCAAACATGCCTAAATAAACTTGCGGGAACTAATGGAATGCATAAAGGATTCACGGTTCACAAATAATGCAAAAAAAATTACTTTTTCATCACTTAGACTTGAAATTTCTTTACTTTTTGAGGTTTTGAGTAATGAAACGGTAACCCATAACAAAACGCCTCGAAACCTTATTCGCACCTCAAACATGCTTAAATAAACTTGCGGGAACTAATGGAATGCATAACGGAATCACGGTTAACAAATAATGCGAAAAAAATGACTTTTTCATCACTTAGACTTGAAAATGCTTAGTTTTTTTATGTTTTGAGTAGTAAAACGGTAAACCGCTGAACCAAATGACACAAACCTTACTTGCACCTGAAACATGCCTAAATAAACTTGTTGGAAATAACGTAATGCATAACAGATTCACGGTTCACAAATGATTCGAGAAAATGACTTTTTCATCACTTAAAACTTGAAAATGCTTAGTTTTTTAGGTTTTGAGCAGTGAAATGCTAAAACGCTTAACCTGACGCCACGAAATATACTCGCACCACAAATATGCCTAAATGAACGTACGAGAACTAAAAGAATGCCTAACGGATTCACGTTCACAAATCATTCTCAAAATGACTTTTTCATCACATAGACTTAAAAATTCTTAGTTTTTGAGGTTTTGAGTAGTGAAACGGTAAACCACTTAACCAAACGCCACAAAACCTTACCTCGCACATCAAAAATAACTAAATGAACTTGCGGGAAAAAAAGGAATGCATAATGTATTCACGGTTCACAAATAATGCGAAATAATGATTTTTTCATCACTTAGACTTGAAAATTCTTAGCTTTTGAGAAGTGAAACGTAAACCGCTTAACAATACACCACAAAAACTTACACGCACCTCAAACATGCCTAAATAAACTAGAGAGAACTAAACGGATTGCATAACGTATTCATGGTGCACAAATAATGCGAAAAAATGACTTTTTCATCACTTACACTTGAAAATGCTTAGATTTTGAGGTTTTGAGTAGTGAAACGGTAAACCACTTAAGCATCCACCACGAAACCATACTCGCACCTCAAACATGCCTAAATAAACTTGCGGGAAACTAATGGAATGCATAAAGGATTCACGGTTCACAAATAATGTAAAAAAATTACTTTTTCATCACTTAGACTTGAAAATTCTTTACTTTTTGAGGTTTTGAGTAATGAAACGGTAACCCATAACAAAACGCCACGAAACCTTATTCGCACCTCAAACATGCCTAAATAAACTTGCGAGAACTAACGGATTGCATAACGTATTCATGGTGCACAAATAATGCGAAAAATGACTTTTTCATCACTTACACTTGAAAATGCTTAGATTTTGAGGTTTTGAGTAGTGAAACGGTAAACCGCTTAAGCATCCACCACGAAACCATACTCGCACCTGAAACATGCCTAAATAAACTTGCTGGACACTAATGGAATGCATAAAGGATTCACGGTTCACAAATAATGCAAAAAAATTACCTTTTTCATCACCTAGACTTGAAAATTCTTTACTTTTTGAGGTTTTGAGTAATGAAATGGTAACCCACAACCGAATGCCACGAAACCTTATTCGCACCCTCAAACATGCTTAAATAAACTTGCGGGAACTAATGGAATGCATAACGAATCACGGTTAACAAACAATGCGAAAAAATGACTTTTTCATCACTTAGACTTGAAAATGCTTTGTTTTTTAAGTTTTGAGTAGTGAAATGGTAAACCGCTTAAGCATCCACCACGAAACCATACTCGCACCTCAAACATGCCTAAATAAACTTGCGGGAACTAATGGAATGCATAAAGGATTCACGGTTCACAAATAATGCAAAAAAATTACTTTTTCTTCACTTAGACTTGAAAATTCTTTACTTTTTGAGGTTTTGAGTAATGAAACAGTAACCCATAACAAAACGCCACGAAACCTTATTCGCACCTCAAACATGCTTAAATAAACTTGCGGGAACTAATGGAATGCATAACGGAATCACGGTTAACAAATAATGCGAAATAATGACTTTTTCATCACTTAGACTTGAAAATGCTTAGTTTTTTAAGTTTTGAGTAGTAAAACGGTAAACCGCTGAACCAAAAGACACAAAACCTTACTTGCACCTGAAACATGCCTAAATAAACTTGTTGGAAATAACGTAATGCATAACAGATTCACGGTTCACAAATGATTCGAGAAAAATGACTTTTTCATCACTTAAACTTGAAAATGCTTAGTTTTTTAGGTTTTGAGCAGTGAAATGCTAAACGCTTAACCTGACGCCACGAAATATACTCGCACCACAAATATGCCTAAATGAACGTACGAGAACTAAAAGAATGCCTAACGGATTCACGGTTCACAAATCATTCTCAAAAATGACTTTTTCATCACATAGACTTAAAAATTCTTAGTTTTTGAGGTTTTGAGTAGTGAAACGGTAAACCACTTAACCAAACGCCACAAAACCTTACTCGCACATCAAAAATAACTAAATGAACTTGCGGGAAAAAAAAGGAATGCATAATGTATTCACGGTTCACAAATAATGCGAAATAATGATTTTTTCATCACTTAGACTTGAAAATTCTTAGCTTTTGAGAAGTGAAACGGTAAACCGCTTAACAATACACCACAAAAACTTACACGCACCTCAAACATGCCTAAATAAACTAGCGAGAACTAACGGATTGCATAACGTATTCATGGTGCACAAATAATGCGAAAAAATGACTTTTTCATCACTTACACTTGAAAATGCTTAGATTTTGAGGTTTTGAGTAGTGAAACGGTAAACCGCTTAAGCATCCACCACGAAACCATACTCGCACCTCAAACATGCCTAAATAAACTTGCGGGAACTAATGGAATGCATAAAGGATTCACGGTTCACAAATAATGTAAAAAAATTACTTTTTCATCACTTAGACTTGAAAATTCTTTACTTTTTGAGGTTTTGAGTAATGAAACGGTAACCCATAACAAAACGCCACGAAACCTTATTCGCACCTCAAACATGCCTAAATAAACTTGCGAGAACTAACGGATTGCATAACGTATTCATGGTGCACAAATAATGCGAAAAATGACTTTTTCATCACTTACACTTGAAAATGCTTAGATTTTGAGGTTTTGAGTAGTGAAACGGTAAACCGCTTAAGCATCCACCACGAAACCATACTCGCACCTGAAACATGCCTAAATAAACTTGCTGGAACTAATGGAATGCATAAAGGATTCACGGTTCACAAATAATGCAAAAAAATTACTTTTTCATCACCTAGACTTGAAAATTCTTTACTTTTTGAGGTTTTGAGTAATGAAATGGTAACCCATAACCGAATGCCACGAAACCTTATTCGCACCTCAAACATGCTTAAATAAACTTGCGGGAACTAATGGAATGCATAACGGAATCACGGTTAACAAACAATGCGAAAAAATGACTTTTTCATCACTTAGACTTGAAAATGCTTTGTTTTTTAAGTTTTGAGTAGTGAAATGGTAAACCGCTTAAGCATCCACCACGAAACCATACTCGCACCTCAAACATGCCTAAATAAACTTGCGGGAACTAATGGAATGCATAAAGGATTCACGGTTCACAAATAATGCAAAAAAATTACTTTTTCATCACTTAGACTTGAAAATTCTTTACTTTTTGAGGTTTTGAGTAATGAAACGGTAACCCATAACAAAACGCCTCGAAACCTTATTCGCACCTCAAACATGCTTAAATAAACTTGCGGGAACTAATGGAATGCATAACGGAATCACGGTTAACAAATAATGCGAAAAAATGACTTTTTCATCACTTAGACTTGAAAATGCTTAGTTTTTTATGTTTTGAGTAGTAAAACGGTAAACCGCTGAACCAAATGACACAAAACCTTACTTGCACCTGAAACATGCCTAAATAAACTTGTTGGAAATAACGTAATGCATAACAGATTCACGGTTCACAAATGATTCGAGAAAATGACTTTTTCATCACTTAAACTTGAAAATGCTTAGTTTTTTAGGTTTTGAGCAGTGAAATGCTAAAACGCTTAACCTGACGCCACGAAATATACTCGCACCACAAATATGCCTAAATGAACGTACGAGAACTAAAAGAATGCCTAACGGATTCACGGTTCACAAATCATTCTCAAAAATGACTTTTTCATCACATAGACTTAAAAATTCTTAGTTTTTGAGGTTTTGAGTAGTGAAACGGTAAACCACTTAACCAAACGCCACAAAACCTTACTCGCACATCAAAAATAACTAAATGAACTTGCGGGAAAAAAAGGAATGCATAATGTATTCACGGTTCACAAATAATGCGAAATAATGATTTTTTCATCACTTAGACTTGAAAATTCTTAGTTTTTGAGAAGTGAAACGGTAAACCGCTTAACAATACACCACAAAAACTTACACGCACCTCAAACATGCCTAAATAAACTTGCGAGAACTAACGGATTGCATAACGTATTCATGGTTCACAAATAATGCGAAAAAATGACTTTTTCATCACTTACACTTGAAAATGCTTAGATTTTGAGGTTTTGAGTAGTGAAACGGAAAACCGCTTAAGCATCCACCACGAAACCATACTCGCACCTGAAACATGCCTAAATAAACTTGCGGGAACAAATGGAATGCATAAAGGATTCACGGTTCACAAATAATGCAAAAAAATTACTTTTTCATCACTTAGACTTGAAAATTCTTTACTTTTTGAGGTTTTGAGTAATGAAACAGTAACCCATAACAAAAAGCCACGAAACCTTATTCGCACCTCAAACATGCTTAAATAAACTTGCGGGAACTAATGGAATGCATAACGGAATCACGGTTAACAAATAATGCGAAAAAATGACTTTTTCATCACTTAGACTTGAAAATGCTTAGTTTTTTAAGTTTTGAGTAGTAAAACGGTAAACCGCTGAACCAAATGACACAAAACCTTACTTGCACCTGAAACATGCCTAAATAAACTTGTTGGAAATAACGTAATGCATAACAGATTCACAGTTCACAAATGATTCGAGAAAATGACTTTTTCATCACTTAAACTTGAAAATGCTTAGTTTTTTAGGTTTTGAGCAGTGAAATGCTAAAACGCTTAACCTGACGCCACGAAATATACTCGCACCACAAATATGCCTAAATGAACGTACGAGAACTAAAAGAATGCCTAACGGATTCACGGTTCACAAATCATTCTCAAAAATGACTTTTTCATCACATAGACTTAAAAATTCTTAGTTTTTGAGGTTTTGAGTAGTGAAACGGTAAACCACTTAACCAAACGCCACAAAACCTTACTCGCACATCAAAAATAACTAAATGAACTTGCGGGAAAAAAAGAATGCATAATGTATTCACGGTTCACAAATAATGCGAAATAATGATTTTTTCATCACTTAGACTTGAAAATTCTTAGCTTTTGAGAAGTGAAACGGTAAACCGCTTAACAATACACCACAAAAACTTACACGCACCTCAAACATGCCTAAATAAACTAGCGAGAACTAACGGATTGCATGACGTATTCATGGTGCACAAATAATGCGAAAAAATGACTTTTTCATCACTTACACTTGAAAATGCTTAGATTTTGAGGTTTTGAGTAGTGAAACGGTAAACCGCTTAAGCATCCACCACGAAACCATACTCGCACCTCAAACATGCCTAAATAAACTTGCGGGAACTAATGGAATGCATAAAGGATTCACGGTTCACAAATAATGTAAAAAAATTACTTTTTCATCACTTAGACTTGAAAATTCTTTACTTTTTGAGGTTTTGAGTAATGAAACGGTAACCCATAACAAAACGCCACGAAACCTTATTCGCACCTCAAACATGCCTAAATAAACTTGCGAGAACTAACGGATTGCATAACGTATTCATGGTGCACAAATAATGCGAAAAATGACTTTTTCATCACTTACACTTGAAAATGCTTAAATTTTGAGGTTTTGAGTAGTGAAACGGTAAACCGCTTAAGCATCCACCACGAAACCATACTCGCACCTGAAACATGCCTAAATAAACTTGCTGGAACTAATGGAATGCATAAAGGATTCACGGTTCACAAATAATGCAAAAAAATTACTTTTTCATCACCTAGACTTGAAAATTCTTTACTTTTTGAGGTTTTGAGTAATGAAATGGTAACCCATAACCGAATGCCACGAAACCTTATTCGCACCTCAAACATGCTTAAATAAACTTGCGGGAACTAATGGAATGCATAACGGAATCACGGTTAACAAACAATGCGAAAAAATGACTTTTTCATCACTTAGACTTGAAAATGCTTTGTTTTTTAAGTTTTGAGTAGTGAAATGGTAAACCGCTTAAGCATCCACCACGAAACCATACTCGCACCTCAAACATGCCTAAATAAACTTGCGGGAACTAATGGAATGCATAAAGGATTCACGGTTCACAAATAATGCAAAAAAATTACTTTTTCATCACTTAGACTTGAAAATTCTTTACTTTTTGAGGTTTTGAGTAATGAAACGGTAACCCATAACAAAACGCCTCGAAACCTTATTCGCACCTCAAACATGCTTAAATAAACATGCGGGAACTAATGGAATGCATAACGGAATCACGGTTAACAAATAATGCGAAAAAATGACTTTTTCATCACTTAGACTTGAAAATGCTTAGTTTTTTATGTTTTGAGTAGTAAAACGGTAAACCGCTGAACCAAATGACACAAAACCTTACTTGCACCTGAAACATGCCTAAATAAACTTGTTGGAAATAACGTAATGCATAACAGATTCACGGTTCACAAATGATTCGAGAAAATGACTTTTTCATCACTTAAACTTGAAAATGCTTAGTTTTTTTAGGTTTTGAGCAGTGAAATGCTAAAACGCTTAACCTGACGCCACGAAATATACTCGCACCACAAATATGCCTAAATGAACGTACGAGAACTAAAAGAATGCCTAACGGATTCACGGTTCACAAATCATTCTCAAAAATGACTTTTTCATCACATAGACTTAAAAATTCTTAGTTTTTGAGGTTTTGAGTAGTGAAACGGTAAACCACTTAACCAAACGCCACAAAACCTTACTCGCACATCAAAAATAACTAAATGAACTTGCGGGAAAAAAAGGAATGCATAATGTATTCACGGTTCACAAATAATGCGAAATAATGATTTTTTCATCACTTAGACTTGAAAATTCTTAGTTTTTGAGAAGTGAAACGGTAAACCGCTTAACAATACACCACAAAAACTTACACGCACCTCAAACATGCCTAAATAAACTTGCGAGAACTAACGGATTGCATAACGTATTCATGGTTCACAAATAATGCGAAAAAATGACTTTTTCATCACTTACACTTGAAAATGCTTAGATTTTGAGGTTTTGAGTAGTGAAACGGTAAACCGCTTAAGCATCCACCACGAAACCATACTCGCACCTGAAACATGCCTAAATAAACTTGCGGGAACAAATGGAATGCATAAAGGATTCACGGTTCACAAATAATGCAAAAAAATTACTTTTTCATCACTTAGACTTGAAAATTCTTTACTTTTTGAGGTTTTGAGTAATGAAACAGTAACCCATAACAAAACGCCACGAAACCTTATTCGCACCTCAAACATGCTTAAATAAACTTGCGGGAACTAATGGAATGCATAACGGAATCACGGTTAACAAATAATGCGAAAAAATGACTTTTTCATCACTTAGACTTGAAAATGCTTAGTTTTTTATGTTTTGAGTAGTAAAACGGTAAACCGCTGAACCAAATGACACAAAACCTTACTTGCACCTGAAACATGCCTAAATAAACTTGTTGGAAATAACGTAATGCATAACAGATTCACGGTTCACAAATGATTCGAGAAAATGACTTTTTCATCACTTAAACTTGAAAATGCTTAGTTTTTTAGGTTTTGAGCAGTGAAATGCTAAAACGCTTAACCTGACGCCACGAAATATACTCGCACCACAAATATGCCTAAATGAACGTACGAGAACTAAAAGAATGCCTAACGGATTCACGGTTCACAAATCATTCTCAAAAATGACTTTTTCATCACATAGACTTAAAAATTCTTAGTTTTTGAGGTTTTGAGTAGTGAAACGGTAAACCACTTAACCAAACGCCACAAAACCTTACTCGCACATCAAAAATAACTAAATGAACTTGCGGGAAAAAAAGGAATGCATAATGTATTCACGGTTCACAAATAATGCGAAATAATGATTTTTTCATCACTTAGACTTGAAAATTCTTAGCTTTTGAGAAGTGAAACGGTAAACCGCTTAACAATACACCACAAAAACTTACACGCACCTCAAACATGCCTAAATAAACTAGCGAGAACTAACGGATTGCATGACGTATTCATGGTGCACAAATAATGCGAAAAAATGACTTTTTCATCACTTACACTTGAAAATGCTTAGATTTTGAGGTTTTGAGTAGTGAAACGGTAAACCGCTTAAGCATCCACCACGAAACCATACTCGCACCTCAAACATGCCTAAATAAACTTGCGGGAACTAATGGAATGCATAAAGGATTCACGGTTCACAAATAATGTAAAAAAATTACTTTTTCATCACTTAGACTTGAAAATTCTTTACTTTTTGAGGTTTTGAGTAATGAAACGGTAACCCATAACAAAACGCCACGAAACCTTATTCGCACCTCAAACATGCCTAAATAAACTTGCGAGAACTAACGGATTGCATAACGTATTCATGGTGCACAAATAATGCGAAAAATGACTTTTTCATCACTTACACTTGAAAATGCTTAAATTTTGAGGTTTTGAGTAGTGAAACGGTAAACCGCTTAAGCATCCACCACGAAACCATACTCGCACCTGAAACATGCCTAAATAAACTTGCTGGAACTAATGGAATGCATAAAGGATTCACGGTTCACAAATAATGCAAAAAAATTACTTTTTCATCACCTAGACTTGAAAATTCTTTACTTTTTGAGGTTTTGAGTAATGAAATGGTAACCCATAACCGAATGCCACGAAACCTTATTCGCACCTCAAACATGCTTAAATAAACTTGCGGGAACTAATGGAATGCATAACGGAATCACGGTTAACAAACAATGCGAAAAAATGACTTTTTCATCACTTAGACTTGAAAATGCTTTGTTTTTTTAGTTTTGAGTAGTGAAATGGTAAACCGCTTAAGCATCCACCACGAAACCATACTCGCACCTCAAACATGCCTAAATAAACTTGCGGGAACTAATGGAATGCATAAAGGATTCACGGTTCACAAATAATGCAAAAAAATTACTTTTTCATCACTTAGACTTGAAAATTCTTTACTTTTTGAGGTTTTGAGTAATGAAACGGTAACCCATAACAAAACGCCTCGAAACCTTATTCGCACCTCAAACATGCTTAAATAAACATGCGGGAACTAATGGAATGCATAACGGAATCACGGTTAACAAATAATGCGAAAAAATGACTTTTTCATCACTTAGACTTGAAAATGCTTAGTTTTTTATGTTTTGAGTAGTAAAACGGTAAACCGCTGAACCAAATGACACAAAACCTTACTTGCACCTGAAACATGCCTAAATAAACTTGTTGGAAATAACGTAATGCATAACAGATTCACGGTTCACAAATGATTCGAGAAAATGACTTTTTCATCACTTAAACTTGAAAATGCTTAGTTTTTTAGGTTTTGAGCGGTGAAATGCTAAAACGCTTAACCTGACGCCACGAAATATACTCGCACCACAAATATGCCTAAATGAACGTACGAGAACTAAAAGAATGCCTAACGGATTCACGGTTCACAAATCATTCTCAAAAATGACTTTTTCATCACATAGACTTAAAAATTCTTAGTTTTTGAGGTTTTGAGTAGTGAAACGGTAAACCACTTAACCAAACGCCACAAAACCTTACTCGCACATCAAAAATAACTAAATGAACTTGCGGGAAAAAAAGGAATGCATAATGTATTCACGGTTCACAAATAATGCGAAATAATGATTTTTTCATCACTTAGACTTGAAAATTCTTAGTTTTTGAGAAGTGAAACGGTAAACCGCTTAACAATACACCACAAAAACTTACACGCACCTCAAACATGCCTAAATAAACTTGCGAGAACTAACGGATTGCATAACGTATTCATGGTTCACAAATAATGCGAAAAAATGACTTTTTCATCACTTACACTTGAAAATGCTTAGATTTTGAGGTTTTGAGTAGTGAAACGGTAAACCGCTTAAGCATCCACCACGAAACCATACTCGCACCTGAAACATGCCTAAATAAACTTGCGGGAACAAATGGAATGCATAAAGGATTCACGGTTCACAAATAATGCAAAAAAATTACTTTTTCATCACTTAGACTTGAAAATTCTTTACTTTTTGAGGTTTTGAGTAATGAAACAGTAACCCATAACAAAACGCCACGAAACCTTATTCGCACCTCAAACATGCTTAAATAAACTTGCGGGAACTAATGGAATGCATAACGGAATCACGGTTAACAAATAATGCGAAAAAATGACTTTTTCATCACTTAGACTTGAAAATGCTTAGTTTTTTATGTTTTGAGTAGTAAAACGGTAAACCGCTGAACCAAATGACACAAAACCTTACTTGCACCTGAAACATGCCTAAATAAACTTGTTGGAAATAACGTAATGCATAACAGATTCACGGTTCACAAATGATTCGAGAAAATGACTTTTTCATCACTTAAACTTGAAAATGCTTAGTTTTTTAGGTTTTGAGCAGTGAAATGCTAAAACGCTTAACCTGACGCCACGAAATATACTCGCACCACAAATATGCCTAAATGAACGTACGAGAACTAAAAGAATGCCTAACGGATTCACGGTTCACAAATCATTCTCAAAAATGACTTTTTCATCACATAGACTTAAAAATTCTTAGTTTTTGAGGTTTTGAGTAGTGAAACGGTAAACCACTTAACCAAACGCCACAAAACCTTACTCGCACATCAAAAATAACTAAATGAACTTGCGGGAAAAAAAGGAATGCATAATGTATTCACGGTTCACAAATAATGCGAAATAATGATTTTTTCATCACTTAGACTTGAAAATTCTTAGCTTTTGAGAAGTGAAACGGTAAACCGCTTAACAATACACCACAAAAACTTACACGCACCTCAAACATGCCTAAATAAACTAGCGAGAACTAACGGATTGCATGACGTATTCATGGTGCACAAATAATGCGAAAAAATGACTTTTTCATCACTTACACTTGAAAATGCTTAGATTTTGAGGTTTTGAGTAGTGAAACGGTAAACCGCTTAAGCATCCACCACGAAACCATACTCGCACCTCAAACATGCCTAAATAAACTTGCGGGAACTAATGGAATGCATAAAGGATTCACGGTTCACAAATAATGTAAAAAAATTACTTTTTCATCACTTAGACTTGAAAATTCTTTACTTTTTGAGGTTTTGAGTAATGAAACGGTAACCCATAACAAAACGCCACGAAACCTTATTCGCACCTCAAACATGCCTAAATAAACTTGCGAGAACTAACGGATTGCATAACGTATTCATGGTGCACAAATAATGCGAAAAATGACTTTTTCATCACTTACACTTGAAAATGCTTAAATTTTGAGGTTTTGAGTAGTGAAACGGTAAACCGCTTAAGCATCCACCACGAAACCATACTCGCACCTGAAACATGCCTAAATAAACTTGCTGGAACTAATGGAATGCATAAAGGATTCACGGTTCACAAATAATGCAAAAAAATTACTTTTTCATCACCTAGACTTGAAAATTCTTTACTTTTTGAGGTTTTGAGTAATGAAATGGTAACCCATAACCGAATGCCACGAAACCTTATTCGCACCTCAAACATGCTTAAATAAACTTGCGGGAACTAATGGAATGCATAACGGAATCACGGTTAACAAACAATGCGAAAAAATGACTTTTTCATCACTTAGACTTGAAAATGCTTTGTTTTTTTAGTTTTGAGTAGTGAAATGGTAAACCGCTTAAGCATCCACCACGAAACCATACTCGCACCTCAAACATCCCTAAATAAACTTGCGGGAACTAATGGAATGCATAAAGGATTCACGGTTCACAAATAATGCAAAAAAATTACTTTTTCATCACTTAGACTTGAAAATTCTTTACTTTTTGAGGTTTTGAGTAATGAAACGGTAACCCATAACAAAACGCCTCGAAACCTTATTCGCACCTCAAACATGCTTAAATAAACATGCGGGAACTAATGGAATGCATAACGGAATCACGGTTAACAAATAATGCGAAAAAATGACTTTTTCATCACTTAGACTTGAAAATGCTTAGTTTTTTATGTTTTGAGTAGTAAAACGGTAAACCGCTGAACCAAATGACACAAAACCTTACTTGCACCTGAAACATGCCTAAATAAACTTGTTGGAAATAACGTAATGCATAACAGATTCACGGTTCACAAATGATTCGAGAAAATGACTTTTTCATCACTTAAACTTGAAAATGCTTAGTTTTTTAGGTTTTGAGCGGTGAAATGCTAAAACGCTTAACCTGACGCCACGAAATATACTCGCACCACAAATATGCCTAAATGAACGTACGAGAACTAAAAGAATGCCTAACGGATTCACGGTTCACAAATCATTCTCAAAAATGACTTTTTCATCACATAGACTTAAAAATTCTTAGTTTTTGAGGTTTTGAGTAGTGAAACGGTAAACCACTTAACCAAACGCCACAAAACCTTACTCGCACATCAAAAATAACTAAATGAACTTGCGGGAAAAAAAGGAATGCATAATGTATTCACGGTTCACAAATAATGCGAAATAATGATTTTTTCATCACTTAGACTTGAAAATTCTTAGTTTTTGAGAAGTGAAACGGTAAACCGCTTAACAATACACCACAAAAACTTACACGCACCTCAAACATGCCTAAATAAACTTGCGAGAACTAACGGATTGCATAACGTATTCATGGTTCACAAATAATGCGAAAAAATGACTTTTTCATCACTTACACTTGAAAATGCTTAGATTTTGAGGTTTTGAGTAGTGAAACGGTAAACCGCTTAAGCATCCACCACGAAACCATACTCGCACCTGAAACATGCCTAAATAAACTTGCGGGAACAAATGGAATGCATAAAGGATTCACGGTTCACAAATAATGCAAAAAAATTACTTTTTCATCACTTAGACTTGAAAATTCTTTACTTTTTGAGGTTTTGAGTAATGAAACAGTAACCCATAACAAAACGCCACGAAACCTTATTCGCACCTCAAACATGCTTAAATAAACTTGCGGGAACTAATGGAATGCATAACGGAATCACGGTTAACAAATAATGCGAAAAAATGACTTTTTCATCACTTAGACTTGAAAATGCTTAGTTTTTTATGTTTTGAGTAGTAAAACGGTAAACCGCTGAACCAAATGACACAAAACCTTACTTGCACCTGAAACATGCCTAAATAAACTTGTTGGAAATAACGTAATGCATAACAGATTCACGGTTCACAAATGATTCGAGAAAATGACTTTTTCATCACTTAAACTTGAAAATGCTTAGTTTTTTAGGTTTTGAGCAGTGAAATGCTAAAACGCTTAACCTGACGCCACGAAATATACTCGCACCACAAATATGCCTAAATGAACGTACGAGAACTAAAAGAATGCCTAACGGATTCACGGTTCACAAATCATTCTCAAAAATGACTTTTTCATCACATAGACTTAAAAATTCTTAGTTTTTGAGGTTTTGAGTAGTGAAACGGTAAACCACTTAACCAAACGCCACAAAACCTTACTCGCACATCAAAAATAACTAAATGAACTTGCGGGAAAAAAAGGAATGCATAATGTATTCACGGTTCACAAATAATGCGAAATAATGATTTTTTCATCACTTAGACTTGAAAATTCTTAGCTTTTGAGAAGTGAAACGGTAAACCGCTTAACAATACACCACAAAAACTTACACGCACCTCAAACATGCCTAAATAAACTAGCGAGAACTAACGGATTGCATCACGTATTCATGGTGCACAAATAATGCGAAAAAATGACTTTTTCATCACTTACACTTGAAAATGCTTAGATTTTGAGGTTTTGAGTAGTGAAACGGTAAACCGCTTAAGCATCCACCACGAAACCATACTCGCACCTCAAACATGCCTAAATAAACTTGCGGGAACTAATGGAATGCATAAAGGATTCACGGTTCACAAATAATGTAAAAAAATTACTTTTTCATCACTTAGACTTGAAAATTCTTTACTTTTTGAGGTTTTGAGTAATGAAACGGTAACCCATAACAAAACGCCACGAAACCTTATTCGCACCTCAAACATGCCTAAATAAACTTGCGAGAACTAACGGATTGCATAACGTATTCATGGTGCACAAATAATGCGAAAAATGACTTTTTCATCACTTACACTTGAAAATGCTTAGATTTTGAGGTTTTGAGTAGTGAAACGGTAAACCGCTTAAGCATCCACCACGAAACCATACTCGCACCTGAAACATGCCTAAATAAACTTGCTGGAACTAATGGAATGCATAAAGGATTCATGGTTCACAAATAATGCAAAAAAATTACTTTTTCATCACCTAGACTTGAAAATTCTTTACTTTTTGAGGTTTTGAGTAATGAAATGGTAACCCATAACCGAATGCCACGAAACCTTATTCGCACCTCAAACATGCTTAAATAAACTTGCGGGAACTAATGGAATGCATAACGGAATCACGGTTAACAAACAATGCGAAAAAATGACTTTTTCATCACTTAAACTTGAAAATGCTTTGTTTTTTAAGTTTTGAGTAGTGAAATGGTAAACCGCTTAAGCATCCACCACGAAACCATACTCGCACCTCAAACATGCCTAAATAAACTTGCGGGAACTAATGGAATGCATAAAGGATTCACGGTTCACAAATAATGCAAAAAAATTACTTTTTCATCACTTAGACTTGAAAATTCTTTACTTTTTGAGGTTTTGAGTAATGAAACGGTAACCCATAACAAAACGCCTCGAAACCTTATTCGCACCTCAAACATGCTTAAATAAACATGCGGGAACTAATGGAATGCATAACGGAATCACGGTTAACAAATAATGCGAAAAAATGACTTTTTCATCACTTAGACTTGAAAATGCTTAGTTTTTTATGTTTTGAGTAGTAAAACGGTAAACCGCTGAACCAAATGACACAAAACCTTACTTGCACCTGAAACATGCCTAAATAAACTTGTTGGAAATAACGTAATGCATAACAGATTCACGGTTCACAAATGATTCGAGAAAATGACTTTTTCATCACTTAAACTTGAAAATGCTTAGTTTTTTAGGTTTTGAGCAGTGAAATGCTAAAACGCTTAACCTGACGCCACGAAATATACTCGCACCACAAATATGCCTAAATGAACGTACGAGAACTAAAAGAATGCCTAACGGATTCACGGTTCACAAATCATTCTCAAAAATGACTTTTTCATCACATAGACTTAAAAATTCTTAGTTTTTGAGGTTTTGAGTAGTGAAACGGTAAACCACTTAACCAAACGCCACAAAACCTTACTCGCACATCAAAAATAACTAAATGAACTTGCGGGAAAAAAAGGAATGCATAATGTATTCACGGTTCACAAATAATGTGAAATAATGATTTTTTCATCACTTAGACTTGAAAATTCTTAGTTTTTGAGAAGTGAAACGGTAAACCGCTTAACAATACACCACAAAAACTTACACGCACCTCAAACATGCCTAAATAAACTTGCGAGAACTAACGGATTGCATAACGTATTCATGGTTCACAAATAATGCGAAAAAATGACTTTTTCATCACTTACACTTGAAAATGCTTAAATTTTGAGGTTTTGAGTAGTGAAACGGTAAACCGCTTAAGCATCCACCACGAAACCATACTCGCACCTGAAACATGCCTAAATAAACTTGCTGGAACTAATGGAATGCATAAAGGATTCACGGTTCACAAATAATGCAAAAAAATTACTTTTTCATCACCTAGACTTGAAAATTCTTTACTTTTTGAGGTTTTGAGTAATGAAATGGTAACCCATAACCGAATGCCACGAAACCTTATTCGCACCTCAAACATGCTTAAATAAACTTGCGGGAACTAATGGAATGCATAACGGAATCACGGTTAACAAACAATGCGAAAAAATGACTTTTTCATCACTTAGACTTGAAAATGCTTTGTTTTTTAAGTTTTGAGTAGTGAAATGGTAAACCGCTTAAGCATCCACCACGAAACCATACTCGCACCTCAAACATGCCTAAATAAACTTGCGGGAACTAATGGAATGCATAAAGGATTCACGGTTCACAAATAATGCAAAAAAATTACTTTTTCATCACTTAGACTTGAAAATTCTTTACTTTTTGAGGTTTTGAGTAATGAAACGGTAACCCATAACAAAACGCCTCGAAACCTTATTCGCACCTCAAACATGCTTAAATAAACATGCGGGAACTAATGGAATGCATAACGGAATCACGGTTAACAAATAATGCGAAAAAATGACTTTTTCATCACTTAGACTTGAAAATGCTTAGTTTTTTATGTTTTGAGTAGTAAAACGGTAAACCGCTGAACCAAATGACACAAAACCTTACTTGCACCTGAAACATGCCTAAATAAACTTGTTGGAAATAACGTAATGCATAACAGATTCACGGTTCACAAATGATTCGAGAAAATGACTTTTTCATCACTTAAACTTGAAAATGCTTAGTTTTTTAGGTTTTGAGCAGTGAAATGCTAAAACGCTTAACCTGACGCCACGAAATATACTCGCACCACAAATATGCCTAAATGAACGTACGAGAACTAAAAGAATGCCTAACGGATTCACGGTTCACAAATCATTCTCAAAAATGACTTTTTCATCACATAGACTTAAAAATTCTTAGTTTTTGAGGTTTTGAGTAGTGAAACGGTAAACCACTTAACCAAACGCCACAAAACCTTACTCGCACATCAAAAATAACTAAATGAACTTGCGGGAAAAAAAGGAATGCATAATGTATTCACGGTTCACAAATAATGCGAAATAATGATTTTTTCATCACTTAGACTTGAAAATTCTTAGTTTTTGAGAAGTGAAACGGTAAACCGCTTAACAATACACCACAAAAACTTACACGCACCTCAAACATGCCTAAATAAACTTGCGAGAACTAACGGATTGCATAACGTATTCATGGTTCACAAATAATGCGAAAAAATGACTTTTTCATCACTTACACTTGAAAATGCTTAGATTTTGAGGTTTTGAGTAGTGAAACGGTAAACCGCTTAATCATCCACCACGAAACCATACTCGCACCTGAAACATGCCTTAATAAACTTGCGGGAACAAATGGAATGCATAAAGGATTCACGGTTCACAAATAATGCAAAAAAATTACTTTTTCATCACTTAGACTTGAAAATTCTTTACTTTTTGAGGTTTTGAGTAATGAAACAGTAACCCATAACAAAACGCCACGAAACCTTATTCGCACCTCAAACATGCTTAAATAAATTTGCGGGAACTAATGGAATGCATAACGGAATCACGGTTAACAAATAATGCGAAAAAATGACTTTTTCATCACTTAGACTTGAAAATGCTTAGTTTTTTATGTTTTGAGTAGTAAAACGGTAAACCGCTGAACCAAATGACACAAAACCTTACTTGCACCTGAAACATGCCTAAATAAACTTGTTGGAAATAACGTAATGCATAACAGATTCACGGTTCACAAATGATTCGAGAAAATGACTTTTTCATCACTTAAACTTGAAAATGCTTAGTTTTTTAGGTTTTGAGCAGTGAAATGCTAAAACGCTTAACCTGACGCCACGAAATATACTCGCACCACAAATATGCCTAAATGAACGTACGAGAACTAAAAGAATGCCTAACGGATTCACGGTTCACAAATCATTCTCAAAAATGACTTTTTCATCACATAGACTTAAAAATTCTTAGTTTTTGAGGTTTTGAGTAGTGAAACGGTAAACCACTTAACCAAACGCCACAAAACCTTACTCGCACATCAAAAATAACTAAATGAACTTGCGGGAAAAAAAGGAATGCATAATGTATTCACGGTTCACAAATAATGCGAAATAATGATTTTTTCATCACTTAGACTTGAAAATTCTTAGTTTTTGAGAAGTGAAACGGTAAACCGCTTAACAATACACAACAAAAACTTACACGCACCTCAAACATGCCTAAATAAACTTGCGAGAACTAACGGATTGCATAACGTATTCATGGTTCACAAATAATGCGAAAAAATGACTTTTTCATCACTTACACTTGAAAATGCTTAGATTTTGAGGTTTTGAGTAGTGAAACGGTAAACCGCTTAAGCATCCACCACGAAACCATACTCGCACCTGAAACATGCCTAAATAAACTTGCGGGAACAAATGGAATGCATAAAGGATTCACGGTTCACAAATAATGCAAAAAAATTACTTTTTCATCACTTAGACTTGAAAATTCTTTACTTTTTGAGGTTTTGAGTAATGAAACAGTAACCCATAACAAAACGCCACGAAACCTTATTCGCACCTCAAACATGCTTAAATAAACTTGCGGGAACTAATGGAATGCATAACGGAATCACGGTTAACAAATAATGCGAAAAAATGACTTTTTCATCACTTAGACTTGAAAATGCTTAGTTTTTTAAGTTTTGAGTAGTAAAACGGTAAACCGCTGAACCAAATGACACAAAACCTTACTTGCACCTGAAACATGCCTAAATAAACTTGTTGGAAATAACGTAATGCATAACAGATTCACGGTTCACAAATGATTCGAGAAAATGACTTTTTCATCACTTAAACTTGAAAATGCTTAGTTTTTTAGGTTTTGAGCAGTGAAATGCTAAAACGCTTAACCTGACGCCACGAAATATACTCGCACCACAAATATGCCTAAATGAACGTACGAGAACTAAAAGAATGCCTAACGGATTCACGGTTCACAAATCATTCTCAAAAATGACTTTTTCATCACATAGACTTAAAAATTCTTAGTTTTTGAGGTTTTGAGTAGTGAAACGGTAAACCACTTAACCAAACGCCACAAAACCTTACTCGCACATCAAAAATAACTAAATGAACTTGCGGGAAAAAAAGGAATGCATAATGTATTCACGGTTCACAAATAATGCGAAATAATGATTTTTTCATCACTTAGACTTGAAAATTCTTAGCTTTTGAGAAGTGAAACGGTAAACCGCTTAACAATACACCACAAAAACTTACACGCACCTCAAACATGCCTAAATAAACTAGCGAGAACTAACGGATTGCATAACGTATTCATGGTGCACAAATAATGCGAAAAAATGACTTTTTCATCACTTACACTTGAAAATGCTTAGATGTTGAGGTTTTGAGTAGTGAAACGGTAAACCGCTTAAGCATCCACCACGAAACCATACTCGCACCTCAAACATGCCTAAATAAACTTGCTGGAACTAATGGAATGCATAAAGGATTCACGGTTCACAAATAATGCAAAAAAATTACTTTTTCATCACCTAGACTTGAAAATTCTTTACTTTTTGAGGTTTTGAGTAATGAAATGGTAACCCATAACCGAATGCCACGAAACCTTATTCGCACCTCAAACATGCTTAAATAAACTTGCGGGAACTAATGGAATGCATAACTGAATCACGGTTAACAAATAATGCGAAAAAATGACTTTTTCATCACTTAGACTTGAAAATGCTTTGTTTTTTAAGTTTTGAGTAGTGAAATGGTAAACCGCTTAAGCATCCACCACGAAACCATACTCGCACCTCAAACATGCCTAAATAAACTTGCGGGAACTAATGGAATGCATAAAGGATTCACGGTTCACAAATAATGCAAAAAAATTACTTTTTCATCACTTAGACTTGAAAATTCTTTACTTTTTGAGGTTTTGAGTAATGAAACGGTAACCCATAACAAAACGCCTCGAAACCTTATTCGCACCTCAAACATGCTTAAATAAACATGCGGGAACTAATGGAATGCATAATGGAATCACGGTTAACAAATAATGCGAAAAAATGACTTTTTCATCACTTAGACTTGAAAATGCTTAGTTTTTTATGTTTTGAGTAGTAAAACGGTAAACCGCTGAACCAAATGACACAAAACCTTACTTGCACCTGAAACATGCCTAAATAAACTTGTTGGAAATAACGTAATGCATAACAGATTCACGGTTCACAAATGATTCGAGAAAATGACTTTTTCATCACTTAAACTTGAAAATGCTTAGTTTTTTAGGTTTTGAGCAGTGAAATGCTAAAACGCTTAACCTGACGCCACGAAATATACTCGCACCACAAATATGCCTAAATGAACGTACGAGAACTAAAAGAATGCCTAACGGATTCACGGTTCACAAATCATTCTCAAAAATGACTTTTTCATCACATAGACTTAAAAATTCTTAGTTTTTGAGGTTTTGAGTAGTGAAACGGTAAACCACTTAACCAAACGCCACAAAACCTTACTCGCACATCAAAAATAACTAAATGAACTTGCGGGAAAAAAAGGAATGCATAATGTATTCACGGTTCACAAATAATGCGAAATAATGATTTTTTCATCACTTAGACTTGAAAATTCTTAGCTTTTGAGAAGTGAAACGGTAAACCGCTTAACAATACACCACAAAAACTTACACGCACCTCAAACATGCCTAAATAAACTAGCGAGAACTAACGGATTGCATAACGTATTCATGGTGCACAAATAATGCGAAAAAATGACTTTTTCATCACTTACACTTGAAAATGCTTAGATGTTGAGGTTTTGAGTAGTGAAACGGTAAACCGCTTAAGCATCCACCACGAAACCATACTCGCACCTCAAACATGCCTAAATAAACTTGCTGGAACTAATGGAATGCATAAAGGATTCACGGTTCACAAATAATGCAAAAAAATTACTTTTTCATCACCTAGACTTGAAAATTCTTTACTTTTTGAGGTTTTGAGTAATGAAATGGTAACCCATAACCGAATGCCACGAAACCTTATTCGCACCTCAAACATGCTTAAATAAACTTGCGGGAACTAATGGAATGCATAACTGAATCACGGTTAACAAATAATGCGAAAAAATGACTTTTTCATCACTTAGACTTGAAAATGCTTTGTTTTTTAAGTTTTGAGTAGTGAAATGGTAAACCGCTTAAGCATCCACCACGAAACCATACTCGCACCTCAAACATGCCTAAATAAACTTGCGGGAACTAATGGAATGCATAAAGGATTCACGGTTCACAAATAATGCAAAAAAATTACTTTTTCATCACTTAGACTTGAAAATTCTTTACTTTTTGAGGTTTTGAGTAATGAAACGGTAACCCATAACAAAACGCCTCGAAACCTTATTCGCACCTCAAACATGCTTAAATAAACATGCGGGAACTAATGGAATGCATAATGGAATCACGGTTAACAAATAATGCGAAAAAATGACTTTTTCATCACTTAGACTTGAAAATGCTTAGTTTTTTATGTTTTGAGTAGTAAAACGGTAAACCGCTGAACCAAATGACACAAAACCTTACTTGCACCTGAAACATGCCTAAATAAACTTGTTGGAAATAACGTAATGCATAACAGATTCACGGTTCACAAATGATTCGAGAAAATGACTTTTTCATCACTTAAACTTGAAAATGCTTAGTTTTTTAGGTTTTGAGCAGTGAAATGCTAAAACGCTTAACCTGACGCCACGAAATATACTCGCACCACAAATATGCCTAAATGAACGTACGAGAACTAAAAGAATGCCTAACGGATTCACGGTTCACAAATCATTCTCAAAAATGACTTTTTCATCACATAGACTTAAAAATTCTTAGTTTTTGAGGTTTTGAGTAGTGAAACGGTAAACCACTTAA
This sequence comes from Hydrangea macrophylla, assembly GCA_033977485.1. NCBI lineage: Eukaryota > Viridiplantae > Streptophyta > Magnoliopsida > Cornales > Hydrangeaceae > Hydrangea > Hydrangea macrophylla. The sequence goes on from JASDAS010000019.1 coordinate 2,812,643, forward strand.
CCAAACGCCACAAAACCTTACTCGCACATCAAAAATAACTAAATGAACTTGCGGGAAAAAAAGGAATGCATAATGTATTCACGGTTCACAAATAATGCGAAATAATGATTTTTTCATCACTTAGACTTGAAAATTCTTAGTTTTTGAGAAGTGAAACGGTAAACCGCTTAACAATACACCACAAAAACTTACACGCACCTCAAACATGCCTAAATAAACTTGCGAGAACTAACGGATTGCATAACGTATTCATGGTTCACAAATAATGCGAAAAAATGACTTTTTCATCACTTACACTTGAAAATGCTTAGATTTTGAGGTTTTGAGTAGTGAAACGGTAAACCGCTTAATCATCCACCACGAAACCATACTCGCACCTGAAACATGCCTTAATAAACTTGCGGGAACAAATGGAATGCATAAAGGATTCACGGTTCACAAATAATGCAAAAAAATTACTTTTTCATCACTTAGACTTGAAAATTCTTTACTTTTTGAGGTTTTGAGTAATGAAACAGTAACCCATAACAAAACGCCACGAAACCTTATTCGCACCTCAAACATGCTTAAATAAATTTGCGGGAACTAATGGAATGCATAACGGAATCACGGTTAACAAATAATGCGAAAAAATGACTTTTTCATCACTTAGACTTGAAAATGCTTAGTTTTTTATGTTTTGAGTAGTAAAACGGTAAACCGCTGAACCAAATGACACAAAACCTTACTTGCACCTGAAACATGCCTAAATAAACTTGTTGGAAATAACGTAATGCATAACAGATTCACGGTTCACAAATGATTCGAGAAAATGACTTTTTCATCACTTAAACTTGAAAATGCTTAGTTTTTTAGGTTTTGAGCAGTGAAATGCTAAAACGCTTAACCTGACGCCACGAAATATACTCGCACCACAAATATGCCTAAATGAACGTACGAGAACTAAAAGAATGCCTAACGGATTCACGGTTCACAAATCATTCTCAAAAATGACTTTTTCATCACATAGACTTAAAAATTCTTAGTTTTTGAGGTTTTGAGTAGTGAAACGGTAAACCACTTAACCAAACGCCACAAAACCTTACTCGCACATCAAAAATAACTAAATGAACTTGCGGGAAAAAAAGGAATGCATAATGTATTCACGGTTCACAAATAATGCGAAATAATGATTTTTTCATCACTTAGACTTGAAAATTCTTAGTTTTTGAGAAGTGAAACGGTAAACCGCTTAACAATACACAACAAAAACTTACACGCACCTCAAACATGCCTAAATAAACTTGCGAGAACTAACGGATTGCATAACGTATTCATGGTTCACAAATAATGCGAAAAAATGACTTTTTCATCACTTACACTTGAAAATGCTTAGATTTTGAGGTTTTGAGTAGTGAAACGGTAAACCGCTTAAGCATCCACCACGAAACCATACTCGCACCTGAAACATGCCTAAATAAACTTGCGGGAACAAATGGAATGCATAAAGGATTCACGGTTCACAAATAATGCAAAAAAATTACTTTTTCATCACTTAGACTTGAAAATTCTTTACTTTTTGAGGTTTTGAGTAATGAAACAGTAACCCATAACAAAACGCCACGAAACCTTATTCGCACCTCAAACATGCTTAAATAAACTTGCGGGAACTAATGGAATGCATAACGGAATCACGGTTAACAAATAATGCGAAAAAATGACTTTTTCATCACTTAGACTTGAAAATGCTTAGTTTTTTAAGTTTTGAGTAGTAAAACGGTAAACCGCTGAACCAAATGACACAAAACCTTACTTGCACCTGAAACATGCCTAAATAAACTTGTTGGAAATAACGTAATGCATAACAGATTCACGGTTCACAAATGATTCGAGAAAATGACTTTTTCATCACTTAAACTTGAAAATGCTTAGTTTTTTAGGTTTTGAGCAGTGAAATGCTAAAACGCTTAACCTGACGCCACGAAATATACTCGCACCACAAATATGCCTAAATGAACGTACGAGAACTAAAAGAATGCCTAACGGATTCACGGTTCACAAATCATTCTCAAAAATGACTTTTTCATCACATAGACTTAAAAATTCTTAGTTTTTGAGGTTTTGAGTAGTGAAACGGTAAACCACTTAACCAAACGCCACAAAACCTTACTCGCACATCAAAAATAACTAAATGAACTTGCGGGAAAAAAAGGAATGCATAATGTATTCACGGTTCACAAATAATGCGAAATAATGATTTTTTCATCACTTAGACTTGAAAATTCTTAGCTTTTGAGAAGTGAAACGGTAAACCGCTTAACAATACACCACAAAAACTTACACGCACCTCAAACATGCCTAAATAAACTAGCGAGAACTAACGGATTGCATAACGTATTCATGGTGCACAAATAATGCGAAAAAATGACTTTTTCATCACTTACACTTGAAAATGCTTAGATTTTGAGGTTTTGAGTAGTGAAACGGTAAACCGCTTAAGCATCCACCACGAAACCATACTCGCACCTCAAACATGCCTAAATAAACTTGCTGGAACTAATGGAATGCATAAAGGATTCACGGTTCACAAATAATGCAAAAAAATTACTTTTTCATCACCTAGACTTGAAAATTCTTTACTTTTTGAGGTTTTGAGTAATGAAATGGTAACCCATAACCGAATGCCACGAAACCTTATTCGCACCTCAAACATGCTTAAATAAACTTGCGGGAACTAATGGAATGCATAACTGAATCACGGTTAACAAATAATGCGAAAAAATGACTTTTTCATCACTTAGACTTGAAAATGCTTTGTTTTTTAAGTTTTGAGTAGTGAAATGGTAAACCGCTTAAGCATCCACCACGAAACCATACTCGCACCTCAAACATGCCTAAATAAACTTGCGGGAACTAATGGAATGCATAAAGGATTCACGGTTCACAAATAATGCAAAAAAATTACTTTTTCATCACTTAGACTTGAAAATTCTTTACTTTTTGAGGTTTTGAGTAATGAAACGGTAACCCATAACAAAACGCCTCGAAACCTTATTCGCACCTCAAACATGCTTAAATAAACATGCGGGAACTAATGGAATGCATAATGGAATCACGGTTAACAAATAATGCGAAAAAATGACTTTTTCATCACTTAGACTTGAAAATGCTTAGTTTTTTATGTTTTGAGTAGTAAAACGGTAAACCGCTGAACCAAATGACACAAAACCTTACTTGCACCTGAAACATGCCTAAATAAACTTGTTGGAAATAACGTAATGCATAACAGATTCACGGTTCACAAATGATTCGAGAAAATGACTTTTTCATCACTTAAACTTGAAAATGCTTAGTTTTTTAGGTTTTGAGCAGTGAAATGCTAAAACGCTTAACCTGACGCCACGAAATATACTCGCACCACAAATATGCCTAAATGAACGTACGAGAACTAAAAGAATGCCTAACGGATTCACGGTTCACAAATCATTCTCAAAAATGACTTTTTCATCACATAGACTTAAAAATTCTTAGTTTTTGAGGTTTTGAGTAGTGAAACGGTAAACCACTTAACCAAACGCCACAAAACCTTACTCGCACATCAAAAATAACTAAATGAACTTGCGGGAAAAAAAGGAATGCATAATGTATTCACGGTTCACAAATAATGCGAAATAATGATTTTTTCATCACTTAGACTTGAAAATTCTTAGTTTTTGAGAAGTGAAACGGTAAACCGCTTAACAATACACAACAAAAACTTACACGCACCTCAAACATGCCTAAATAAACTTGCGAGAACTAACGGATTGCATAACGTATTCATGGTTCACAAATAATGCGAAAAAATGACTTTTTCATCACTTACACTTGAAAATGCTTAGATTTTGAGGTTTTGAGTAGTGAAACGGTAAACCGCTTAAGCATCCACCACGAAACCATACTCGCACCTGAAACATGCCTAAATAAACTTGCGGGAACAAATGGAATGCATAAAGGATTCACGGTTCACAAATAATGCAAAAAAATTACTTTTTCATCACTTAGACTTGAAAATTCTTTACTTTTTGAGGTTTTGAGTAATGAAACAGTAACCCATAACAAAACGCCACGAAACCTTATTCGCACCTCAAACATGCTTAAATAAACTTGCGGGAACTAATGGAATGCATAACGGAATCACGGTTAACAAATAATGCGAAAAAATGACTTTTTCATCACTTAGACTTGAAAATGCTTAGTTTTTTAAGTTTTGAGTAGTAAAACGGTAAACCGCTGAACCAAATGACACAAAACCTTACTTGCACCTGAAACATGCCTAAATAAACTTGTTGGAAATAACGTAATGCATAACAGATTCACGGTTCACAAATGATTCGAGAAAATGACTTTTTCATCACTTAAACTTGAAAATGCTTAGTTTTTTAGGTTTTGAGCAGTGAAATGCTAAAACGCTTAACCTGACGCCACGAAATATACTCGCACCACAAATATGCCTAAATGAACGTACGAGAACTAAAAGAATGCCTAACGGATTCACGGTTCACAAATCATTCTCAAAAATGACTTTTTCATCACATAGACTTAAAAATTCTTAGTTTTTGAGGTTTTGAGTAGTGAAACGGTAAACCACTTAACCAAACGCCACAAAACCTTACTCGCACATCAAAAATAACTAAATGAACTTGCGGGAAAAAAAGGAATGCATAATGTATTCACGGTTCACAAATAATGCGAAATAATGATTTTTTCATCACTTAGACTTGAAAATTCTTAGCTTTTGAGAAGTGAAACGGTAAACCGCTTAACAATACACCACAAAAACTTACACGCACCTCAAACATGCCTAAATAAACTAGCGAGAACTAACGGATTGCATAACGTATTCATGGTGCACAAATAATGCGAAAAAATGACTTTTTCATCACTTACACTTGAAAATGCTTAGATTTTGAGGTTTTGAGTAGTGAAACGGTAAACCGCTTAAGCATCCACCACGAAACCATACTCGCACCTCAAACATGCCTAAATAAACTTGCTGGAACTAATGGAATGCATAAAGGATTCACGGTTCACAAATAATGCAAAAAAATTACTTTTTCATCACCTAGACTTGAAAATTCTTTACTTTTTGAGGTTTTGAGTAATGAAATGGTAACCCATAACCGAATGCCACGAAACCTTATTCGCACCTCAAACATGCTTAAATAAACTTGCGGGAACTAATGGAATGCATAACTGAATCACGGTTAACAAATAATGCGAAAAAATGACTTTTTCATCACTTAGACTTGAAAATGCTTTGTTTTTTAAGTTTTGAGTAGTGAAATGGTAACCGCTTAAGCATCCACCACGAAACCATACTCGCACCTCAAACATGCCTAAATAAACTTGCGGGAACTAATGGAATGCATAAAGGATTCACGGTTCACAAATAATGCAAAAAAATTACTTTTTCATCACTTAGACTTGAAAATTCTTTACTTTTTGAGGTTTTGAGTAATGAAACGGTAACCCATAACAAAACGCCTCGAAACCTTATTCGCACCTCAAACATGCTTAAATAAACATGCGGGAACTAATGGAATGCATAATGGAATCACGGTTAACAAATAATGCGAAAAAATGACTTTTTCATCACTTAGACTTGAAAATGCTTAGTTTTTTATGTTTTGAGTAGTAAAACGGTAAACCGCTGAACCAAATGACACAAAACCTTACTTGCACCTGAAACATGCCTAAATAAACTTGTTGGAAATAACGTAATGCATATCAGATTCACGGTTCACAAATGATTCGAGAAAATGACTTTTTCATCACTTAAACTTGAAAATGCTTAGTTTTTTAGGTTTTGAGCAGTGAAATGCTAAAACGCTTAACCTGACGCCACGAAATATACTCGCACCACAAATATGCCTAAATGAACGTACGAGAACTAAAAGAATGCCTAACGGATTCACGGTTCACAAATCATTCTCAAAAATGACTTTTTCATCACATAGACTTAAAAATTCTTAGTTTTTGAGGTTTTGAGTAGTGAAACGGTAAACCACTTAACCAAACGCCACAAAACCTTACTCGCACATCAAAAATAACTAAATGAACTTGCGGGAAAAAAAGGAATGCATAATGTATTCACGGTTCACAAATAATGCGAAATAATGATTTTTTCATCACTTAGACTTGAAAATTCTTAGTTTTTGAGAAGTGAAACGGTAAACCGCTTAACAATACACCACAAAAACTTACACGCACCTCAAACATGCCTAAATAAACTTGCGAGAACTAACGGATTGCATCACGTATTCATGGTTCACAAATAATGCGAAAAAATGACTTTTTCATCACTTACACTTGAAAATGCTTAGATTTTGAGGTTTTGAGTAGTGAAACGGTAAACCGCTTAAGCATCCACCACGAAACCATACTCGCACCTGAAACATGCCTAAGTAAACTTGCGGGAACTAATGGAATGCATAAAAATTCACGGTTCACAAATAATGCAAAAAAATTACTTTTTCATCACCTAGACTTGAAAATTCTTTACTTTTTGAGGTTTTGAGTAATGAAATGGTAACCCATAACCGAATGCCACGAAACCTTATTCGCACCTCAAACATGCTTAAATAAACTTGCGGGAACTAATGGAATGCATAACGGAATCACGGTTAACAAACAATGCGAAAAAATGACTTTTTCATCACTTAGACTTGAAAATGCTTTGTTTTTTAAGTTTTGAGTAGTGAAATGGTAAACCGCTTAAGCATCCACCACGAAACCATACTCGCACCTCAAACATGCCTAAATAAACATGCGGGAACTAATGGAATGCATAAAGGATTCACGGTTCACAAATAATGCAAAAAAATTACTTTTTCATCACTTAGACTTGAAAATTCTTTACTTTTTGAGGTTTTGAGTAATGAAATGGTAACCCATAACAAAACGCCTCGAAACCTTATTCGCACCTCAAACATGCTTAAATAAATATGCGGGAACTAATGGAATGCATAATGGAATCACGGTTAACAAATAATGCGAAAAAATGACTTTTTCATCACTTAGACTTGAAAATGCTTAGTTTTTTATGTTTTGAGTAGTAAAACGGTAAACCGCTGAACCAAATGACACAAAACCTTACTTGCACCTGAAACATGCCTAAATAAACTTGTTGGAAATAACGTAATGCATATCAGATTCACGGTTCACAAATGATTCGAGAAAATGACTTTTTCATCACTTAAACTTGAAAATGCTTAGTTTTTTAGGTTTTGAGCAGTGAAATGCTAAAACGCTTAACCTGACGCCACGAAATATACTCGCACCACAAATATGCCTAAATGAACGTACGAGAACTAAAAGAATGCCTAACGGATTCACGGTTCACAAATCATTCTCAAAAATGACTTTTTCATCACATAGACTTAAAAATTCTTAGTTTTTGAGGTTTTGAGTAGTGAAACGGTAAACCACTTAACCAAACGCCACAAAACCTTACTCGCACATCAAAAATAACTAAATGAACTTGCGGGAAAAAAAGGAATGCATAATGTATTCACGGTTCACAAATAATGCGAAATAATGATTTTTTCATCACTTAGACTTGAAAATTCTTAGTTTTTGAGAAGTGAAACGGTAAACCGCTTAACAATACACCACAAAAACTTACACGCACCTCAAACATGCCTAAATAAACTTGCGAGAACTAACGGATTGCATAACGTATTCATGGTTCACAAATAATGCGAAAAAATGACTTTTTCATCACTTACACTTGAAAATGCTTAGATTTTGAGGTTTTGAGTAGTGAAACGGTAAACCGCTTAAGCATCCACCACGAAACCATACTCGCACCTGAAACATGCCTAAATAAACTTGCGGGAACTAATGGAATGCATAAAGGATTCACGGTTCACAAATAATGCAAAAAAATTACTTTTTCATCACTTAGACTTGAAAATTCTTTACTTTTTGAGGTTTTGAGTAATGAAACAGTAACCCATAACAAAACGCCACGAAACCTTATTCGCACCTCAAACATGCTTAAATAAACTTGCGGGAACTAATGGAATGCATAACGGAATCACGGTTAACAAATAATGCGAAAAAATGACTTTTTCATCACTTAGACTTGAAAATGCTTAGTTTTTTATGTTTTGAGTAGTAAAACGGTAAACCGCTGAACCAAATGACACAAAACCTTACTTGCACCTGCAACATGCCTAAATAAACTTGTTGGAAATAACGTAATGCATAACAGATTCACGGTTCACAAATGATTCGAGAAAATGACTTTTTCATCACTTAAACTTGAAAATGCTTAGTTTTTTAGGTTTTGAGCAGTGAAATGCTAAAACGCTTAACCTGACGCCACGAAATATACTCGCACCACAAATATGCCTAAATGAACGTACGAGAACTAAAAGAATGCCTAACGGATTCACGGTTCACAAATCATTCTCAAAAATGACTTTTTCATCACATAGACTTAAAAATTCTTAGTTTTTGAGGTTTTGAGTAGTGAAACGGTAAACCACTTAACCAAACGCCACAAAACCTTACTCGCACATCAAAAATAACTAAATGAACTTGCGGGAAAAAAAGGAATGCATAATGTATTCACGGTTCACAAATAATGCGAAATAATGATTTTTTCATCACTTAGACTTGAAAATTCTTAGTTTTTGAGAAGTGAAACGGTAAACCGCTTAACAATACACCACAAAAACTTACACGCACCTCAAACATGCCTAAATAAACTTGCGAGAACTAACGGATTGCATAACGTATTCATGGTTCACAAATAATGCGAAAAAATGACTTTTTCATCACTTACACTTGAAAATGCTTAGATTTTGAGGTTTTGAGTAGTGAAACGGTAAACCGCTTAAGCATCCACCACGAAACCATATTCGCACCTGAAACATGCCTAAGTAAACTTGCGGGAACTAATGGAATGCATAAAAATTCACGGTTCACAAATAATGCAAAAAAATTACTTTTTCATCACCTAGACTTGAAAATTCTTTACTTTTTGAGGTTTTGAGTAATGAAATGGTAACCCATAACCGAATGCCACGAAACCTTATTCGCACCTCAAACATGCTTAAATAAACTTGCGGGAACTAATGGAATGCATAACGGAATCACGGTTAACAAACAATGCGAAAAAATGACTTTTTCATCACTTAAACTTGAAAATGCTTTGTTTTTTAAGTTTTGAGTAGTGAAATGGTAAACCGCTTAAGCATCCACCACGAAACCATACTCGCACCTCAAACATGCCTAAATAAACTTGCGGGAACTAATGGAATGCATAAAGGATTCACGGTTCACAAATAATGCAAAAAAATTACTTTTTCATCACTTAGACTTGAAAATTCTTTACTTTTTGAGGTTTTGAGTAATGAAACGGTAACCCATAACAAAACGCCACGAAACCTTATTCGCACCTCAAACATGCTTAAATAAACTTGCGGGAACTAATGGAATGCATAACGGAATCACGGTTAACAAATAATGCGAAAAAATGACTTTTTCATCACTTAGACTTGAAAATGCATAGTTTTTTAAGTTTTGAGTAGTAAAACGGTAAACCGCTGAACCAAATGACACAAAACCTTACTTGCACCTGAAACATGCCTAAATAAACTTGTTGGAAATAACGTAATGCATAACAGATTCACGGTTCACAAATGATTCGAGAAAATGACTTTTTCATCACTTAAACTTGAAAATGCCTAGTTTTTTAGGTTTTGAGCAGTGAAATGCTAAAACGCTTAACCTGACGCCACGAAATATACTCGCACCACAAATATGCCTAAATGAACGTACGAGAACTAAAAGAATGCCTAACGGATTCACGGTTCACAAATCATTCTCAAAAATGACTTTTTCATCACATAGACTTAAAAATTCTTAGTTTTTGAGGTTTTGAGTAGTGAAACGGTAAACCACTTAACCAAACGCCACAAAACCTTACTCGCACATCAAAAATAACTAAATGAACTTGCGGGAAAAAAAGGAATGCATAATGTATTCACGGTTCACAAATAATGCGAAATAATGATTTTTTCATCACTTAGACTTGAAAATTCTTAGTTTTTGAGAAGTGAAACGGTAAACCGCTTAACAATACACCACAAAAACTTACACGCACCTCAAACATGCCTAAATAAACTTGCGAGAACTAACGGATTGCATAACGTATTCATGGTTCACAAATAATGCGAAAAAATGACTTTTTCATCACTTACACTTGAAAATGCTTAGATTTTGAGGTTTTGAGTAGTGAAACGGTAAACCGCTTAAGCATCCACCACGAAACCATACTCGCACCTGAAACATGCCTAAATAAACTTGCGGGAACTAATGGAATGCATAAAGGATTCACGGTTCACAAATAATGCAAAAAAATTACTTTTTCATCACTTAGACTTGAAAATTCTTTACTTTTTGAGGTTTTGAGTAATGAAACAGTAACCCATAACAAAACGCCACGAAACCTTATTCGCACCTCAAACATGCTTAAATAAACTTGCGGGAACTAATGGAATGCATAACGGAATCACGGTTAACAAATAATGCGAAAAAATGACTTTTTCATCACTTAGACTTGAAAATGCTTAGTTTTTTAAGTTTTGAGTAGTAAAACGGTAAACCGCTGAACCAAATGACACAAAACCTTACTTGCACCTGAAACATGCCTAAATAAACTTGTTGGAAATAACGTAATGCATAACAGATTCTCGGTTCACAAATTGATACGCCCAAAATTATGGGCAGTTTCCTACTCAAGCTAGAAGACTAATGGAAAGTGCATCTATTTCCTAATCCAATTGGGAAACTCCCACAATTAATGTCAATCAATTCTAATACAATTAGGAAGCTTACTTGATTGGTGTCAATCACACCCTAATAGGATTATATTTCCTTATCCATGTATGAGTAGGTCTCTTGCATCTATAAAAGAGACCACTCACCCCCCATTGAGGGGGCGGCCAATTCTGTAGTCTACACAGCACCTCTACAAAATTCACCATTATACGCATACTCCCGGCCGGTATTACTGGTAGTGCCGCCCCTCTTTGTTGGCTCACCAGGCCCGCCGGTGATCTGCTAGTGAACGTGCTCAGACACACCCGTGGACGTAGGTACCTTCATTAACAGGGCCGAACCACATACAAAAAATAGTCTCTCACTCTCTCTCCCTCTCTCTTCAAATTGCTCCACTTTACTCTTACCAATTTTTGGCATCATCAGTTTGGCGCCGTCTGTGGGAAACGACAATTCTTCTCATCAACAAATTCTTGACTGATCAATATGCCACCAAAGAAGGGTAAGAAGGCTGCGCAGCAGTCCGACCGGGATGTTCCTTCGGCCTCGGCGTCGACTGCAGCAGTCCTGACGTATGAGCAAATCACCACAACCCTCACACAACTCTTGGAAGGCCAGCGTCAAATCCAGCAACAGATCGAAGCACTGCTAGCCCAGCAAAGCAATCCTCCAATGGCCGGGAAACGACCCGGGAACGTTGCGTACGGTCGAGAACCGATCTTGACCAGACAACGGGCCCGAGCCAACCCGTCCCGTGTTGAGGATGTCAAAGACGTCAGCAGTGGGCCTGCTGCCCGAGGGGAAAGGCAGGAACATATGGCCCGGGAATCAGTCTTGGGTCACTCGGTCAAGAGCCGAGTCGTCCCTAAGCGAACGGTTACCCGGGGTTATAGCCGAGCCCGATCCCAGAGGACAGCCCCCCGCCATGAAGAAGAAGCCTCTTCCACCAACCCGACCAACTCCTCAGATACCGGTCGGGAAGGAGTGGAAGCCCGAATCAAGTACTTACAGAAGCAGATTGACGGAGTGGCCAAAAAAACTTGGTCAAAACTGTGCTCAGAATCAAGCCAATACCGAGACAGAGTCACCGTTCTCCAGCCAAATCACGAGGTTCTCCATCCCGCGCAAATTCAAGCAGCCTCGACTAGATTCATACAACGGCTCGGGAAGCCCGATCGACCACGTCCGAACCTATAAGGCTCAGATGGCCCTAGCAACCAACTCCGATGAGCTACACTGCCTAGCCTTCCCCAGCACTTTGAAAGGCCCGGCCATGCAGTGGTTCTACTCCTTGGAGCCCCGATCGGTCTGCAGTTTCAAACGACTCAGCAAGCGGTTCATCAACCAGTTCGCCGGTATGCATGAGCGGCCAAAGCCAGACATGCAGCTATTGACAGTCAAACAACGGAACAATGAGTCCCTCAAGGAGTTCACCGACCGGTTCAACCAACAGAAGCTTCAAATTCACAATCTGAACGAGACAATTGCCATCCTAGCCTTCTGCTCGGGAGTTCAACACACCAAGTGCGCCGCGTCGTTCCACAAAAACCGACCAGAAACTTTGGTTGAGCTCTCTGAGAGGGTTGGAAAATATATTGACACCGAAGAGTTTCTGAAGACCAAATACACCGAGCAAGAAAGCAACGAGTCTTCCAGAAGTAAGCGAAAGCGAGATCAGCCCGGGAATTCTGACAGTTCATCCGGTTCGCAACGGTCTGAGTCCGGCAATTCCGACCCGACCACCGGTTCACAGCAGTTCGGGTCAGACAGCCCCGACCGGACCTCCAGCTCACAACAGGCATGGTTCGACAGTCCCGACCTGACCTCCAGTTCACATCGATCAGGATCAAGCAGTTCCGGCTTTGCCTCCAGCACATAAAAATCAAGAGCCCGATGATCCTGATCCGACCCCCTGTCTCCATCATTCTAGATGAGCCCGACTACAGTGGTACTTGCCTGATCACCGCGTAAGGCTTCACCGATTGTCAGAGTTCATACAAAGTCCTCGGGCCTAACCCCGAGGCATCTACAAAGTCCTCGGGCATGACCCCGAGGCATCTACGAAGTCCTCGGGCCTAACCCCGAGGCATGCAAAGACCTCGGGCCTAACCCCGAGGCATCTCAAAAGACCTTGGGCTCCGAACCCAGGCACTCAAAAGACCTCGAGCTCCGAACTCAGGCACTAAAAGACCTCGGGCTCCGAACCCAGGCACCAAAGACCTCGGGGTCACGACCGAGGCACCGGCTTCGCTTAGGTCCAACCGACGATGGGGGCAAACCCCCTAGGTGGCCGACGATGGCAAGCTTCAAAAGACCCTGCAACCACCATGTTCCAGGTCGGTTACCTACAGATCATAGCCTCTTTAAGACCCTCGTCTTAGCGAAAGCTTGGGGGGCAAGATGGCGTAGTGAACTAAACAGGTAATCACACCGGGTATCTACAGGCCTCGCGGATAACCAAGTCAAAATCTTGGACAACCCGAGCACCTACAGTACTCAGAGACATTAACTCCACTTAGGTCCAGACCGACGATAGAGGTGACTAAAATCTCTTAGGTTGGCCGACGATAGAGGAGCAAAAGGACCCTAAAGCACCGTGATTTAGGTCGGCTCCACCAACATGGTCAAGCTCTTCTCCCAACAGTCTTGACGAAGGCTAACTGGGCGGAAGACAACCATCCTGGGGAGTTAACAGTAAAAAGGACCCTAGAGCAATACGCTTTAGGTCGGCTTGTCCAACATGGTAAAATCCTTCTACCCACAGCCTTGACGAAGGTTTACGGGCAGAAGATAACCATCCTGGGAGCTAACTCAAGCAAAAAAGACTCCGAAGTAGACCGAGTCTCAACTCTCGGTCACTTCCCGAGCATTCAAAGACTCCGAATTAGGCCGGGTCTCAACTCCCGGTCAGTTCCCGAGCACCTAAAAGTCCCGAGCTAGGCAAGGACTCAACTCTCAGCCAGTTCCCGAGGACTCACCAGGCTCAGAAGCCCCGAGGCAGCTTCTACAAGTACTCAGACAGTGGCAAGTAACATCAAACTGATTTCCAAACTTGCCCCGATATAGCATCTGACCAATCTTGGAAATGGGGGGCAGCTGATACGCCCAAAATTATGGGCAGTTTCCTACTCAAGCTAGAAGACTAATGGAAAGTGCATCTATTTCCTAATCCAATTGGGAAACTCCCACAATTAATGTCAATCAATTCTAATACAATTAGGAAGCTTACTTGATTGGTGTCAATCACACCCTAATAGGATTATATTTCCTTATCCATGTATGAGTAGGTCTCTTGCATCTATAAAAGAGACCACTCACCCCCCATTGAGGGGGCGGCCAATTCTGTAGTCTACACAGCACCTCTACAAAATTCACCATTATACGCATACTCCCGGCCGGTATTACTGGTAGTGCCGCCCCTCTTTGTTGGCTCACCAGGCCCGCCGGTGATCTGCTAGTGAACGTGCTCAGACACACCCGTGGACGTAGGTACCTTCATTAACAGGGCCGAACCACATACAAAAAATAGTCTCTCACTCTCTCTCCCTCTCTCTTCAAATTGCTCCACTTTACTCTTACCAATTTTTGGCATCATCACAAATGATTCGAGAAAATGACTTTTTCATCACTTAAACTTGAAAATGCTTAGTTTTTTAGGTTTTGAGCAGTGAAATGCTAAAACGCTTAACCTGACGCCACGAAATATACTCGCACCACAAATATGCCTAAATGAACGTACGAGAACTAAAAGAATGCCTAACGGATTCACGGTTCACAAATCATTCTCAAAAATGACTTTTTCATCACATAGACTTAAAAATTCTTAGTTTTTGAGGTTTTGAGTAGTGAAACGGTAAACCACTTAACCAAACGCCACAAAACCTTACTCGCACATCAAAAATAACTAAATGAACTTGCGGGAAAAAAAGGAATGCATAATGTATTCACGGTTCACAAATAATGCGAAATAATGATTTTTTCATCACTTAGACTTGAAAATTCTTAGTTTTTGAGAAGTGAAACGGTAAACCGCTTAACAATACACCACAAAAACTTACACGCACCTCAAACATGCCTAAATAAACTTGCGAGAACTAACGGATTGCATAACGTATTCATGGTTCACAAATAATGCGAAAAAATGACTTTTTCATCACTTACACTTGAAAATGCTTAGATTTTGAGGTTTTGAGTAGTGAAACGGTAAACCGCTTAAGCATCCACCACGAAACCATACTCGCACCTGAAACATGCCTAAATAAACTTGCGGGAACTAATGGAATGCATAAAGGATTCACGGTTCACAAATAATGCAAAAAAATTACTTTTTCATCACTTAGACTTGAAAATTCTTTACTTTTTGAGGTTTTGAGTAATGAAACAGTAACCCATAACAAAACGCCACGAAACCTTATTCGCACCTCAAACATGCTTAAATAAACTTGCGGGAACTAATGGAATGCATAACGGAATCACGGTTAACAAATAATGCGAAAAAATGACTTTTTCATCACTTAGACTTGAAAATGCTTAGTTTTTTATGTTTTGAGTAGTAAAACGGTAAACCGCTGAACCAAATGACACAAAACCTTACTTGCACCTGAAACATGCCTAAATAAACTTGTTGGAAATAACGTAATGCATAACAGATTCACGGTTCACAAATGATTCGAGAAAATGACTTTTTCATCACTTAAACTTGAAAATGCTTAGTTTTTTAGGTTTTGAGCAGTGAAATGCTAAAACGCTTAACCTGACGCCACGAAATATACTCGCACCACAAATATGCCTAAATGAACGTACGAGAACTAAAAGAATGCCTAACGGATTCACGGTTCACAAATCATTCTCAAAAATGACTTTTTCATCACATAGACTTAAAAATTCTTAGTTTTTGAGGTTTTGAGTAGTGAAACGGTAAACCACTTAACCAAACGCCACAAAACCTTACTCGCACATCAAAAATAACTAAATGAACTTGCGGGAAAAAAAGGAATGCATAATGTATTCACGGTTCACAAATAATGCGAAATAATGATTTTTTCATCACTTAGACTTGAAAATTCTTAGTTTTTGAGAAGTGAAACGGTAAACCGCTTAACAATACACCACAAAAACTTACACGCACCTCAAACATGCCTAAATAAACTTGCGAGAACTAACGGATTGCATAACGTATTCATGGTTCACAAATAATGCGAAAAAATGACTTTTTCATCACTTACACTTGAAAATGCTTAGATTTTGAGGTTTTGAGTAGTGAAACGGTAAACCGCTTAAGCATCCACCACGAAACCATATTCGCACCTGAAACATGCCTAAGTAAACTTGCGGGAACTAATGGAATGCATAAAAATTCACGGTTCACAAATAATGCAAAAAAATTACTTTTTCATCACCTAGACTTGAAAATTCTTTACTTTTTGAGGTTTTGAGTAATGAAATGGTAACCCATAACCGAATGCCACGAAACCTTATTCGCACCTCAAACATGCTTAAATAAACTTGCGGGAACTAATGGAATGCATAACGGAATCACGGTTAACAAACAATGCGAAAAAATGACTTTTTCATCACTTAAACTTGAAAATGCTTTGTTTTTTAAGTTTTGAGTAGTGAAATGGTAAACCGCTTAAGCATCCACCACGAAACCATACTCGCACCTCAAACATGCCTAAATAAACTTGCGGGAACTAATGGAATGCATAAAGGATTCACGGTTCACAAATAATGCAAAAAAATTACTTTTTCATCACTTAGACTTGAAAATTCTTTACTTTTTGAGGTTTTGAGTAATGAAACGGTAACCCATAACAAAACGCCACGAAACCTTATTCGCACCTCAAACATGCTTAAATAAACTTGCGGGAACTAATGGAATGCATAACGGAATCACGGTTAACAAATAATGCGAAAAAATGACTTTTTCATCACTTAGACTTGAAAATGCATAGTTTTTTAAGTTTTGAGTAGTAAAACGGTAAACCGCTGAACCAAATGACACAAAACCTTACTTGCACCTGAAACATGCCTAAATAAACTTGTTGGAAATAACGTAATGCATAACAGATTCACGGTTCACAAATGATTCGAGGAAAATGACTTTTTCATCACTTAAACTTGAAAATGCCTAGTTTTTTAGGTTTTGAGCAGTGAAATGCTAAAACGCTTAACCTGACGCCACGAAATATACTCGCACCACAAATATGCCTAAATGAACGTACGAGAACTAAAAGAATGCCTAACGGATTCACGGTTCACAAATCATTCTCAAAAATGACTTTTTCATCACATAGACTTAAAAATTCTTAGTTTTTGAGGTTTTGAGTAGTGAAACGGTAAACCACTTAACCAAACGCCACAAAACCTTACTCGCACATCAAAAATAACTAAATGAACTTGCGGGAAAAAAAGGAATGCATAATGTATTCACGGTTCACAAATAATGCGAAATAATGATTTTTTCATCACTTAGACTTGAAAATTCTTAGTTTTTGAGAAGTGAAACGGTAAACCGCTTAACAATACACCACAAAAACTTACACGCACCTCAAACATGCCTAAATAAACTTGCGAGAACTAACGGATTGCATAACGTATTCATGGTTCACAAATAATGCGAAAAAATGACTTTTTCATCACTTACACTTGAAAATGCTTAGATTTTGAGGTTTTGAGTAGTGAAACGGTAAACCGCTTAAGCATCCACCACGAAACCATACTCGCACCTGAAACATGCCTAAATAAACTTGCGGGAACTAATGGAATGCATAAAGGATTCACGGTTCACAAATAATGCAAAAAAATTACTTTTTCATCACTTAGACTTGAAAATTCTTTACTTTTTGAGGTTTTGAGTAATGAAACAGTAACCCATAACAAAACGCCACGAAACCTTATTCGCACCTCAAACATGCTTAAATAAACTTGCGGGAACTAATGGAATGCATAACGGAATCACGGTTAACAAATAATGCGAAAAAATGACTTTTTCATCACTTAGACTTTAAAATGCTTAGTTTTTTAAGTTTTGAGTAGTAAAACGGTAAACCGCTGAACCAAATGACACAAAACCTTACTTGCACCTGAAACATGCCTAAATAAACTTGTTGGAAATAACGTAATGCATAACAGATTCTCGGTTCACAAATGATTCGAGAAAATGACTTTTTCATCACTTAAACTTGAAAATGCTTAGTTTTTTAGGTTTTGAGCAGTGAAATGCTAAAACGCTTAACCTGATGCCACGAAATATACTCGCACCACAAATATGCCTAAATGAACGTACGAGAACTAAAAGAATGCCTAACGGATTCACGGTTCACAAATCATTCTCAAAAATGACTTTTTCATCACATAGACTTAAAAATTCTTAGTTTTTGAGGTTTTGAGTAGTGAAACGGTAAACCACTTAACCAAACGCCACAAAACCTTACTCGCACATCAAAAATAACTAAATGAACTTGCGGGAAAAAAAGGAATGCATAATGTATTCACGGTTCACAAATAATGCGAAATAATGATTTTTTCATCACTTAGACTTGAAAATTCTTAGTTTTTGAGAAGTGAAACGGTAAACCGCTTAACAATACACCACAAAAACTTACACGCACCTCAAACATGCCTAAATAAACTTGCGAGAACAAACGGATTGCATAACGTATTCATGGTTCACAAATAATGCGAAAAAATGACTTTTTCATCACTTACACTTGAAAATGCTTAGATTTTGAGGTTTTGAGTAGTGAAACGGTAAACCGCTTAAGCATCCACCACGAAACCATACTCGCACCTGAAACATGCCTAAATAAACTTGCGGGAACTAATGGAATCCATAAAGGATTCACGGTTCACAAATAATGCAAAAAAATTACTTTTTCATCACCTAGACTTGAAAATTCTTTACTTTTTGAGGTTTTGAGTAATGAAATGGTAACCCATAACCGAATGCCACGAAACCTTATTCGCACCTCAAACATGCTTAAATAAACTTGCGGGAACTAATGGAATGCATAACGGAATCACGGTTAACAAACAATGCGAAAAAATGACTTTTTCATCACTTAGACTTGAAAATGCTTTGTTTTTTAAGTTTTGAGTAGTGAAATGGTAAACCGCTTAAGCATCCACCACGAAACCATACTCGCACCTCAAACATGCCTAAATAAACTTGCGGGAACTAATGGAATGCATAAAGGATTCACGGTTCACAAATAATGCAAAAAAATTACTTTTTCATCACTTAGACTTGAAAATTCTTTACTTTTTGAGGTTTTGAGTAATGAAACGGTAACCCATAACAAAACGCCACGAAACCTTATTCGCACCTCAAACATGCGGGAACTAATGGAATGCATAACTGAATCACGGTTAACAAATAATGCGAAAAAAATGACTTTTTCATCACTTAGACTTGAAAATGCTTAGTTTTTTAAGTTTTGAGTAGTAAAACGGTAAACCGCTGAACCAAATGACACAAAACCTTACTTGCACCTGAAACATGCCTAAATAAACTTGTTGGAAATAACGTAATGCATAACAGATTCACGGTTCACAAATGATTCGAGAAAATGACTTTTTCATCACTTAAACTTGAAAATGCTTAGTTTTTTAGGTTTTGAGCAGTGAAATGGTAAACCGCTTAACCTAACGCCACGAAATATACTCACACCACAAATATGCCTAAATGAACGTATGAGAACTAAAAGAATGCCTAACGGATTCACGGTTCACAAATCATTCTCAAAAATGACTTTTTCATCACATAGACTTAAAAATTCTTAGTTTTTGAGGTTTTGAGTAGTGAAACGGTAAACCACTTAACCAAACGCCACAAAACCTTACTCGCACATCAAAAATAACTAAATGAACTTGCGGGAAAAAAAGGAATGCATAATGTATTCACGGTTCACAAATAATGCGAAATAATGATTTTTTCATCACTTAGACTTGAAAATTCTTAGTTTTTGAGAAGTGAAACGGTAAACCGCTTAACAATACACCACAAAAACTTACACGCACCTCAAACATGCCTAAATAAACTTGCGAGAACTAACGGATCGCATAACGTATTCATGGTTCACAAATAATGCGAAAAAATGACATTTTCATCACTTACACTTGAAAATGCTTAGATTTTGAGTTTTTGAGTAGTGAAACGGTAAACCGCTTAAGCATCCACCACGAAACCATACTCGCACCTGAAACATGCCTAAATAAACTTGCGGGAACTAATGGAATGCATAAAGGATTCACGGTTCACAAATAATGCAAAAAAATTACTTTTTCATCACCTAGACTTGAAAATTCTTTACTTTTTGAGGTTTTGAGTAATGAAATGGTAACCCATAACCGAATGCCACGAAACCTTATTCGCACCTCAAACATGCTTAAATAAACTTGCGGGAACTAATGGAATGCATAACGGAATCACGGTTAACAAACAATGCGAAAAAATGACTTTTTCATCACTTAGACTTGAAAATGCTTTGTTTTTTAAGTTTTGAGTAGTGAAATGGTAAACCGCTTAAGCATCCACCACGAAACCATACTCGCACCTCAAACATGCCTAAATAAACTTGCGGGAACTAATGGAATGCATAAAGGATTCACGGTTCACAAATAATGCAAAAAAATTACTTTTTCATCACTTAGACTTGAAAATTCTTTACTTTTTGAGGTTTTGAGTAATGAAACGGTAACCCATAACAAAATGCCACGAAACCTTATTCGCACCTCAAACATGCTTAAATAAACTTGCGGGAACTAATGGAATGCATAACGGAATCACGGTTAACAAATAATGCGAAAAAATGACTTTTTCATCACTTAGACTTGAAAATGCTTAGTTTTTTAAGTTTTGAGTAGTAAAACGGTAAACCGCTGAACCAAATGACACAAAACCTTACTTGCACCTGAAACATGCCTAAATAAACTTGTTGGAAATAACGTAATGCATAACAGATTCACGGTTCACAAATGATTCGAGAAAATGACTTTTTCATCACTTAAACTTGAAAATGCTTAGTTTTTTAGGTTTTGAGCAGTGAAATGCTAAAACGCTTAACCTGACGCCACGAAATATACTCGCACCACAAATATGCCTAAATGAACGTACGAGAACTAAAAGAATGCCTAACGGATTCACGGTTCACAAATCATTCTCAAAAATGACTTTTTCATCACATAGACTTAAAAATTCTTAGTTTTTGAGGTTTTGAGTAGTGAAACGGTAAACCACTTAACCAAACGCCACAAAACCTTACTCGCACATCAAAAATAACTAAATGAACTTGCGGGAAAAAAAGTAATGCATAATGTATTCACGGTTCACAAATAATGCGAAATAATGATTTTTTCATCACTTAGACTTGAAAATTCTTAGTTTTTGAGAAGTGAAACGGTAAACCGCTTAACAATACACCACAAAAGCTTACACGCACCTCAAACATGCCTAAATAAACTTGCGAGAACTAACGGATTGCATAACGTATTCATGGTTCACAAATAATGCGAAAAAATGACTTTTTCATCACTTACACTTGAAAATGCTTAGATTTTGAGGTTTTGAGTAGTGAAACGGTAAACCGCTTAAGCATCCACCACGAAACCATACTCGCACCTGAAACATGCCTAAATAAACTTGCGGGAACTAATGGAATGCATAAAGGATTCATGGTTCACAAATAATGCAAAAAAATTACTTTTTCATCACCTAGACTTGAAAATTCTTTACTTTTTGAGGTTTTGAGTAATGAAATGGTAACCCATAACCGAATGCCACAAAACCTTAATCGCACCTCAAACATGCTTAAAAAAACTTGCGGGAACTAATGGAATGCATAACGGAATCACGGTTAACAAACAATGCGAAAAAATGACTTTTTCATCACTTAGACTTGAAAATGCTTTGTTTTTTAAGTTTTGAGTAGTGAAATGGTAAACCGCTTAAGCATCCACCACGAAACCATACTCGCACCTCAAACATGCCTAAATAAACTTGCAGGAACTAATGGAATGCATAAAGGATTCACGGTTCACAAATAATGCAAAAAAAATTACTTTTTCATCACTTAGACTTGAAAATTCTTTACTTTTTGAGGTTTTGAGTAATGAAACAGTAACCCATAACAAAACGCCACGAAACATTATTCGCACCTCAAACATGCTTAAATAAACTTGCGGGAACTAATGGAATGCATAACGGAATCACGGTTAACAAATAATGCGAAAAAATGACTTTTTCATCACTTAGACTTGAAAATGCTTAGTTTTTTAAGTTTTGAGTAGTAAAACGGTAAACCGCTGAACCAAATGACACAAAACCTTACTTGCACCTGAAACATGCCTAAATAAACTTGTTGGAAATAACGTAATGCATAACAGATTCACGGTTCACAAATGATTCGAGAAAATGACTTTTTCATCACTTAAACTTGAAAATGCTTAGTTTTTTAGGTTTTGAGCAGTGAAATGCTAAAACGCTTAACCTGACGCCACGAAATATACTCGCACCACAAATATGCCTAAATGAAGTACGAGAACTAAAAGAATGCCTAACGGATTCACGGTTCACAAATCATTCTCAAAAATTCTTAGTTTTTGAGGTTTTGAGTAGTGAAACGGTAAACCACTTAACCAAACGCCACAAAACCTTACTCGCACATCAAAAATAACTAAATGAACTTGCGGGAAAAAGAGGAATGCATAATGTATTCACGGTTCACAAATAATGCGAAATAATGATTTTTTCATCACTTAGACTTGAAAATTCTTAGTTTTTGAGAAGTGAAACGGTAAACCGCTTAACAATACACCACAAAAACTTACACGCACCTCAAACATGCCTAAATAAACTTGCGAGAACTAACGGATTGCATAACGTATTCATGGTTCACAAATAATGCGAAAAAATGACTTTTTCATCACTTACACTTGAAAATGCTTAGATTTTGAGGTTTTGAGTAGTGAAACGGTAAACCGCTTAAGCATCCACCACGAAACCATACTCGCACCTGAAACATGCCTAAATAAACTTGCGGGAACTAATGGAATGCATAAAGGATTCACGGTTCACAAATAATGCAAAAAAATTACTTTTTCATCACCTAGACTTGAAAATTCTTTACTTTTTGAGGTTTTGAGTAATGAAATGGTAACCCATAACCGAATGCCACAAAACCTTAATCGCACCTCAAACATGCTTAAAAAAACTTGCGGGAACTAATGGAATGCATAACGGAATCACGGTTAACAAACAATGCGAAAAAATGACTTTTTCATCACTTAGACTTGAAAATGCTTTGTTTTTTAAGTTTTGAGTAGTGAAATGGTAAACCGCTTAAGCATCCACCACGAAACCATACTCGCACCTCAAACATGCCTAAATAAACTTGCAGGAACTAATGGAATGCATAAAGGATTCACGGTTCACAAATAATGCAAAAAAAATTACTTTTTCATCACTTAGACTTGAAAATTCTTTACTTTTTGAGGTTTTGAGTAATGAAACAGTAACCCATAACAAAACGCCACGAAACATTATTCGCACCTCAAACATGCTTAAATAAACTTGCGGGAACTAATGGAATGCATAACGGAATCACGGTTAACAAATAATGCGAAAAAATGACTTTTTCATCACTTAGACTTGAAAATGCTTAGTTTTTTAAGTTTTGAGTAGTAAAACGGTAAACCGCTGAACCAAATGACACAAAACCTTACTTGCACCTGAAACATGCCTAAATAAACTTGTTGGAAATAACGTAATGCATAACAGATTCACGGTTCACAAATGATTCGAGAAAATGACTTTTTCATCACTTAAACTTGAAAATGCTTAGTTTTTTAGGTTTTGAGCAGTGAAATGCTAAAACGCTTAACCTGACGCCACGAAATATACTCGCACCACAAATATGCCTAAATGAAGTACGAGAACTAAAAGAATGCCTAACGGATTCACGGTTCACAAATCATTCTCAAAAATTCTTAGTTTTTGAGGTTTTGAGTAGTGAAACGGTAAACCACTTAACCAAACGCCACAAAACCTTACTCGCACATCAAAAATAACTAAATGAACTTGCGGGAAAAAGAGGAATGCATAATGTATTCACGGTTCACAAATAATGCGAAATAATGATTTTTTCATCACTTAGACTTGAAAATTCTTAGTTTTTGAGAAGTGAAACGGTAAACCGCTTAACAATACACCACAAAAACTTACACGCACCTCAAACATGCCTAAATAAACTTGCGAGAACTAACGGATTGCATAACGTATTCATGGTTCACAAATAATGCGAAAAAATGACTTTTTCATCACTTACACTTGAAAATGCTTAGATTTTGAGGTTTTGAGTAGTGAAACGGTAAACCGCTTAAGCATCCACCACGAAACCATACTCGCACCTGAAACATGCCTAAATAAACTTGCGGGAACTAATGGAATGCATAAAGGATTCACGGTTCACAAATAATGCAAAAAAATTACTTTTTCATCACCTAGACTTGAAAATTCTTTACTTTTTGAGGTTTTGAGTAATGAAATGGTAACCCATAACCGAATGCCACGAAACCTTATTCGCACCTCAAACATGCTTAAATAAACTTGCGGGAACTAATGGAATGCATAACGGAATCACGGTTAACAAACAATGCGAAAAAATGACTTTTTCATCACTTAGACTTGAAAATGCTTTGTTTTTAAGTTTTGAGTAGTGAAATGGTAAACCGCTTAAGCATCCACCACGAAACCATACTCGCACCTCAAACATGCCTAAATAAACTTGCGGGAACTAATGGAATGCATAAAGGATTCACGGTTCACAAATAATGCAAAAAAATTACTTTTTCATCACTTAGACTTGAAAATTCTTTACTTTTTGAGGTTTTGAGTAATGAAATGGTAACCCATAACAAAATGCCACGAAACCTTATTCGCACCTCAAACATGCTTAAATAAACTTGCGGGAACTAATGGAATGCATAACGGAATCACGGTTAACAAATAATGCGAAAAAATGACTTTTTCATCACTTAGACTTGAAAATGCTTAGTTTTTTAAGTTTTGAGTAGTAAAACGGTAAAACCGCTGAACCAAATGACACAAAACCTTACTTGCACCTGAAACATGCCTAAATAAACTTGTTGGAAATAACGTAATGCATAACAGATTCACGGTTCACAAATGATTCGAGAAAATGACTTTTTCATCACTTAAACTTGAAAATGCTTAGTTTTTTAGGTTTTGAGCAGTGAAATGCTAAAACGCTTAACCTGACGCCACGAAATATACTCGCACCACAAATATGCCTAAATGAACGTACGAGAACTAAAAGAATGCCTAACGGATTCACGGTTCACAAATCATTCTCAAAAATGACTTTTTCATCACATAGACTTAAAAATTCTTAGTTTTTGAGGTTTTGAGTAGTGAAACGGTAAACCAATTAACCAAACGCCACAAAACCTTAGTCGCACATCAAAAATAACTAAATGAACTTGCGGGAAAAAAAGGAATGCATAATGTATTCACGGTTCACAAATAATGCGAAATAATGATTTTTTCATCACTTAGACTTGAAAATTCTTAGTTTTTGAGAAGTGAAACGGTAAACCGCTTAACAATACACCACAAAAACTTACACGCACTTCAAACATGCCTAAATAAACTTGCGAGAACTAACGGATTGCATAACGTATTCATGGTTCACAAATAATGCGAAAAAATGACTTTTTCATCACTTACACTTGAAAATGCTTAGATTTTGAGGTTTTGAGTAGTGAAACGGTAAACCGCTTAAGCATCCACCACGAAACCATACTCGCACCTGAAACATGCCTAAATAAACTTGCGGGAACTAATGGAATGCATAAAGGATTCATGGTTCACAAATAATGCAAAAAAATTACTTTTTCATCACCTAGACTTGAAAATTCTTTACTTTTTGAGGTTTTGAGTAATGAAATGGTAACCCATAACCGAATGCCACAAAACCTTAATCGCACCTCAAACATGCTTAAATAAACTTGCGGGAACTAATGGAATGCATAACGGAATCACGGTTAACAAACAATGCGAAAAAATGACTTTTTCATCACTTAGACTTGAAAATGCTTTGTTTTTTAAGTTTTGAGTAGTGAAATGGTAAACCGCTTCAGCATCCACCACGAAACCATACTCGCACCTCAAACATGCCTAAATAAACTTGCGGGAACTAATGGAATGCATAAAGGATTCACGGTTCACAAATAATGCAAAAAAAATTACTTTTTCATCACTTAGACTTGAAAATTCTTTACTTTTTGAGGTTTTGAGTAATGAAACAGTAACCCATAACAAAACGCCACGAAACCTTATTCGCACCTCAAACATGCTTAAATAAACTTGCGGGAACTAATGGAATGCATAACGGAATCACGGTTAACAAATAATGCGAAAAAAATGACTTTTTCATCACTTAGACTTGAAAATGCTTAGTTTTTTAAGTTTTGAGTAGTAAAACGGTAAACCGCTGAACCAAATGACACAAAACCTTACTTGCACCTGAAACATGCCTAAATAAACTTGTTGGAAATAACGTAATGCATAACAGATTCACGGTTCACAAATGATTCGAGAAAATGACTTTTTCATCACTTAAACTTGAAAATGCTTAGTTTTTTAGGTTTTGAGCAGTGAAATGCTAAAACGCTTAACCTGACGCCACGAAATATACTCGCACCACAAATATGCCTAAATGAACGTACGAGAACTAAAAGAATGCCTAACGGATTCACGGTTCACAAATCATTCTCAAAAATTCTTAGTTTTTGAGGTTTTGAGTAGTGAAACGGTAAACCACTTAACCAAACGCCACAAAACCTTAGTCGCACATCAAAAATAACTAAATGAACTTGCGGGAAAAAAAGGAATGCATAATGTATTCACGGTTCACAAATAATGCGAAATAATGATTTTTTCATCACTTAGACTTGAAAATTCTTAGTTTTTGAGAAGTGAAACGGTAAACCGCTTAACAATACACCACAAAAACTTACACGCACTTCAAACATGCCTAAATAAACTTGCGAGAACTAACGGATTGCATAACGTATTCATGGTTCACAAATAATGCGAAAAAATGACTTTTTCATCACTTACACTTGAAAATGCTTAGATTTTGAGGTTTTGAGTAGTGAAACGGTAAACCGCTTAAGCATCCACCACGAAACCATACTCGCACCTGAAACATGCCTAAATAAACTTGCGGGAACTAATGGAATGCATAAAGGATTCATGGTTCACAAATAATGCAAAAAAATTACTTTTTCATCACCTAGACTTGAAAATTCTTTACTTTTTGAGGTTTTGAGTAATGAAATGGTAACCCATAACCGAATGCCACGAAACCTTAATCGCACCTCAAACATGCTTAAATAAACTTGCGGGAACTAATGGAATGCATAACGGAATCACGGTTAACAAACAATGCGAAAAAATGACTTTTTCATCACTTAGACTTGAAAATGCTTTGTTTTTTAAGTTTTGAGTAGTGAAATGGTAAACCGCTTCAGCATCCACCACGAAACCATACTCGCACCTCAAACATGCCTAAATAAACTTGCGGGAACTAATGGAATGCATAAAGGATTCACGGTTCACAAATAATGCAAAAAAAATTACTTTTTCATCACTTAGACTTGAAAATTCTTTACTTTTTGAGGTTTTGAGTAATGAAACAGTAACCCATAACAAAACGCCACGAAACCTTATTCGCACCTCAAACATGCTTAAATAAACTTGCGGGAACTAATGGAATGCATAACGGAATCACGGTTAACAAATAATGCGAAAAAATGACTTTTTCATCACTTAGACTTGAAAATGCTTAGTTTTTTAAGTTTTGAGTAGTAAAACGGTAAACCGCTGAACCAAATGACACAAAACCTTACTTGCACCTGAAACATGCCTAAATAAACTTGTTGGAAATAACGTAATGCATAACAGATTCACGGTTCACAAATGATTCGAGAAAATGACTTTTTCATCACTTAAACTTGAAAATGCTTAGTTTTTTAGGTTTTGAGCAGTGAAATGCTAAAACGCTTAACCTGACGCCACGAAATATACTCGCACCACAAATATGCCTAAATGAACGTACGAGAACTAAAAGAATGCCTAACGGATTCACGGTTCACAAATCATTCTCAAAAATTCTTAGTTTTTGAGGTTTTGAGTAGTGAAACGGTAAACCACTTAACCAAACGCCACAAAACCTTACTCGCACATCAAAAATAACTAAATGAACTTGCGGGAAAAAAAGGAATGCATAATGTATTCACGGTTCACAAATAATGCGAAATAATGATTTTTTCATCACTTAGACTTGAAAATTCTTAGTTTTTGAGAAGTGAAACGGTAAACCGCTTAACAATACACCACAAAAACTTACACGCACCTCAAACATGCCTAAATAAACTTGCGAGAACAAACGGATTGCATAACGTATTCATGGTTCACAAATAATGCGAAAAAATGACTTTTTCATCACTTACACTTGAAAATGCTTAGATTTTGAGGTTTTGAGTAGTGAAACGGTAAACCGCTTAAGCATCCACCACGAAACCATACTCGCACCTGAAACATGCCTAAATAAACTTGCGGGAACTAATGGAATCCATAAAGGATTCACGGTTCACAAATAATGCAAAAAAATTACTTTTTCATCACCTAGACTTGAAAATTCTTTACTTTTTGAGGTTTTGAGTAATGAAATGGTAACCCATAACCGAATGCCACGAAACCTTATTCGCACCTCAAACATGCTTAAATAAACTTGCGGGAACTAATGGAATGCATAACGGAATCACGGTTAACAAACAATGCGAAAAAATGACTTTTTCATCACTTAGACTTGAAAATGCTTTGTTTTTTAAGTTTTGAGTAGTGAAATGGTAAACCGCTTAAGCATCCACCACGAAACCATACTCGCACCTCAAACATGCCTAAATAAACTTGCGGGAACTAATGGAATGCATAAAGGATTCACGGTTCACAAATAATGCAAAAAAATTACTTTTTCATCACTTAGACTTGAAAATTCTTTACTTTTTGAGGTTTTGAGTAATGAAACGGTAACCCATAACAAAACGCCACGAAACCTTATTCGCACCTCAAACATGCGGGAACTAATGGAATGCATAACTGAATCACGGTTAACAAATAATGCGAAAAAAATGACTTTTTCATCACTTAGACTTGAAAATGCTTAGTTTTTTAAGTTTTGAGTAGTAAAACGGTAAACCGCTGAACCAAATGACACAAAACCTTACTTGCACCTGAAACATGCCTAAATAAACTTGTTGGAAATAACGTAATGCATAACAGATTCACGGTTCACAAATGATTCGAGAAAATGACTTTTTCATCACTTAAACTTGAAAATGCTTAGTTTTTTAGGTTTTGAGCAGTGAAATGGTAAACCGCTTAACCTAACGCCACGAAATATACTCACACCACAAATATGCCTAAATGAACGTATGAGAACTAAAAGAATGCCTAACGGATTCACGGTTCACAAATCATTCTCAAAAATGACTTTTTCATCACATAGACTTAAAAATTCTTAGTTTTTGAGGTTTTGAGTAGTGAAACGGTAAACCACTTAACCAAACGCCACAAAACCTTACTCGCACATCAAAAATAACTAAATGAACTTGCGGGAAAAAAAGGAATGCATAATGTATTCACGGTTCACAAATAATGCGAAATAATGATTTTTTCATCACTTAGACTTGAAAATTCTTAGTTTTTGAGAAGTGAAACGGTAAACCGCTTAACAATACACCACAAAAACTTACACGCACCTCAAACATGCCTAAATAAACTTGCGAGAACTAACGGATCGCATAACGTATTCATGGTTCACAAATAATGCGAAAAAATGACATTTTCATCACTTACACTTGAAAATGCTTAGATTTTGAGTTTTTGAGTAGTGAAACGGTAAACCGCTTAAGCATCCACCACGAAACTATACTCGCACCTGAAACATGCCTAAATAAACTTGCGGGAACTAATGGAATGCATAAAGGATTCACGGTTCACAAATAATGCAAAAAAATTACTTTTTCATCACCTAGACTTGAAAATTCTTTACTTTTTGAGGTTTTGAGTAATGAAATGGTAACCCATAACCGAATGCCACGAAACCTTATTCGCACCTCAAACATGCTTAAATAAACTTGCGGGAACTAATGGAATGCATAACGGAATCACGGTTAACAAACAATGCGAAAAAATGACTTTTTCATCACTTAGACTTGAAAATGATTTATTTTTTAAGTTTTGAGTAGTGAAATGGTAAACCGCTTAAGCATCCACCACGAAACCATACTCGCACCTCAAACATGCCTAAATAAACTTGCGGGAACTAATGGAATGCATAAAGGATTCACGGTTCACAAATAATGCAAAAAAATTACTTTTTCATCACTTAGACTTGAAAATTCTTTACTTTTTGAGGTTTTGAGTAATGAAACGGTAACCCATAACAAAACGCCACGAAACCTTATTCGCACCTCAAACATGCGGGAACTAATGGAATGCATAACTGAATCACGGTTAACAAATAATGCGAAAAAAATGACTTTTTCATCACTTAGACTTGAAAATGCTTAGTTTTTTAAGTTTTGAGTAGTAAAACGGTAAACCGCTGAACCAAATGACACAAAACCTTACTTGCACCTGAAACATGCCTAAATAAACTTGTTGGAAATAACGTAATGCATAACAGATTCACGGTTCACAAATGATTCGAGAAAATGACTTTTTCATCACTTAAACTTGAAAATGCTTAGTTTTTTAGGTTTTGAGCAGTGAAATGGTAAACCGCTTAACCTAACGCCACGAAATATACTCACACCACAAATATGCCTAAATGAACGTATGAGAACTAAAAGAATGCCTAACGGATTCACGGTTCACAAATCATTCTCAAAAATGACTTTTTCATCACATAGACTTAAAAATTCTTAGTTTTTGAGGTTTTGAGTAGTGAAACGGTAAACCACTTAACCAAACGCCACAAAACCTTACTCGCACATCAAAAATAACTAAATGAACTTGCGGGAAAAAAAGGAATGCATAATGTATTCACGGTTCACAAATAATGCGAAATAATGATTTTTTCATCACTTAGACTTGAAAATTCTTAGTTTTTGAGAAGTGAAACGGTAAACCGCTTAACAATACACCACAAAAACTTACACGCACCTCAAACATGCCTAAATAAACTTGCGAGAACTAACGGATCGCATAACGTATTCATGGTTCACAAATAATGCCAAAAAATGACATTTTCATCACTTACACTTGAAAATGCTTAGATTTTGAGTTTTTGAGTAGTGAAACGGTAAACCGCTTAAGCATCCACCACGAAACCATACTCGCACCTGAAACATGCCTAAATAAACTTGCGGGAACTAATGGAATGCATAAAGGATTCACGGTTCACAAATAATGCAAAAAAATTACTTTTTCATCACCTAGACTTGAAAATTCTTTACTTTTTGAGGTTTTGAGTAATGAAATGGTAACCCATAACCGAATGCCACGAAACCTTATTCGCACCTCAAACATGCTTAAATAAACTTGCGGGAACTAATGGAATGCATAACGGAATCACGGTTAACAAACAATGCGAAAAAATGACTTTTTCATCAGTTAGACTTGAAAATGCTTTATTTTTTAAGTTTTGAGTAGTGAAATGGTAAACCGCTTAAGCATCCACCACGAAACCATACTCGCACCTCAAACATGCCTAAATAAACTTGCGGGAACTAATGGAATGCAGAAAGGATTCACGGTTCACAAATAATGCAAAAAAATTACTTTTTCATCACTTAGACTTGAAAATTCTTTACTTTTTGAGGTTTTGAGTAATGAAACGGTAACCCATAACAAAACGCCACGAAACCTTATTCGCACCTCAAACATGCTTAAATAAACTTGCGGGAACTAATGGAATGCATAACGGAATCACGGTTAACAAATAATGCGAAAAAATGACTTTTTCATCACTTAGACTTGAAAATGCTTAGTTTTTTAAGTTTTGAGTAATAAAACGGTAAACCGCTGAATCAAATGACACAAAACCTTACTTGCACCTGAAACATGCCCAAATAAACTTGTTGGAAATAACGTAATGCATAACAGATTCACGGTTCACAAATGATTCGAGAAAATGACTTTTTCATCACTTAAACTTGAAAATGCTTAGTTTTTTAGGTTTTGAGCAGTGAAATGCTAAAACGCTTAACCTGACGCCACGAAATATACTCGCACCACAAATATGCCTAAATGAACGTACGAGAACTAAAAGAATGCCTAACGGATTCACGGTTCACAAATCATTCTCAAAAATGACTTTTTCATCACATAGACTTAAAAATTCTTAGTTTTTGAGGTTTTGAGTAGTGAAACGGTAAACCACTTAACCAAACGCCACAAAACCTTACTCGCACATCAAAAATAACTAAATGAACTTGCGGGAAAAAAAGGAATGCATAATGTATTCACGGTTCACAAATAATGCGAAATAATGATTTTTTCATCACTTAGACTTGAAAATTCTTAGTTTTTGAGAAGTGAAACGGTAAACCGCTTAACAATACACCACAAAAACTTACACGCACCTCAAACATGCCTAAATAAACTTGCGAGAACTAACGGATTGCATAACGTATTCATGGTTCACAAATAATGCGAAAAAATGACTTTTTCATCACTTACACTTGAAAATGCTTAGATTTTGAGGTTTTGAGTAGTGAAACGGTAAACCGCTTAAGCATCCACCACGAAACCATACTCGCACCTGAAACATGCCTAAATAAACTTGCGGGAACTAATGGAATGCATAAAGGATTCACGGTTCACAAATAATGCAAAAAAATTACTTTTTCATCACCTAGACTTGAAAATTCTTTACTTTTTGAGGTTTTGAGTAATGAAATGGTAACCCATAACCGAATGCCACGAAACCTTATTCGCACCTCAAACATGCTTAAATAAACTTGCGGGAACTAATGGAATGCATAACGGAATCACGGTTAACAAACAATGCGAAAAAATGACTTTTTCATCACTTAGACTTGAAAATGCTTTGTTTTTTAAGTTTTGAGTAGTGAAATGGTAAACCGCTTAAGCATCCACCACGAAACCATACTCGCACCTCAAACATGCCTAAATAAACTTGCGGGAACTAATGGAATGCATAAAGGATTCACGGTTCACAAATAATGCAAAAAAATTACTTTTTCATCACTTAGACTTGAAAATTCTTTACTTTTTGAGGTTTTGCGTAATGAAACGGTAACCCATAACAAAACGCCACGAAACCTTATTCGCACCTCAAACATGCTTAAATAAACTTGCGGGAACTAATGGAATGCATAACTGAATCACGGTTAACAAATAATGCGAAAAAATGACTTTTTCATCACTTAGACTTGAAAATGCTTAGTTTTTTAAGTTTTGAGTAGTAAAACGGTAAACCGCTGAACCAAATGACACAAAACCTTACTTGCACCTGAAACATGCCCAAATAAACTTGTTGGAAATAACGTAATGCATAACAGATTCACGGTTCACAAATGATTCGAGAAAATGACTTTTTCATCACTTAAACTTGAAAATGCTTAGTTTTTTAGGTTTTGAGCAGTGAAATGCTAAAACGCTTAACCTGACGGCACGAAATATACTCGTACCACAAATATGCCTAAATGAACGTACGAGAACTAAAAGAATGCCTAACGGATTAACGGTTCACAAATCATTCTCAAAAATGACTTTTTCATCACATAGACTTAAAAATTCTTAGTTTTTGAGGTTTTGAGTAGTGAAACGGTAAACCACTTAACCAAACGCCACAAAACCTTACTCGCACATCAAAAATAACTAAATGAACTTGCGGGAAAAAAAGGAATGCATAATGTATTCACGGTTCACAAATAATGCGAAATAATGATTTTTTCATCACTTAGACTTGAAAATTCTTAGTTTTTGAGAAGTGAAACGGTAAACCGCTTAACAATACACCACAAAAACTTACACGCACCTCAAACATGCCTAAATAAACTTGCGAGAACTAACGGATTGCATAACGTATTCATGGTTCACAAATAATGCGAAAAAATGACTTTTTCATCACTTACACTTGAAAATGCTTAGATTTTGAGGTTTTGAGTAGTGAAACGGTAAACCGCTTAAGCATCCACCACGAAACCATACTCGCACCTGAAACATGCCTAAATAAACTTGCGGGAACTAATGGAATGCATAAAGGATTCACGGTTCACAAATAATGCAAAAAAATTACTTTTTCATCACCTAGACTTGAAAATTCTTTACTTTTTGAGGTTTTGAGTAATGAAATGGTAACCCATAACCGAATGCCACGAAACCTTATTCGCACCTCAAACATGCTTAAATAAACTTGCGGGAACTAATGGAATGCATAACGGAATCACGGTTAACAAACAATGCGAAAAAATGACTTTTTCATCACTTAGACTTGAAAATGCTTTGTTTTTTAAGTTTTGAGTAGTGAAATGGTAAACCGCTTAAGCATCCACCACGAAACCATACTCGCACCTCAAACATGCCTAAATAAACTTGCGGGAACTAATGGAATGCATAAAGGATTCACGGTTCACAAATAATGCAAAAAAATTACTTTTTCATCACTTAGACTTGAAAATTCTTTACTTTTTGAGGTTTTGAGTAATGAAACGGTAACCCATAACAAAACGCCACGAAACCTTATTCGCACCTCAAACATGCTTAAATAAACTTGCGGGAACTAATGGAATGCATAACTGAATCACGGTTAACAAATAATGCGAAAAAATGACTTTTTCATCACTTAGACATGAAAATGCTTAGTTTTTTAAGTTTTGAATAGTAAAACGGTAAACCGCTGAACCAAATGACACAAAACCTTTCTTGCACCTGAAACATGCCTAAATAAACTTGTTGGAAATAACGTAATGCATAACAGATTCACGGTTCACAAATGATTCGAGAAAATGACTTTTTCATCACTTAAACTTGAAAATGCTTAGTTTTTTAGGTTTTTGAGCAGTGAAATGGTAAACCGCTTAACCTAACGCCACGAAATATACTCACACCACAAATATGCCTAAATGAACGTATGAGAACTAAAAGAATGCCTAACGGATTCACGGTTCACAAATCATTCTCAAAAATGACTTTTTCATCACATAGACTTAAAAATTCTTAGTTTTTGAGGTTTTGAGTAGTGAAACGGTAAACCACTTAACCAAACGCCACAAAACCTTACTCGCACATCAAAAATAACTAAATGAACTTGCGGGAAAAAAAGGTATGCATAATGTATTCACGGTTCACAAATAATGCGAAATAATGATTTTTTCATCACTTAGACTTGAAAATTCTTAGTTTTTGAGAAGTGAAACGGTAAACCGCTTAACAATACACCACAAAAACTTACACGCACCTCAAACATGCCTAAATAAACTTGCGAGAACTAACGGATTGCATAACGTATTCATGGTTCACAAATAATGCGAAAAAATGACTTTTTCATCACTTACACTTGAAAATGCTTAGATTTTGAGGTTTTGAGTAGTGAAACGGTAAACCGCTTAAGCATCCACCACGAAACCATACTCGCACCTGAAACATGCCTAAATAAACTTGTGGGAACTAATGGAATGCATAAAGGATTCACGGTTCACAAATAATGCAAAAAAATTACTTTTTCATCACCTAGACTTGAAAATTCTTTACTTTTTGAGGTTTTGAGTAATGAAATGGTAACCCATAACCGAATGCCACGAAACCTTATTCGCACCTCAAACATGCTTAAATAAACTTGCGGGAACTAATGGAATGCATAACGGAATCACGGTTAACAAACAATGCGAAAAAATGACTTTTTCATCACTTAGACTTGAAAATGCTTTGTTTTTAAAGTTTTGAGTAGTGAAATGGTAAACCGCTTAAGCATCCACCACGAAACCATACTCGCACCTCAAACATGCCTAAATAAACTTGCGGGAACTAATGGAATGCATAAAGGATTCACGGTTCACAAATAATGCAAAAAAATTACTTTTTCATCACTTAGACTTGAAAATTCTTTACTTTTTGAGGTTTTGAGTAATGAAACGGTAACCCATAACAAAACGCCACGAAACCTTATTCGCACCTCAAACATGCTTAAATAAACTTGCGGGAACTAATGGAATGCATAACTGAATCACGGTTAACAAATAATGCGAAAAAAATGACTTTTTCATCACTTAGACTTGAAAATGCTTAGTTTTTTAAGTTTTGAGTAGTAAAACGGTAAACCGCTGAACCAAATGACACAAAACCTTTCTTGCACCTGAAACATGCCTAAATAAACTTGTTGGAAATAACGTAATGCATAACAGATTCACGGTTCACAAATGATTCGAGAAAATGACTTTTTCATCACTTAAACTTGAAAATGCTTAGTTTTTTAGGTTTTGAGCAGTGAAATGGTAAACCGCTTAACCTAACGCCACGAAATATACTCACACCACAAATATGCCTAAATGAACGTATGAGAACTAAAAGAATGCCTAACGGATTCACGGTTCACAAATCATTCTCAAAAATGACTTTTTCATCACATAGACTTAAAAATTCTTAGTTTTTGAGGTTTTGAGTAGTGAAACTGTAAACCACTTAACCAAACGCCACAAAACCTTACTCGCACATCAAAAATAACTAAATGAACTTGCGGGAAAAAAAGGAATGCATAATGTATTCACGGTTCACAAATAATGCGAAATAATGATTTTTTCATCACTTAGACTTGAAAATTCTTAGTTTTTGAGAAGTGAAACGGTAAACCGCTTAACAATACACCACAAAAACTTACACGCACCTCAAACATGCCTAAATAAACTTGCGAGAACTAACGGATCGCATAACGTATTCATGGTTCACAAATAATGCGAAAAAATGACTTTTTCATCACTTACACTTGAAAATGCTTAGATTTTGAGTTTTTGAGTAGTGAAACGGTAAACCGCTAAAGCATCCACCACGAAACCATACTCGCACCTGAAACATGCCTAAATAAACTTGCGGGAACTAATGGAATGCATAAAGGATTCACGGTTCACAAATAATGCAAAAAAATTACTTTTTCATCACCTAGACTTGAAAATTCTTTACTTTTTGAGGTTTTGAGTAATGAAATGGTAACCCATAACCGAATGCCACGAAACCTTATTCGCACCTCAAACATGCTTAAATAAACTTGCGGGAACTAATGAAATGCATAACGGAATCACGGTTAACAAACAATGCGAAAAAATGACTTTTTCATCACTTAGACTTGAAAATGCTTTATTTTTTAAGTTTTGAGTAGTGAAATGGTAAACCGCTTAAGCATCCACCACGAAACCATACTCGCACCTCAAACATGCCTAAATAAACTTGCGGGAACTAATGGAATGCAGAAAGGATTCACGGTTCACAAATAATGCAAAAAAATTACTTTTTCATCACTTAGACTTGAAAATTCTTTACTTTTTGAGGTTTTGAGTAATGAAACGGTAACCCATAACAAAACGCCACGAAACCTTATTCGCACCTCAAACATGCTTAAATAAACTTGCGGGAACTAATGGAATGCATAACGGAATCACGGTTAACAAATAATGCGAAAAAATGACTTTTTCATCACTTAGACTTGAAAATGCTTAGTTTTTTAAGTTTTGAGTAATAAAACGGTAAACCGCTGAACCAAATGACACAAAACCTTACTTGCACCTGAAACATGCCCAAATAAACTTGTTGGAAATAACGTAATGCATAACAGATTCACGGTTCACAAATGATTCGAGAAAATGACTTTTTCATCACTTAAACTTGAAAATGCTTAGTTTTTTAGGTTTTGAGCAGTGAAATGCTAAAACGCTTAACCTGACGCCACGAAATATACTCGCACCACAAATATGCCTAAATGAACGTACGAGAACTAAAAGAATGCCTAACGGATTCACGGTTCACAAATCATTCTCAAAAATGACTTTTTCATCACATAGACTTAAAAATTCTTAGTTTTTGAGGTTTTGAGTAGTGAAACGGTAAACCACTTAACCAAACGCCACAAAACCTTACTCGCACATCAAAAATAACTAAATGAACTTGCGGGAAAAAAAGGAATGCATAATGTATTCACGGTTCACAAATAATGCGAAATAATGATTTTTTCATCACTTAGACTTGAAAATTCTTAGTTTTTGAGAAGTGAAACGGTAAACCGCTTAACAATACACCACAAAAACTTACACGCACCTCAAACATGCCTAAATAAACTTGCGAGAACTAACGGATTGCATAACGTATTCATGGTTCACAAATAATGCGAAAAAATGACTTTTTCATCACTTACACTTGAAAATGCTTAGATTTTGAGGTTTTGAGTAGTGAAACGGTAAACCGCTTAAGCATCCACCACGAAACCATACTCGCACCTGAAACATGCCTAAATAAACTTGCGGGAACTAATGGAATGCATAAAGGATTCACGGTTCACAAATAATGCAAAAAAAATTACTTTTTCATCACCTAGACTTGAAAATTCTTTACTTTTTGAGGTTTTGAGTAATGAAATGGTAACCCATAACCGAATGCCACGAAACCTTATTCGCACCTCAAACATGCTTAAATAAACTTGCGGGAACTAATGGAATGCATAACGGAATCACGGTTAACAAACAATGCGAAAAAAATGACTTTTTCATCACTTAGACTTGAAAATGCTTTGTTTTTTAAGTTTTGAGTAGTGAAATGGTAAACCGCTTAAGCATCCACCACGAAACCATACTCGCACCTCAAACATGCCTAAATAAACTTGCGGGAACTAATGGAATGCATAAAGGATTCACGGTTCACAAATAATGCAAAAAAATTACTTTTTCATCACTTAGACTTGAAAATTCTTTACTTTTTGAGGTTTTGAGTAATGAAACGGTAACCCATAACAAAATGCCACGAAACCTTATTCGCACCTCAAACATGCTTAAATAAACTTGCGGGAACTAATGGAATGCATAACTGAATCACGGTTAACAAATAATGCGAAAAAAATGACTTTTTCATCACTTAGACTTGAAAATGCTTAGTTTTTTAAGTTTTGAGTAGTAAAACGGTAAAACCGCTGAACCAAATGACACAAAACCTTTCTTGCACCTGAAACATGCCTAAATAAACTTGTTGGAAATAACGTAATGCATAACAGATTCACGGTTCACAAATGATTCGAGAAAATGACTTTTTCATCACTTAAACTTGAAAATGCTTAGTTTTTTAGGTTTTGAGCAGTGAAATGGTAAACCGCTTAACCTAACGCCACGAAATATACTCACACCACAAATATGCCTAAATGAACGTATGAGAACTAAAAGAATGCCTAACGGATTCACGGTTCACAAATCATTCTCAAAAATGACTTTTTCATCACATAGACTTAAAAATTCTTAGTTTTTGAGGTTTTGAGTAGTGAAACGGTAAACCACTTAACCAAACGCCACAAAACCTTACTCGCACATCAAAAATAACTAAATGAACTTGCGGGAAAAAAAGGAATGCATAATGTATTCACGGTTCACAAATAATGCGAAATAATGATTTTTTCATCACTTAGACTTGAAAATTCTTAGTTTTTGAGAAGTGAAACGGTAAAACCGCTTAACAATACACCACAAAAACTTACACGCACCTCAAACATGCCTAAATAAACTTGCGAGAACTAACGGATCGCATAACGTATTCATGGTTCACAAATAATGCAAAAAAATGACTTTTTCATCACTTACACTTGAAAATGCTTAGATTTTGAGGTTTTGAGTAGTAAAACAGTAAACCGCTTAAGCATCCACCACGAAACCATACTCGCACCTGAAACATGCCTAAATAAACTTGCGGGAACTAATGGAATGCATAAAGGATTCACGGTTCACAAGTAATGCAAAAAAATTACTTTTTCATCACCTAGACTTGAAAATTCTTTACTTTTTGAGGTTTTGAGTAATGAAATGGTAACCCATAACCGAATGCCACGAAACCTTATTCGCACCTCAAACATGCTTAAATAAACTTGCGGGAACTAATGGAATGCATAACGGAATCACGGTTAACAAACAATGCGAAAAAATGACTTTTTCATCACTTAGACTTGAAAATGCTTTGTTTTTTAAGTTTTGAGTAGTGAAATGGTAAACCGCTTAAGCATCCACCACGAAACCATACTCGCACCTCAAACATGCCTAAATAAACTTGCGGGAACTAATGGAATGCATAAAGGATTCACGGTTCACAAATAATGCAAAAAAATTACTTTTTCATCACTTAGACTTGAAAATTCTTTACTTTTTGAGGTTTTGAGTAATGAAACGGTAACCCATAACAAAACGCCACGAAACCTTATTCGCACCTCAAACATGCTTAAATAAACTTGCGGGAACTAATGGAATGCATAACTGAATCACGGTTAACAAATAATGCGAAAAAATGACTTTTTCATCACTTAGACTTGAAAATGCTTAGTTTTTTAAGTTTTGAGTAGTAAAACGGTAAACCGCTGAACCAAATGACACAAAACCTTACTTGCACCTGAAACATGCCCAAATAAACTTGTTGGAAATAACGTAATGCATAACAGATTCACGGTTCACAAATGATTCGAGAAAATGACTTTTTCATCACTTAAACTTGAAAATGCTTAGTTTTTTAGGTTTTGAGCAGTGAAATGCTAAAACGCTTAACCTGACGCCACGAAATATACTCGCACCACAAATATGCCTAAATGAACGTACGAGAACTAAAAAGAATGCCTAACGGATTCCACGGTTCACAATCATTCTCAAAAATGACTTTTTCATCACATAGACTTAAAAATTCTTAGTTTTTGAGGTTTTGAGTAGTGAAACGGTAAACCACTTAACCAAACGCCACAAAACCTTACTCGCACATCAAAAATAACTAAATGAACTTGCGGGAAAAAAAG
The DNA here is from genome assembly GCA_033977485.1 of Hydrangea macrophylla. Lineage (NCBI taxonomy): Eukaryota > Viridiplantae > Streptophyta > Magnoliopsida > Cornales > Hydrangeaceae > Hydrangea > Hydrangea macrophylla. The sequence continues at coordinate 2,853,529 of JASDAS010000019.1, forward strand.
GAATGCATAATGTATTCACGGTTCACAAATAATGCGAAATAATGATTTTTTCATCACTTAGACTTGAAAATTCTTAGTTTTTGAGAAGTGAAACGGTAAACCGCTTAACAATACACCACAAAAACTTACACGCACCTCAAACATGCCTAAATAAACTTGCGAGAACTAACGGATCGCATAACGTATTCATGGTTCACAAATAATGCGAAAAAATGACTTTTTCCTCACTTACACTTGAAAATGCTTAGATTTTGAGGTTTTGAGTAGTGAAACGGTAAACCGCTTAAGCATCCACCACGAAACCATACTCCGCACCTGAAACATGCCTAAATAAACTTGCGGGAACTAATGGAATGCATAAAGGATTCACGGTTCACAAGTAATGCAAAAAAATTACTTTTTCATCACCTAGACTTGAAAATTCTTTACTTTTTGAGGTTTTGAGTAATGAAATGGTAACCCATAACCGAATGCCACGAAACCTTATTCGCACCTCAAACATGCTTAAATAAACTTGCGGGAACTAATGGAATGCATAACGGAATCACACGGTTAACAAACAATGCGAAAAAATGACTTTTTCATCACTTAGACTTGAAAATGCTTTGTTTTTTAAGTTTTGAGTAGTGAAATGGTAAACCGCTTAAGCATCCACCACGAAACCATACTCGCACCTCAAAGATGCCTAAATAAAACTTGCGGGAACTAATGGAATGCATAAAGGATTCACGGTTCACAAATAATGCAAAAAAATTACTTTTTCATCACTTAGACTTGAAAATTCTTTACTTTTTGAGGTTTTGAGTAATGAAAACGGTAACCCATAACAAAACGCCACGAAACCTTATTCGCACCTCAAACATGCTTAAATAAACTTGCGGGAACTAATGGAATGCATAACTGAATCACGGTTAACAAATAATGCGAAAAAATGACTTTTTCATCACTTAGACTTGAAAATGCTTAGTTTTTTAAGTTTTGAGTAGTAAAACGGTAAACCGCTGAACCAAATGACACAAAACCTTTCTTGCACCTGAAACATGCCCAAATAAACTTGTTGGAAATAACGTAATGCATAACAGATTCACGGTTCACAAATGATTCGAGAAAATGACTTTTTCATCACTTAAACTTGAAAATGCTTAGTTTTTTAGGTTTTTGAGCAGTGAAATGCTAAAAACGCTTAACTGACGCCACGAAATATACTCGCACCACAAATATGCCTAAATGAACGTACGAGAACTAAAAGAATGCCTAACGGATTAACGGTTCACAAATCATTCTCAAAAATGACTTTTTCATCACATAGACTTAAAAATTCTTAGTTTTTGAGGTTTTGAGTAGTGAAACGGTAAACCACTTAACCAAACGCCACAAAACCTTACTCGCACATCAAAAAATACTAAATGAACTTGCGGGAAAAAAAGGAATGCATAATGTATTCACGGTTCACAAATAATGCGAAATAATGATTTTTTCATCACTTAGACTTGAAAATTCTTAGTTTTTGAGAAGTGAAACGGTAAACCGCTTAACAATACACCACAAAAACTTACACGCACCTCAAACATGCCTAAATAAACTTGCGAGAACTAACGGATTGCATAACGTATTCATGGTTCACAAATAATGCGAAAAAATGACTTTTTCATCACTTACACTTGAAAATGCTTAGATTTTGAGGTTTTGAGTAGTGAAACGGTAAACCGCTTAAGCATCCACCACGAAACCATACTCGCACCTGAAACATGCCTAAATAAACTTGCGGGAACTAATGGAATGCATAAAGGATTCACGGTTCACAAATAATGCAAAAAAATTACTTTTTCATCACCTAGACTTGAAAATTCTTTACTTTTTGAGGTTTTGAGTAATGAAATGGTAACCCATAACCGAATGCCACGAAACCTTATTCGCACCTCAAACATGCTTAAATAAACTTGCGGGAACTAATGGAATGCATAACGGAATCACGGTTAACAAACAATGCGAAAAAATGACTTTTTCATCACTTAGACTTGAAAATGCTTTGTTTTTTAAGTTTTGAGTAGTGAAATGGTAAACCGCTTAAGCATCCACCACGAAACCATACTCGCACCTCAAACATGCCTAAATAAACTTGCGGGAACTAATGGAATGCATAAAGGATTCACGGTTCACAAATAATGCAAAAAAATTACTTTTTCATCACTTAGACTTGAAAATTCTTTACTTTTTGAGGTTTTGAGTAATGAAACGGTAACCCATAACAAAACGCCACGAAACCTTATTCGCACCTCAAACATGCTTAAATAAACTTGCGGGAACTAATGGAATGCATAACTGAATCACGGTTAACAAATAATGCGAAAAAATGACTTTTTCATCACTTAGACTTGAAAATGCTTAGTTTTTTAAGTTTTGAGTAGTAAAACGGTAAACCGCTGAACCAAATGACACAAAACCTTACTTGCACCTGAAACATGCCCAAATAAACTTGTTGGAAATAACGTAATGCATAACAGATTCACGGTTCACAAATGATTCGAGAAAATGACTTTTTCATCACTTAAACTTGAAAATGCTTAGTTTTTTAGGTTTTGAGCAGTGAAATGCTAAAAACGCTTAACCTGACGCCACGAAATATACTCGCACCACAAATATGCCTAAATGAACGTACGAGAACTAAAAGAATGCCTAACGGATTAACGGTTCACAAATCATTCTCAAAAATGACTTTTTCATCACATAGACTTAAAAATTCTTAGTTTTTGAGGTTTTGAGTAGTGAAACGGTAAACCACTTAACCAAACGCCACAAAACCTTACTCGCACATCAAAAATAACTAAATGAACTTGCGGGAAAAAAAGGAATGCATAATGTATTCACGGTTCACAAATAATGCGAAATAATGATTTTTTCATCACTTAGACTTGAAAATTCTTAGTTTTTGAGAAGTGAAACGGTAAACCGCTTAACAATACACCACAAAAACTTACACGCACCTCAAACATGCCTAAATAAACTTGCGAGAACTAACGGATTGCATAACGTATTCATGGTTCACAAATAATGCGAAAAAATGACTTTTTCATCACTTACACTTGAAAATGCTTAGATTTTGAGGTTTTGAGTAGTGAAACGGTAAACCGCTTAAGCATCCACCACGAAACCATACTCGCACCTGAAACATGCCTAAATAAACTTGCGGGAACTAATGGAATGCATAAAGGATTCACGGTTCACAAATAATGCAAAAAAATTACTTTTTCATCACCTAGACTTGAAAATTCTTTACTTTTTGAGGTTTTGAGTAATGAAATGGTAACCCATAACCGAATGCCACGAAACCTTATTCGCACCTCAAACATGCTTAAATAAACTTGCGGGAACTAATGGAATGCATAACGGAATCACGGTTAACAAACAATGCGAAAAAATGACTTTTTCATCACTTAGACTTGAAAATGCTTTGTTTTTTAAGTTTTGAGTAGTGAAATGGTAAACCGCTTAAGCATCCACCACGAAACCATACTCGCACCTCAAACATGCCTAAATAAACTTGCGGGAACTAATGGAATGCATAAAGGATTCACGGTTCACAAATAATGCAAAAAAATTACTTTTTCATCACTTAGACTTGAAAATTCTTTACTTTTTGAGGTTTTGAGTAATGAAACGGTAACCCATAACAAAACGCCACGAAACCTTATTCGCACCTCAAACATGCTTAAATAAACTTGCGGGAACTAATGGAATGCATAACTGAATCACGGTTAACAAATAATGCGAAAAAATGACTTTTTCATCACTTAGACTTGAAAATGCTTAGTTTTTTAAGTTTTGAGTAGTAAAACGGTAAACCGCTGAACCAAATGACACAAAACCTTTCTTGCACCTGAAACATGCCTAAATAAACTTGTTGGAAATAACGTAATGCATAACAGATTCACGGTTCACAAATGATTCGAGAAAATGACTTTTTCATCACTTAAACTTGAAAATGCTTAGTTTTTTAGGTTTTGAGCAGTGAAATGGTAAACCGCTTAACCTAACGCCACGAAATATACTCACACCACAAATATGCCTAAATGAACGTACGAGAACTAAAAGAATGCCTAACGGATTCACGGTTCACAAATCATTCTCAAAAATGACTTTTTCATCACATAGACTTAAAAATTCTTAGTTTTTGAGGTTTTGAGTAGTGAAACGGTAAACCACTTAACCAAACGCCACAAAACCTTACTCGCACATCAAAAATAACTAAATGAACTTGCGGGAAAAAAAGGAATGCATAATGTATTCACGGTTCACAAATAATGCGAAATAATGATTTTTTCATCACTTAGACTTGAAAATTCTTAGTTTTTGAGAAGTGAAACGGTAAACCGCTTAACAATACACCACAAAAACTTACACGCACCTCAAACATGCCTAAATAAACTTGCGAGAACTAACGGATCGCATAACGTATTCATGGTTCACAAATAATGCGAAAAAATGACTTTTTCATCACTTAGACTTGAAAATGCTTAGTTTTTTAAGTTTTGAGTAGTAAAACGGTAAACCGCTGAACCAAATGACACAAAACCTTTCTTGCACCTGAAACATGCCTAAATAAACTTGTTGGAAATAACGTAATGCATAACAGATTCACGGTTCACAAATGATTCGAGAAAATGACTTTTTCATCACTTAAACTTGAAAATGCTTAGTTTTTTAGGTTTTGAGCAGTGAAATGGTAAACCGCTTAACCTAACGCCACGAAATATACTCACACCACAAATATGCCTAAATGAACGTATGAGAACTAAAAGAATGCCTAACGGATTCACGGTTCACAAATCATTCTCAAAAATGACTTTTTCATCACATAGACTTAAAAATTCTTAGTTTTTGAGGTTTTGAGTAGTGAAACGGTAAACCACTTAACCAAACGCCACAAAACCTTACTCGCACATCAAAAATAACTAAATGAACTTGCGGGAAAAAAAGGAATGCATAATGTATTCACGGTTCACAAATAATGCGAAATAATGATTTTTTCATCACTTAGACTTGAAAATTCTTAGTTTTTGAGAAGTGAAACGGTAAACCGCTTAACAATACACCACAAAAACTTACACGCACCTCAAACATGCCTAAATAAACTTGCGAGAACTAACGGATCGCATAACGTATTCATGGTTCACAAATAATGCGAAAAAATGACTTTTTCATCACTTACACTTGAAAATGCTTAGATTTTGAGTTTTTGAGTAGTGAAACGGTAAACCGCTTAAGCATCCACCACGAAACCATACTCGCACCTGAAACATGCCTAAATAAACTTGCGGGAACTAATGGAATGCATAAAGGATTCACGGTTCACAAATAATGCAAAAAAATTACTTTTTCATCACCTAGACTTGAAAATTCTTTACTTTTTGAGATTTTGAGTAATGAAATGGTAACCCATAACCGAATGCCACGAAACCTTATTCGCACCTCAAACATGCTTAAATAAACTTGCGGGAACTAATGGAATGCATAACGGAATCACGGTTAACAAACAATGCGAAAAAATGACTTTTTCATCACTTAGACTTGAAAATGCTTTATTTTTTAAGTTTTGAGTAGTGAAATGGTAAACCGCTTAAGCATCCACCACGAAACCATACTCGCACCTCAAACATGCCTAAATAAACTTGCGGGAACTAATGGAATGCATAAAGGATTCACGGTTCACAAATAATGCAAAAAAATTACTTTTTCATCACTTAGACTTGAAAATTCTTTACTTTTTGAGGTTTTGAGTAATGAAACGGTAACCCATAACAAAACGCCACGAAACCTTATTCGCACCTCAAACATGCTTAAATAAACTTGCGGGAACTAATGGAATGCATAACGGAATCACGGTTAACAAATAATGCGAAAAAATGACTTTTTCATCACTTAGACTTGAAAATGCTTAGTTTTTTAAGTTTTGAGTAATAAAACGGTAAACCGCTGAACCAAATGACACAAAACCTTACTTGCACCTGAAACATGCCCAAATAAACTTGTTGGAAATAACGTAATGCATAACAGATTCACGGTTCACAAATGATTCGAGAAAATGACTTTTTCATCACTTAAACTTGAAAATGCTTAGTTTTTTAGGTTTTGAGCAGTGAAATGCTAAAACGCTTAACCTGACGCCACGAAATATACTCGCACCACAAATATGCCTAAATGAACGTACGAGAACTAAAAGAATGCCTAACGGATTCACGGTTCACAAATCATTCTCAAAAATGACTTTTTCATCACATAGACTTAAAAATTCTTAGTTTTTGAGGTTTTGAGTAGTGAAACGGTAAACCACTTAACCAAACGCCACAAAACCTTACTCGCACATCAAAAATAACTAAATGAACTTGCGGGAAAAAAAGGAATGCATAATGTATTCACGGTTCACAAATAATGCGAAATAATGATTTTTTCATCACTTAGACTTGAAAATTCTTAGTTTTTGAGAAGTGAAACGGTAAACCGCTTAACAATACACCACAAAAACTTACACGCACCTCAAACATGCCTAAATAAACTTGCGAGAACTAACGGATTGCATAACGTATTCATGGTTCACAAATAATGCGAAAAAATGACTTTTTCATCACTTACACTTGAAAATGCTTAGATTTTGAGGTTTTGAGTAGTGAAACGGTAAACCGCTTAAGCATCCACCACGAAACCATACTCGCACCTGAAACATGCCTAAATAAACTTGCGGGAACTAATGGAATGCATAAAGGATTCACGGTTCACAAATAATGCAAAAAAATTACTTTTTCATCACCTAGACTTGAAAATTCTTTACTTTTTGAGGTTTTGAGTAATGAAATGGTAACCCATAACCGAATGCCACGAAACCTTATTCGCACCTCAAACATGCTTAAATAAACTTGCGGGAACTAATGGAATGCATAACGGAATCACGGTTAACAAACAATGCGAAAAAATGACTTTTTCATCACTTAGACTTGAAAATGCTTTGTTTTTTAAGTTTTGAGTAGTGAAATGGTAAACCGCTTAAGCATCCACCACGAAACCATACTCGCACCTCAAACATGCCTAAATAAACTTGCGGGAACTAATGGAATGCATAAAGGATTCACGGTTCACAAATAATGCAAAAAAATTACTTTTTCATCACTTAGACTTGAAAATTCTTTACTTTTTGAGGTTTTGAGTAATGAAACGGTAACCCATAACAAAACGCCACGAAACCTTATTCGCACCTCAAACATGCTTAAATAAACTTGCGGGAACTAATGGAATGCATAACTGAATCACGGTTAACAAATAATGCGAAAAAATGACTTTTTCATCACTTAGACTTGAAAATGCTTAGTTTTTTAAGTTTTGAGTAGTAAAACGGTAAACCGCTGAACCAAATGACACAAAACCTTACTTGCACCTGAAACATGCCCAAATAAACTTGTTGGAAATAACGTAATGCATAACAGATTCACGGTTCACAAATGATTCGAGAAAATGACTTTTTCATCACTTAAACTTGAAAATGCTTAGTTTTTTAGGTTTTGAGCAGTGAAATGCTAAAAACGCTTAACCTGACGCCACGAAATATACTCGCACCACAAATATGCCTAAATGAACGTACGAGAACTAAAAGAATGCCTAACGGATTAACGGTTCACAAATCATTCTCAAAAATGACTTTTTCATCACATAGACTTAAAAATTCTTAGTTTTTGAGGTTTTGAGTAGTGAAACGGTAAACCACTTAACCAAACGCCACAAAACCTTACTCGCACATCAAAAATAACTAAATGAACTTGCGGGAAAAAAAGGAATGCATAATGTATTCACGGTTCACAAATAATGCGAAATAATGATTTTTTCATCACTTAGACTTGAAAATTCTTAGTTTTTGAGAAGTGAAACGGTAAACCGCTTAACAATACACCACAAAAACTTACACGCACCTCAAACATGCCTAAATAAACTTGCGAGAACTAACGGATTGCATAACGTATTCATGGTTCACAAATAATGCGAAAAAATGACTTTTTCATCACTTACACTTGAAAATGCTTAGATTTTGAGGTTTTGAGTAGTGAAACGGTAAACCGCTTAAGCATCCACCACGAAACCATACTCGCACCTGAAACATGCCTAAATAAACTTGCGGGAACTAATGGAATGCATAAAGGATTCACGGTTCACAAATAATGCAAAAAAATTACTTTTTCATCACCTAGACTTGAAAATTCTTTACTTTTTGAGGTTTTGAGTAATGAAATGGTAACCCATAACCGAATGCCACGAAACCTTATTCGCACCTCAAACATGCTTAAATAAACTTGCGGGAACTAATGGAATGCATAACGGAATCACGGTTAACAAACAATGCGAAAAAATGACTTTTTCATCACTTAGACTTGAAAATGCTTTGTTTTTTAAGTTTTGAGTAGTGAAATGGTAAACCGCTTAAGCATCCACCACGAAACCATACTCGCACCTCAAACATGCCTAAATAAACTTGCGGGAACTAATGGAATGCATAAAGGATTCACGGTTCACAAATAATGCAAAAAAATTACTTTTTCATCACTTAGACTTGAAAATTCTTTACTTTTTGAGGTTTTGAGTAATGAAACGGTAACCCATAACAAAACGCCACGAAACCTTATTCGCACCTCAAACATGCTTAAATAAACTTGCGGGAACTAATGGAATGCATAACTGAATCACGGTTAACAAATAATGCGAAAAAATGACTTTTTCATCACTTAGACTTGAAAATGCTTAGTTTTTTAAGTTTTGAGTAGTAAAACGGTAAACCGCTGAACCAAATGACACAAAACCTTTCTTGCACCTGAAACATGCCTAAATAAACTTGTTGGAAATAACGTAATGCATAACAGATTCACGGTTCACAAATGATTCGAGAAAATGACTTTTTCATCACTTAAACTTGAAAATGCTTAGTTTTTTAGGTTTTGAGCAGTGAAATGGTAAACCGCTTAACCTAACGCCACGAAATATACTCACACCACAAATATGCCTAAATGAACGTATGAGAACTAAAAGAATGCCTAACGGATTCACGGTTCACAAATCATTCTCAAAAATGACTTTTTCATCACATAGACTTAAAAATTCTTAGTTTTTGAGGTTTTGAGTAGTGAAACTGTAAACCACTTAACCAAACGCCACAAAACCTTACTCGCACATCAAAAATAACTAAATGAACTTGCGGGAAAAAAAGGAATGCATAATGTATTCACGGTTCACAAATAATGCGAAATAATGATTTTTTCATCACTTAGACTTGAAAATTCTTAGTTTTTGAGAAGTGAAACGGTAAACCGCTTAACAATACACCACAAAAACTTACACGCACCTCAAACATGCCTAAATAAACTTGCGAGAACTAACGGATCGCATAACGTATTCATGGTTCACAAATAATGCGAAAAAATGACTTTTTCATCACTTACACTTGAAAATGCTTAGATTTTGAGTTTTTGAGTAGTGAAACGGTAAACCGCTTAAGCATCCACCACGAAACCATACTCGCACCTGAAACATGCCTAAATAAACTTGCGGGAACTAATGGAATGCATAAAGGATTCACGGTTCACAAATAATGCAAAAAAATTACTTTTTCATCACCTAGACTTGAAAATTCTTTACTTTTTGAGGTTTTGAGTAATGAAATGGTAACCCATAACCGAATGCCACGAAACCTTATTCGCACCTCAAACATGCTTAAATAAACTTGCGGGAACTAATGGAATGCATAACGGAATCACGGTTAACAAACAATGCGAAAAAATGACTTTTTCATCAGTTAGACTTGAAAATGCTTTATTTTTTAAGTTTTGAGTAGTGAAATGGTAAACCGCTTAAGCATCCACCACGAAACCATACTCGCACCTCAAACATGCCTAAATAAACTTGCGGGAACTAATGGAATGCAGAAAGGATTCACGGTTCACAAATAATGCAAAAAAATTACTTTTTCATCACTTAGACTTGAAAATTCTTTACTTTTTGAGGTTTTGAGTAATGAAACGGTAACCCATAACAAAACGCCACGAAACCTTATTCGCACCTCAAACATGCTTAAATAAACTTGCGGGAACTAATGGAATGCATAACGGAATCACGGTTAACAAATAATGCGAAAAAATGACTTTTTCATCACTTAGACTTGAAAATGCTTAGTTTTTTAAGTTTTGAGTAATAAAACGGTAAACCGCTGAACCAAATGACACAAAACCTTACTTGCACCTGAAACATGCCCAAATAAACTTGTTGGAAATAACGTAATGCATAACAGATTCACGGTTCACAAATGATTCGAGAAAATGACTTTTTCATCACTTAAACTTGAAAATGCTTAGTTTTTTAGGTTTTGAGCAGTGAAATGCTAAAACGCTTAACCTGACGCCACGAAATATACTCGCACCACAAATATGCCTAAATGAACGTACGAGAACTAAAAGAATGCCTAACGGATTCACGGTTCACAAATCATTCTCAAAAATGACTTTTTCATCACATAGACTTAAAAATTCTTAGTTTTTGAGGTTTTGAGTAGTGAAACGGTAAACCACTTAACCAAACGCCACAAAACCTTACTCGCACATCAAAAATAACTAAATGAACTTGCGGGAAAAAAAGGAATGCATAATGTATTCACGGTTCACAAATAATGCGAAATAATGATTTTTTCATCACATAGACTTGAAAATTCTTAGTTTTTGAGAAGTGAAACGGTAAACCGCTTAACAATACACCACAAAAACTTACACGCACCTCAAACATGCCTAAATAAACTTGCGAGAACTAACGGATTGCATAACGTATTCATGGTTCACAAATAATGCGAAAAAATGACTTTTTCATCACTTACACTTGAAAATGCTTAGATTTTGAGGTTTTGAGTAGTGAAACGGTAAACCGCTTAAGCATCCACCACGAAACCATACTCGCACCTGAAACATGCCTAAATAAACTTGCGGGAACTAATGGAATGCATAAAGGATTCACGGTTCACAAATAATGCAAAAAAATTACTTTTTCATCACCTAGACTTGAAAATTCTTTACTTTTTGAGGTTTTGAGTAATGAAATGGTAACCCATAACCGAATGCCACGAAACCTTATTCGCACCTCAAACATGCTTAAATAAACTTGCGGGAACTAATGGAATGCATAACGGAATCACGGTTAACAAACAATGCGAAAAAATGACTTTTTCATCACTTAGACTTGAAAATGCTTTGTTTTTTAAGTTTTGAGTAGTGAAATGGTAAACCGCTTAAGCATCCACCACGAAACCATACTCGCACCTCAAACATGCCTAAATAAACTTGCGGGAACTAATGGAATGCATAAAGGATTCACGGTTCACAAATAATGCAAAAAAATTACTTTTTCATCACTTAGACTTGAAAATTCTTTACTTTTTGAGGTTTTGAGTAATGAAACGGTAACCCATAACAAAACGCCACGAAACCTTATTCGCACCTCAAACATGGTTAAATAAACTTGCGGGAACTAATGGAATGCATAACTGAATCACGGTTAACAAATAATGCGAAAAAATGACTTTTTCATCACTTAGACTTGAAAATGCTTAGTTTTTTAAGTTTTGAGTAGTAAAACGGTAAACCGCTGAACCAAATGACACAAAACCTTTCTTGCACCTGAAACATGCCTAAATAAACTTGTTGGAAATAACGTAATGCATAACAGATTCACGGTTCACAAATGATTCGAGAAAATGACTTTTTCATCACTTAAACTTGAAAATGCTTAGTTTTTTAGGTTTTGAGCAGTGAAATGGTAAACCGCTTAACCTAACGCCACGAAATATACTCACACCACAAATATGCCTAAATGAACGTATGAGAACTAAAAGAATGCCTAACGGATTCACGGTTCACAAATCATTCTCAAAAATGACTTTTTCATCACATAGACTTAAAAATTCTTAGTTTTTGAGGTTTTGAGTAGTGAAACGGTAAACCACTTAACCAAACGCCACAAAACCTTACTCGCACATCAAAAATAACTAAATGAACTTGCGGGAAAAAAAGGAATGCATAATGTATTCACGGTTCACAAATAATGCGAAATAATGATTTTTTCATCACTTAGACTTGAAAATTCTTAGTTTTTGAGAAGTGAAACGGTAAACCGCTTAACAATACACCACAAAAACTTACACGCACCTCAAACATGCCTAAATAAACTTGCGAGAACTAACGGATCGCATAACGTATTCATGGTTCACAAATAATGCGAAAAAATGACTTTTTCCTCACTTACACTTGAAAATGCTTAGATTTTGAGGTTTTGAGTAGTGAAACGGTAAACCGCTTAAGCATCCACCACGAAATCATACTCGCACCTGAAACATGCCTAAATAAACTTGCGGGAACTAATGGAATGCATAAAGGATTCACGGTTCACAAGTAATGCAAAAAAATTACTTTTTCATCACCTAGACTTGAAAATTCTTTACTTTTTGAGGTTTTGAGTAATGAAATGGTAACCCATAACCGAATGCCACGAAACCTTATTCGCACCTCAAACATGCTTAAATAAACTTGCGGGAACTAATGGAATGCATAACGGAATCACGGTTAACAAACAATGCGAAAAAATGACTTTTTCATCACTTAGACTTGAAAATGCTTTGTTTTTTAAGTTTTGAGTAGTGAAATGGTAAACCGCTTAAGCATCCACCACGAAACCATACTCGCACCTCAAACATGCCTAAATAAACTTGCGGGAACTAATGGAATGCATAAAGGATTCACGGTTCACAAATAATGCAAAAAAATTACTTTTTCATCACTTAGACTTGAAAATTCTTTACTTTTTGAGGTTTTGAGTAATGAAACGGTAACCCATAACAAAACGCCACGAAACCTTATTCGCACCTCAAACATGCTTAAATAAACTTGCGGGAACTAATGGAATGCATAACTGAATCACGGTTAACAAATAATGCGAAAAAATGACTTTTTCATCACTTAGACTTGAAAATGCTTAGTTTTTTAAGTTTTGAGTAGTAAAACGGTAAACCGCTGAACCAAATGACACAAAACCTTTCTTGCACCTGAAACATGCCTAAATAAACTTGTTGGAAATAACGTAATGCATAACAGATTCACGGTTCACAAATGATTCGAGAAAATGACTTTTTCATCACTTAAACTTGAAAATGCTTAGTTTTTTAGGTTTTGAGCAGTGAAATGGTAAACCGCTTAACCTAACGCCACGAAATATACTCACACCACAAATATGCCTAAATGAACGTATGAGAACTAAAAGAATGCCTAACGGATTCACGGTTCACAAATCATTCTCAAAAATGACTTTTTCATCACATAGACTTAAAAATTCTTAGTTTTTGAGGTTTTGAGTAGTGAAACGGTAAACCACTTAACCAAACGCCACAAAACCTTACTCGCACATCAAAAATAACTAAATGAACTTGCGGGAAAAAAAGGAATGCATAATGTATTCACGGTTCACAAATAATGCGAAATAATGATTTTTTCATCACTTAGACTTGAAAATTCTTAGTTTTTGAGAAGTGAAACGGTAAACCGCTTAACAATACACCACAAAAACTTACACGCACCTCAAACATGCCTAAATAAACTTGCGAGAACTAACGGATCGCATAACGTATTCATGGTTCACAAATAATGCGAAAAAATGACTTTTTCATCACTTACACTTGAAAATGCTTAGATTTTGAGTTTTTGAGTAGTGAAACGGTAAACCGCTTAAGCATCCACCACGAAACCATACTCGCACCTCAAACATGCCTAAATAAACTTGCGGGAACTAATGGAATGCATAAAGGATTCACGGTTCACAAATAATGCAAAAAAATTACTTTTTCATCACCTAGACTTGAAAATTCTTTACTTTTTGAGGTTTTGAGTAATGAAATGGTAACCCATAACCGAATGACACGAAACCTTATTCGCACCTCAAACATGCTTAAATAAACTTGCGGGAACTAATGGAATGCATAACGGAATCACGGTTAACAAACAATGCGAAAAAATGACTTTTTCATCACTTAGACTTGAAAATGCTTTATTTTTTAAGTTTTGAGTAGTGAAATGGTAAACCGCTTAAGCATCCACCACGAAACCATACTCGCACCTCAAACATGCCTAAATAAACTTGCGGGAACTAATGGAATGCAGAAAGGATTCACGGTTCACAAATAATGCAAAAAAATTACTTTTTCATCACTTAGACTTGAAAATTCTTTACTTTTTGAGGTTTTGAGTAATGAAACGGTAACCCATAACAAAACGCCACGAAACCTTATTCGCACCTCAAACATGCTTAAATAAACTTGCGGGAACTAATGGAATGCATAACGGAATCACGGTTAACAAATAATGCGAAAAAATGACTTTTTCATCACTTAGACTTGAAAATGCTTAGTTTTTTAAGTTTTGAGTAGTAAAACGGTAAACCACTTAACCAAACGTCACAAAACCTTACTCGCACCTGAAACATACCTAAATAAACTTGCTGGAAATAACGTAATGCATAACAGATTCACGGTTCACAAATGATGCGAAAAATGACTTTTTCATCACTTAAACTTGAAAATGCTTAGTTTTTGAGGTTTTGAGCAGTGAAAGGATAAACCGCTTAACCTAACGCCACGAAATATACTCGCACCACAAATATGCCTAAATGAACTTACGAGAACTAAAAGAATGCCTAACGGATTCACGGTTCACAAATCATTCTCAAAAATGACTTTTTCATAACATAGACTTAAAAATTCTTAGTTTTTGAGGATTTGAGTAATGAAACGGTAAACCGCTTAACCAAACGCCACAAAACCTTAGTAGCACATCAAAAAGAACTAAATGAACTTGAGGGAAAAAAAGTAATGCATAACGTATTCATGGTTCACAAATAATGCGAAATAATGATTTTTTCATCTTTTAGACTTGAAAATTCTTAGTTTTTGAGAAGTGAAACGGTAAACCGCTTAACAATACACCACAAAAACTTACACGCACCTCAAACATGCCTAAATAAACTTGCGAGAACTAACGGATTGCATAACGTATTCATGGTTCACAAATAATGCAAAAAAATGACTTTTTCATCACTTACACTTGAAAATGCTTAGATTTTGAGGTTTTGAGTAGTGAAACGGTAAACTGCTTAAGCAACCACCACGAAACCATACTCGCACCTCAAACATGCCTAAATAAACTTGCGGGAACTAATGGAATGCAGAAAGGATTCACGGTTCACAAATAATGCAAAAAAATTACTTTTTCATCACTTAGACTTGAAAATTCTTTACTTTTTGAGGTTTTGAGTAATGAAACGGTAACCCATAACAAAACGCCACGAAACCTTATTCGCACCTCAAACATGCTTAAATAAACTTGCGGGAACTAATGGAATGCATAACGGAATCACGGTTAACAAATAATGCGAAAAAATGACTTTTTCATCACTTAGACTTGAAAATGCTTAGTTTTTTAAGTTTTGAGTAATAAAACGGTAAACCGCTGAACCAAATGACACAAAACCTTACTTGCACCTGAAACATGCCCAAATAAACTTGTTGGAAATAACGTAATGCATAATAGATTCACGGTTCACAAATGATTCGAGAAAATGACTTTTTCATCACTTAAACTTGAAAATGCTTAGTTTTTTAGGTTTTGAGCAGTGAAATGCTAAAACGCTTAACCTGACGCCACGAAATATACTCGCACCACAAATATGCCTAAATGAACGTACGAGAACTAAAAGAATGCCTAACGGATTCACGGTTCACAAATCATTCTCAAAAATGACTTTTTCATCACATAGACTTAAAAATTCTTAGTTTTTGAGGTTTTGAGTAGTGAAACGGTAAACCACTTAACCAAACGCCACAAAACCTTACTCGCACATCAAAAATAACTAAAGGAACTTGCGGGAAAAAAAGGAATGCATAATGTATTCACGGTTCACAAATAATGCGAAATAATGATTTTTTCATCACTTAGACTTGAAAATTCTTAGTTTTTGAGAAGTGAAACGGTAAACCGCTTAACAATACACCACAAAAACTTACACGCACCTCAAACATGCCTAAATAAACTTGCGAGAACTAACGGATTGCATAACGTATTCATGGTTCACAAATAATGCGAAAAAATGACTTTTTCATCACTTACACTTGAAAATGCTTAGATTTTGAGGTTTTGAGTAGTGAAACGGTAAACCGCTTAAGCATCCACCACGAAACCATACTCGCACCTGAAACATGCCTAAATAAACTTGCGGGAACTAATGGAATGCATAAAGGATTCACGGTTCACAAATAATGCAAAAAAATTACTTTTTCATCACCTAGACTTGAAAATTCTTTACTTTTTGAGGTTTTGAGTAATGAAATGGTAACCCATAACCGAATGCCACGAAACCTTATTCGCACCTCAAACATGCTTAAATAAACTTGCGGGAACTAATGGAATGCATAACGGAATCACGGTTAACAAACAATGCGAAAAAATGACTTTTTCATCACTTAGACTTGAAAATGCTTTGTTTTTTAAGTTTTGAGTAGTGAAATGGTAAACCGCTTAAGCATCCACCACGAAACCATACTCGCACCTCAAACATGCCTAAATAAATTTGCGGGAACTAATGGAATGCATAAAGGATTCACGGTTCACAAATAATGCAAAAAAATTACTTTTTCATCACTTGGACTTGAAAATTCTTTACTTTTTGAGGTTTTGAGTAATGAAACGGTAACCCATAACAAAACGCCACGAAACCTTATTCGCACCTCAAACATGCTTAAATAAACTTGCGGGAACTAATGGAATGCATAACTGAATCACGGTTAACAAATAATGCGAAAAAATGACTTTTTCATCACTTAGACTTGAAAATGCTTAGTTTTTTAAGTTTTGAGTAGTAAAACGGTAAACCGCTGAACCAAATGACACAAAACCTTACTTGCACCTGAAACATGCCCAAATAAACTTGTTGGAAATAACGTAATGCATAACAGATTCACGGTTCACAAATGATTCGAGAAAATGACTTTTTCATCACTTAAACTTGAAAATGCTTAGTTTTTTAGGTTTTGAGCAGTGAAATGCTAAAACGCTTAACCTGACGCCACGAAATATACTCGCACCACAAATATGCCTAAATGAACGTACGAGAACTAAAAGAATGCCTAACGGATTCACGGTTCACAAATCATTCTCAAAAATGACTTTTTCATCACATAGACTTAAAAATTCTTAGTTTTTGAGGTTTTGAGTAGTGAAACGGTAAACCACTTAACCAAACGCCACAAAACCTTACTCGCACATCAAAAATAACTAAATGAACTTGCGGGAAAAAAAGGAATGCATAATGTATTCACGGTTCACAAATAATGCGAAATAATGATTTTTTCATCACTTAGACTTGAAAATTCTTAGTTTTTGAGAAGTGAAACGGTAAACCGCTTAACAATACACCACAAAAACTTACACGCACCTCAAACATGCCTAAATAAACTTGCGAGAACTAACGGATTGCATAACGTATTCATGGTTCACAAATAATGCGAAAAAATGACTTTTTCATCACTTACACTTGAAAATGCTTAGATTTTGAGGTTTTGAGTAGTGAAACGGTAAACCTCTTAAGCATCCACCACGAAACCATACTCGCACCTGAAACATGCCTAAATAAACTTGCGGGAACTAATGGAATGCATAAAGGATTCACGGTTCACAAATAATGCAAAAAAATTACTTTTTCATCACCTAGACTTGAAAATTCTTTACTTTTTGAGGTTTTGAGTAATGAAATGGTAACCCATAACCGAATGCCACGAAACCTTATTCGCACCTCAAACATGCTTAAATAAACTTGCGGGAACTAATGGAATGCATAACGGAATCACGGTTAACAAACAATGCGAAAAAATGACTTTTTCATCACTTAGACTTGAAAATGCTTTGTTTTTTAAGTTTTGAGTAGTGAAATGGTAAACCGCTTAAGCATCCACCACGAAACCATACTCGCACCTCAAACATGCCTAAATAAACTTGCGGGAACTAATGGAATGCATAAAGGATTCACGGTTCACAAATAATGCAAAAAAATTACTTTTTCATCACTTAGACTTGAAAATTCTTTACTTTTTGAGGTTTTGAGTAATGAAACGGTAACCCATAACAAAACGCCACGAAACCTTATTCGCACCTCAAACATGCTTAAATAAACTTGCGGGAACTAATGGAATGCATAACTGAATCACGGTTAACAAATAATGCGAAAAAATGACTTTTTCATCACTTAGACTTGAAAATGCTTAGTTTTTTAAGTTTTGAGTAGTAAAACGGTAAACCGCTGAACCAAATGACACAAAACCTTTCTTGCACCTGAAACATGCCTAAATAAACTTGTTGGAAATAACGTAATGCATAACAGATTCACGGTTCACAAATGATTCGAGAAAATGACTTTTTCATCACTTAAACTTGAAAATGCTTAGTTTTTTAGGTTTTGAGCAGTGAAATGGTAAACCGCTTAACCTAACGCCACGAAATATACTCACACCACAAATATGCCTAAATGAACGTATGAGAACTAAAAGAATGCCTAACGGATTCACGGTTCACAAATCATTCTCAAAAATGACTTTTTCATCACATAGACTTAAAAATTCTTAGTTTTTGAGGTTTTGAGTAGTGAAACGGTAAACCACTTAACCAAACGCCACAAAACCTTACTCGCACATCAAAAATAACTAAATGAACTTGCGGGAAAAAAAGGAATGCATAATGTATTCACGGTTCACAAATAATGCGAAATAATGATTTTTTCATCACTTAGACTTGAAAATTCTTAGTTTTTGAGAAGTGAAACGGTAAACCGCTTAACAATACACCACAAAAACTTACACGCACCTCAAACATGCCTAAATAAACTTGCGAGAACTAACGGATCGCATAACGTATTCATGGTTCA
The DNA here is from genome assembly GCA_033977485.1 of Hydrangea macrophylla. NCBI lineage: Eukaryota > Viridiplantae > Streptophyta > Magnoliopsida > Cornales > Hydrangeaceae > Hydrangea > Hydrangea macrophylla. The sequence continues at coordinate 2,872,555 of JASDAS010000019.1, forward strand.
CAAATAATGCGAAAAAATGACTTTTTCATCACTTACACTTGAAAATGCTTAGATTTTGAGTTTTTGAGTAGTGAAACGGTAAACCGCTTAAGCATCCACCACGAAACCATACTCGCACCTGAAACATGCCTAAATAAACTTGCGGGAACTAATGGAATGCATAAAGGATTCACGGTTCACAAATAATGCAAAAAAATTACTTTTTCATCACCTAGACTTGAAAATTCTTTACTTTTTGAGATTTTGAGTAATGAAATGGTAACCCATAACCGAATGCCACGAAACCTTATTCGCACCTCAAACATGCTTAAATAAACTTGCGGGAACTAATGGAATGCATAACGGAATCACGGTTAACAAACAATGCGAAAAAATGACTTTTTCATCACTTAGACTTGAAAATGCTTTATTTTTTAAGTTTTGAGTAGTGAAATGGTAAACCGCTTAAGCATCCACCACGAAACCATACTCGCACCTCAAACATGCCTAAATAAACTTGCGGGAACTAATGGAATGCAGAAAGGATTCACGGTTCACAAATAATGCAAAAAAATTACTTTTTCATCACTTAGACTTGAAAATTCTTTACTTTTTGAGGTTTTGAGTAATGAAACGGTAACCCATAACAAAACGCCACGAAACCTTATTCGCACCTCAAACATGCTTAAATAAACTTGCGGGAACTAATGGAATGCATAACGGAATCACGGTTAACAAGTAATGCGAAAAAATGACTTTTTCATCACTTACACTTGAAAATGCTTAGATTTTGAGGTTTTGAGTAGTGAAACGGTAAACCGCTTAAGCATCCACCACGAAACCATACTCGCACCTGAAACATGCCTAAATAAACTTGCTGGAACTAATGGAATGCATAAAGGATTCACGGTTCACAAATAATGCAAAAAAATTACTTTTTCATCACCTAGACTTGAAAATTCTTTACTTTTTGAGGTTTTGAGTAATGAAATGGTAACCCATAACCGAATGCCACGAAACCTTATTCGCACCTCAAACATGCTTAAATAAACTTGCGGGAACTAATGGAATGCATAACGGAATCACGGTTAACAAACAATGCGAAAAAATGACTTTTTCATCACTTAGACTTGAAAATGCTTTGTTTTTTAAGTTTTGAGTAGTGAAATGGTAAACCGCTTAAGCATCCACCACGAAACCATACTCGCACCTCAAACATGCCTAAATAAATTTGCGGGAACTAATGGAATGCATAAAGGATTCACGGTTCACAAATAATGCAAAAAAATTACTTTTTCATCACTTGGACTTGAAAATTCTTTACTTTTTGAGGTTTTGAGTAATGAAACGGTAACCCATAACAAAACGCCACGAAACCTTATTCGCACCTCAAACATGCTTAAATAAACTTGCGGGAACTAATGGAATGCATAACTGAATCACGGTTAACAAATAATGCGAAAAAATGACTTTTTCATCACTTAGACTTGAAAATGCTTAGTTTTTTAAGTTTTGAGTAGTAAAACGGTAAACCGCTGAACCAAATGACACAAAACCTTACTTGCACCTGAAACATGCCCAAATAAACTTGTTGGAAATAACGTAATGCATAACAGATTCACGGTTCACAAATGATTCGAGAAAATGACTTTTTCATCACTTAAACTTGAAAATGCTTAGTTTTTTAGGTTTTGAGCAGTGAAATGCTAAAACGCTTAACCTGACGCCACGAAATATACTCGCACCACAAATATGCCTAAATGAACGTACGAGAACTAAAAGAATGCCTAACGGATTCACGGTTCACAAATCATTCTCAAAAATGACTTTTTCATCACATAGACTTAAAAATTCTTAGTTTTTGAGGTTTTGAGTAGTGAAACGGTAAACCACTTAACCAAACGCCACAAAACCTTACTTGCACATCAAAAATAACTAAATGAACTTGCGGGAAAAAAAGGAATGCATAATGTATTCACGGTTCACAAATAATGCGAAATAATGATTTTTTCATCACTTGGACTTGAAAATTCTTAGTTTTTGAGAAGTGAAACGGTAAACCGCTTAACAATACACCACAAAAACTTACACGCACCTCAAACATGCCTAAATAAACTTGCGAGAACTAACGGATTGCATAACGTATTCATGGTTCACAAATAATGCGAAAAAATGACTTTTTCATCACTTACACTTGAAAATGCTTAGATTTTGAGGTTTTGAGTAGTGAAACGGTAAACCGCTTAAGCATCCACCACGAAACCATACTCGCACCTGAAACATGCCTAAATAAACTTGCGGGAACTAATGGAATGCATAAAGGATTCACGGTTCACAAATAATGCAAAAAAATTACTTTTTCATCACCTAGACTTGAAAATTCTTTACTTTTTGAGGTTTTGAGTAATGAAATGGTAACCCATAACCGAATGCCACGAAACCTTATTCGCACCTCAAACATGCTTAAATAAACTTGCGGGAACTAATGGAATGCATAACGGAATCACGGTTAACAAACAATGCGAAAAAATGACTTTTTCATCACTTAGACTTGAAAATGCTTTGTTTTTTAAGTTTTGAGTAGTGAAATGGTAACCGCTTAAGCATCCACCACGAAACCATACTCGCACCTCAAACATGCCTAAATAAACTTGCGGGAACTAATGGAATGCATAAAGGATTCACGGTTCACAAATAATGCAAAAAAATTACTTTTTCATCACTTAGACTTGAAAATTCTTTACTTTTTGAGGTTTTGAGTAATGAAACGGTAACCCATAACAAAACGCCACGAAACCTTATTCGCACCTCAAACATGCTTAAATAAACTTGCGTGAACTAATGGAATGCATAACTGAATCACGGTTAACAAATAATGCGAAAAAATGACTTTTTCATCACTTAGACTTGAAAATGCTTAGTTTTTTAAGTTTTGAGTAGTAAAACGGTAAACCGCTGAACCAAATGACACAAAACCTTTCTTGCACCTGAAACATGCCTAAATAAACTTGTTGGAAATAACGTAATGCATAACAGATTCACGGTTCACAAATGATTCGAGAAAATGACTTTTTCATCACTTAAACTTGAAAATGCTTAGTTTTTTAGGTTTTGAGCAGTGAAATGGTAAACCGCTTAACCTAACGCCACGAAATATACTCACACCACAAATATGCCTAAATGAACGTATGAGAACTAAAAGAATGCCTAACGGATTCACGGTTCACAAATCATTCTCAAAAATGACTTTTTCATCACATAGACTTAAAAATTCTTAGTTTTTGAGGTTTTGAGTAGTGAAACGGTAAACCACTTAACCAAACGCCACAAAACCTTACTCGCACATCAAAAATAACTAAATGAACTTGCGGGAAAAAAAGGAATGCATAATGTATTCACGGTTCACAAATAATGCGAAATAATGATTTTTTCATCACTTAGACTTGAAAATTCTTAGTTTTTGAGAAGTGAAACGGTAAACCGCTTAACAATACACCACAAAAACTTACACGCACCTCAAACATGCCTAAATAAACTTGCGAGAACTAACGGATCGCATAACGTATTCATGGTTCACAAATAATGCGAAAAAAATGACTTTTTCATCACTTACACTTGAAAATGCTTAGATTTTGAGTTTTTGAGTAGTGAAACGGTAAACCGCTTAAGCATCCACCACGAAACCATACTCGCACCTGAAACATGCCTAAATAAACTTGCGGGAACTAATGGAATGCATAAAGGATTCACGGTTCACAAATAATGCAAAAAAATTACTTTTTCATCACCTAGACTTGAAAATTCTTTACTTTTTGAGGTTTTGAGTAATGAAATGGTAACCCATAACCGAATGCCACGAAACCTTATTCGCACCTCAAACATGCTTAAATAAACTTGCGGGAACTAATGGAATGCATAACGGAATCACGGTTAACAAACAATGCGAAAAAATGACTTTTTCATCACTTAGACTTGAAAATGCTTTATTTTTTAAGTTTTGAGTAGTGAAATGGTAAACCGCTTAAGCATCCACCACGAAACCATACTCGCACCTCAAACATGCCTAAATAAACTTGCGGGAACTAATGGAATGCAGAAAGGATTCACGGTTCACAAATAATGCAAAAAAAATTACTTTTTCATCACTTAGACTTGAAAATTCTTTACTTTTTGAGGTTTTGAGTAATGAAACGGTAACCCATAACAAAACGCCACGAAACCTTATTCGCACCTCAAACATGCTTAAATAAACTTGCGGGAACTAATGGAATGCATAACGGAATCACGGTTAACAAATAATGCGAAAAAATGACTTTTTCATCACTTAGACTTGAAAATGCTTAGTTTTTTAAGTTTTGAGTAGTAAAACGGTAAACCGCTGAACCAAATGACACAAAACCTTTCTTGCACCTGAAACATGCCTAAATAAACTTGTTGGAAATAACGTAATGCATAACAGATTCACGGTTCACAAATGATTCGAGAAAATGACTTTTTCATCACTTAAACTTGAAAATGCTTAGTTTTTTAGGTTTTGAGCAGTGAAATGGTAAACCGCTTAACCTAACGCCACGAAATATACTCACACCACAAATATGCCTAAATGAACGTATGAGAACTAAAAGAATGCCTAACGGATTCACGGTTCACAAATCATTCTCAAAAATGACTTTTTCATCACATAGACTTAAAAATTCTTAGTTTTTGAGGTTTTGAGTAGTGAAACGGTAAACCACTTAACCAAACGCCACAAAACCTTACTCGCACATCAAAAATAACTAAATGAACTTGCGGGAAAAAAAGGAATGCATAATGTATTCACGGTTCACAAATAATGCGAAATAATGATTTTTTCATCACTTAGACTTGAAAATTCTTAGTTTTTGAGAAGTGAAACGGTAAACCGCTTAACAATACACCACAAAAACTTACACGCACCTCAAACATGCCTAAATAAACTTGCGAGAACTAACGGATCGCATAACGTATTCATGGTTCACAAATAATGCGAAAAAATGACTTTTTCATCACTTACACTTGAAAATGCTTAGATTTTGAGTTTTTGAGTAGTGAAACGGTAAACCGCTTAAGCATCCACCACGAAACCATACTCGCACCTGAAACATGCCTAAATAAACTTGCGGGAACTAATGGAATGCATAAAGGATTCACGGTTCACAAATAATGCAAAAAAATTACTTTTTCATCACCTAGACTTGAAAATTCTTTACTTTTTGAGATTTTGAGTAATGAAATGGTAACCCATAACCGAATGCCACGAAACCTTATTCGCACCTCAAACATGCTTAAATAAACTTGCGGGAACTAATGGAATGCATAACGGAATCACGGTTAACAAACAATGCGAAAAAATGACTTTTTCATCACTTAGACTTGAAAATGCTTTATTTTTTAAGTTTTGAGTAGTGAAATGGTAAACCGCTTAAGCATCCACCACGAAACCATACTCGCACCTCAAACATGCCTAAATAAACTTGCGGGAACTAATGGAATGCAGAAAGGATTCACGGTTCACAAATAATGCAAAAAAAATTACTTTTTCATCACTTAGACTTGAAAATTCTTTACTTTTTGAGGTTTTGAGTAATGAAACGGTAACCCATAACAAAACGCCACGAAACCTTATTCGCACCTCAAACATGCTTAAATAAACTTGCGGGAACTAATGGAATGCATAACGGAATCATGGTTAACAAGTAATGCGAAAAAATGACTTTTTCATCACTTAGACTTGAAAATGCTTAGTTTTTTAAGTTTTGAGTAATAAAACGGTAAACCGCTGAACCAAATGACACAAAACCTTACTTGCACCTGAAACATGCCCAAATAAACTTGTTGGAAATAACGTAATGCATAACAGATTCACGGTTCACAAATGATTCGAGAAAATGACTTTTTCATCACTTAAACTTGAAAATGCTTAGTTTTTTAGGTTTTGAGCAGTGAAATGCTAAAACGCTTAACCTGACGCCACGAAATATACTCGCACCACAAATATGCCTAAATGAACGTACGAGAACTAAAAGAATGCCTAACGGATTCACGGTTCACAAATCATTCTCAAAAATGACTTTTTCATCACATAGACTTAAAAATTCTTAGTTTTTGAGGTTTTGAGTAGTGAAACGGTAAACCACTTAACCAAACGCCACAAAACCTTACTCGCACATCAAAAATAACTAAATGAACTTGCGGGAAAAAAAGGAATGCATAATGTATTCACGGTTCACAAATAATGCGAAATAATGATTTTTTCATCACTTAGACTTGAAAATTCTTAGTTTTTGAGAAGTGAAACGGTAAACCGCTTAACAATACACCACAAAAACTTACACGCACCTCAAACATGCCTAAATAAACTTGCGAGAACTAACGGATTGCATAACGTATTCATGGTTCACAAATAATGCGAAAAAATGACTTTTTCATCACTTACACTTGAAAATGCTTAGATTTTGAGTTTTTGAGTAGTGAAACGGTAAACCGCTTAAGCATCCACCACGAAACCATACTCGCACCTGAAACATGCCTAAATAAACTTGCGGGAACTAATGGAATGCATAAAGGATTCACGGTTCACAAATAATGCAAAAAAATTACTTTTTCATCACCTAGACTTGAAAATTCTTTACTTTTTGAGGTTTTGAGTAATGAAATGGTAACCCATAACCGAATGCCACGAAACCTTATTCGCACCTCAAACATGCTTAAATAAACTTGCGGGAACTAATGGAATGCATAACGGAATCACGGTTAACAAACAATGCGAAAAAATGACTTTTTCATCACTTAGACTTGAAAATGCTTTATTTTTTAAGTTTTGAGTAGTGAAATGGTAAACCGCTTAAGCATCCACCACGAAACCATACTCGCACCTCAAACATGCCTAAATAAACTTGCGGGAACTAATGGAATGCAGAAAGGATTCACGGTTCACAAATAATGCAAAAAAATTACTTTTTCATCACTTAGACTTGAAAATTCTTTACTTTTTGAGGTTTTGAGTAATGAAACGGTAACCCATAACAAAACGCCACGAAACCTTATTCGCACCTCAAACATGCTTAAATAAACTTGCGGGAACTAATGGAATGCATAACGGAATCACGGTTAACAAATAATGCGAAAAAATGACTTTTTCATCACTTAGACTTGAAAATGCTTAGTTTTTTAAGTTTTGAGTAATAAAACGGTAAACCGCTGAACCAAATGACACAAAACCTTACTTGCACCTGAAACATGCCCAAATAAACTTGTTGGAAATAACGTAATGCATAACAGATTCACGGTTCACAAATGATTCGAGAAACTGACTTTTTCATCACTTAAACTTGAAAATGCTTAGTTTTTTAGGTTTTGAGCAGTGAAATGCTAAAACGCTTAACCTGACGCCACGAAATATACTCGCACCACAAATATGCCTAAATGAACGTACGAGAACTAAAAGAATGCCTAACGGATTCACGGTTCACAAATCATTCTCAAAAATGACTTTTTCATCACATAGACTTAAAAATTCTTAGTTTTTGAGGTTTTGAGTAGTGAAACGGTAAACCACTTAACCAAACGCCACAAAACCTTACTCGCACATCAAAAATAACTAAATGAACTTGCGGGAAAAAAAGGAATGCATAATGTATTCACGGTTCACAAATAATGCGAAATAATGATTTTTTCATCACTTAGACTTGAAAATTCTTAGTTTTTGAGAAGTGAAACGGTAAACCGCTTAACAATACACCACAAAAACTTACACGCACCTCAAACATGCCTAAATAAACTTGCGAGAACTAACGGATTGCATAACGTATTCATGGTTCACAAATAATGCGAAAAAATGACTTTTTCATCACTTACACTTGAAAATGCTTAGATTTTGAGGTTTTGAGTAGTGAAACGGTAAACCGCTTAAGCATCCACCACGAAACCATACTCGCACCTGAAACATGCCTAAATAAACTTGCGGGAACTAATGGAATGCATAAAGGATTCACGGTTCACAAATAATGCAAAAAAATTACTTTTTCATCACCTAGACTTGAAAATTCTTTACTTTTTGAGGTTTTGAGTAATGAAATGGTAACCCATAACCGAATGCCACGAAACCTTATTCGCACCTCAAACATGCTTAAATAAACTTGCGGGAACTAATGGAATGCATAACGGAATCACGGTTAACAAACAATGCGAAAAAATGACTTTTTCATCACTTAGACTTGAAAATGCTTTGTTTTTTAAGTTTTGAGTAGTGAAATGGTAAACCGCTTAAGCATCCACCACGAAACCATACTCGCACCTCAAACATGCCTAAATAAACTTGCGGGAACTAATGGAATGCATAAAGGATTCACGGTTCACAAATAATGCAAAAAAATTACTTTTTCATCACTTAGACTTGAAAATTCTTTACTTTTTGAGGTTTTGAGTAATGAAACGGTAACCCATAACAAAACGCCACGAAACCTTATTCGCACCTCAAACATGCTTAAATAAACTTGCGGGAACTAATGGAATGCATAACTGAATCACGGTTAACAAATAATGCGAAAAAATGACTTTTTCATCACTTAGACTTGAAAATGCTTAGTTTTTTAAGTTTTGAGTAGTAAAACGGTAAACCGCTGAACCAAATGACACAAAACCTTTCTTGCACCTGAAACATGCCTAAATAAACTTGTTGGAAATAACATAATGCATAACAGATTCACGGTTCACAAATGATTCGAGAAAATGACTTTTTCATCACTTAAACTTGAAAATGCTTAGTTTTTTAGGTTTTGAGCAGTGAAATGGTAAACCGCTTAACCTAACGCCACGAAATATACTCACACCACAAATATGCCTAAATGAACGTACGAGAACTAAAAGAATGCCTAACGGATTCACGGTTCACAAATCATTCTCAAAAATGACTTTTTCATCACATAGACTTAAAAATTCTTAGTTTTTGAGGTTTTGAGTAGTGAAACGGTAAACCACTTAACCAAACGCCACAAAACCTTACTCGCACATCAAAAATAACTAAATGAACTTGCGGGAAAAAAAGGAATGCATAATGTATTCACGGTTCACAAATAATGCGAAATAATGATTTTTTCATCACTTAGACTTGAAAATTCTTAGTTTTTGAGAAGTGAAACGGTAAACCGCTTAACAATACACCACAAAAACTTACACGCACCTCAAACATGCCTAAATAAACTTGCGAGAACTAACGGATTGCATAACGTATTCATGGTTCACAAATAATGCGAAAAAATGACTTTTTCATCACTTACACTTGAAAATGCTTAGATTTTGAGGTTTTGAGTAGTGAAACGGTAAACCGCTTAAGCATCCACCACAAAACCATACTCGCACCTCAAACATGCCTAAATAAACTTGCGGGAACTAATGGAATGCATAAAGGATTCACGGTTCACAAATAATGCAAAAAAATTACTTTTTCATCACCTAGACTTGAAAATTCTTTACTTTTTGAGGTTTTGAGTAATGAAATGGTAACCCATAACCGAATGACACGAAACCTTATTCGCACCTCAAACATGCTTAAATAAACTTGCGGGAACTAATGGAATGCATAACGGAATCACGGTTAACAAACAATGCGAAAAAATGACTTTTTCATCACTTAGACTTGAAAATGCTTTATTTTTTAAGTTTTGAGTAGTGAAATGGTAAACCGCTTAAGCATCCACCACGAAACCATACTCGCACCTCAAACATGCCTAAATAAACTTGCGGGAACTAATGGAATGCAGAAAGGATTCACGGTTCACAAATAATGCAAAAAAATTACTTTTTCATCACTTAGACTTGAAAATTCTTTACTTTTTGAGGTTTTGAGTAATGAAACGGTAACCCATAACAAAACGCCACGAAACCTTATTCGCACCTCAAACATGCTTAAATAAACTTGCGGGAACTAATGGAATGCATAACGGAATCACGGTTAACAAATAATGCGAAAAAATGACTTTTTCATCACTTAGACTTGAAAATGCTTAGTTTTTTAAGTTTTGAGTAGTAAAACGGTAAACCACTTAACCAAACGTCACAAAACCTTACTCGCACCTGAAACATACCTAAATAAACTTGCTGGAAATAACGTAATGCATAACAGATTCACGGTTCACAAATGATGCGAAAAATGACTTTTTCATCACTTAAACTTGAAAATGCTTAGTTTTTGAGGTTTTGAGCAGTGAAAGGATAAACCGCTTAACCTAACGCCACGAAATATACTCGCACCACAAATATGCCTAAATGAACTTACGAGAACTAAAAGAATGCCTAACGGATTCACGGTTCACAAATCATTCTCAAAAATGACTTTTTCATAACATAGACTTAAAAATTCTTAGTTTTTGAGGATTTGAGTAGTGAAACGGTAAACCGCTTAACCAAACGCCACAAAACCTTAGTAGCACATCAAAAAGAACTAAATGAACTTGAGGGAAAAAAAGTAATGCATAACGTATTCATGGTTCACAAATAATGCGAAATAATGATTTTTTCATCTTTTAGACTTGAAAATTCTTAGTTTTTGAGAAGTGAAACGGTAAACCGCTTAACAATACACCACAAAAACTTACACGCACCTCAAACATGCCTAAATAAACTTGCGAGAACTAACGGATTGCATAACGTATTCATGGTTCACAAATAATGCAAAAAAATGACTTTTTCATCACTTACACTTGAAAATGCTTAGATTTTGAGGTTTTGAGTAGTGAAACGGTAAACTGCTTAAGCAACCACCACGAAACCATACTCGCACCTCAAACATTCCTAAATAAACTTGCGGGAACTAATGGAATGCATAAAGGAATCGCGGTTCACAAATAATGCAAAAAAATTACTTTTTCATCACTTAGACTTGAAAATTCTTTACTTTTTGAGGTTTTGAGTAATGAAACGGTAACCCATAACAAAGCGCCACGAAACCTTACTCGCACCTCAAACATGCTTATATAAACTTGCGGGAACTAATTGAATGCATAACAGAATCACGGTTCACAAATAATGCGAAAAAATGACTTTTTCATCACTTAGACTTGAAAATTGTAAGTTTTTTAAGTTTTGAGTAGTAAAACGGCAAACCGCTTAACCAAACGTCAAAAACCCTTACTCGCACCTGAAACATGCCTAAATAAACTTACTGGAAATAACGTAATGCATAACAGATTCACGGTTCAAAATGATGCAAGAAAATGACTTTTTCATCACTTAAACTTGTAAATGCTTAGTTTTTGATGTTTTGAGCAGTGAATTGGTAAACCGCTTAACCTAATGCCACGAAATATACTCGCACCACAAATACGCCTAAATGAACATATGAGAACTAAAAGAATGCCTAACGGATTCACGGTTCACAAATCATTCCCAAAATTGACTTTTTCATCACATAGACTTAAAAATTCTTAGTTTTTGAGGATTTGAGTAGTGAAACGGTAATCCGCTAAACCAAACGCCACAAAACCTTACTCGCACATCAAAAATAACTAAATGAACTTGCGGGAAAAAAAGGAATACAGAATGTATTCACGGTTCACAAATAATGCGAAATAATGATTTTTTCATCACTTAGACTTGAAAATTCTTAGTTTTTGAGAAGTGAAACGGTAAACCGCTTAACAATACGCCACAAAAACTTACACGCACCTCAAACATTCCTAAATAAACTTGCGAGAACCAACGGATTGCATAACGTATTCATGGTTCACAAATAATGTGAAAAAATGACTTTTTCATCACTTACACTTAAAAATGCTTAGATTTTGAGGTTTTGAGTAGTGAAATGGTAAACCGCTTAAGCATCCACCACGAAACCATACTCGCACCTCAAACATGCCTAAATAAACTTGCGGGAACTAATGGAATGCATTAAGGATTCACGGTTCACAAATAATGCAAAAAAATTACTTTTTCATCACTTAGACTTGAAAATTCTTTAGTTTTTGAGTAATGAAACGGTAACCCATAACAAAATGCCACAAAACCTTACTCGCACCTCAAACATGCTTGAATAAACTTGTGGGAACTAATGGAATGCATAACGGAATCACGGTTAACAAATAATGCGAAAAAAAGACTTTTTCATCACTTAGACTTGAAAATGCTTAGTTTTTTAAGTTTTGAGTAGTAAAACGGTAAACCGCTGAACCAAACGTCACAAAACCTTACTCGCATCTAAAACATGCCTAAATAAACTTGTTGGAAATAACGTAATGCATAACAGATTCACGGTTCACAATTGATTCGAGAAAATGACTTTTTCATCACTTAAACTTGAAAATGCTTAGTTTTTTAGGTTTTGAGCAGTGAAATGGTAAACCGCTTAACCTAACGCCACGAAATATACTCACACCACAAATATGCCTAAATGAACGTACGAGAACTAAAAGAATGCCTAACGGATTCACGGTTCACAAATCATTCTCAAAAATGACTTTTTCATCACATAGACTTAAAAATTCTTAGTTTTTGAGGTTTTGAGTAGTGAAACGGTAAACCGCTTAACCAAACGCCACAAAACCTTACTCGCACATCAAAAATAACTAAATGAACTTGCGGGAAAAAAAAGAATGCATAATGTAATCACGGTTCACAAATAATGCGAAATAATGATTTTTTCATCACTTAGGCTTGAAAATTCTTAGTTTTTGAGAAGTGAAACGGTAAACCGCTTAACAATACGCCTCAAAAACTTACACGCACCTCAAACATTCCTAAATAAACTTGCGAGAACTAACGGATTGCATAACGTATTCATGGTTCACAAATAATGCGAAAAAATGACTTTTTCATCACTTACACTTGAAAATGCTTAGATTTTGAGGTTTTGTGTAGTGAAACGGTAAACCGATTAAGCATCCGCCACGAAACCAAACTCGCACCTCAAACATGCCTAAATAAATTTGCGGGAACTAATGGAATGCATAAAGGATTTACGGTTCACAAATAATGCAAAAATAATAGTTTTTCATCACTTAGACTTGAAAATTTTTTAGTTTTTGAGGTTTTGAGTAATGAAACGGTAACCCATAACAAAATGCCACGAAACCTTACTCGCACCTCAAACATGCTTAAATAAACTTGCGGGAACTAATGGAATGCATAACAGAATCACGGTTCACAAATAATGCGAAAAAATGACTTTTTAATCACTTAGACTTGAAAATTGTAAGTTTTTTAAGTTTTGAGTAGTAAAACGGTAAACCGCTTAACCAAACGTCAAAAACCCTTACTCGCACTTGAAACATGCCTAAATAAACTTGCTGGAAATAACGTAATGCATAACAGATTCACGGTTCAAAATGATGCAAGAAAATGACTTTTTCATCACTTAAACTTGAAAATGCTTAGTTTTTGATGTTTTTAGCAGTGAAATGGTAAACCGCTTAACCTAACGCCACGAAACATACTCGCATCACAAATATGCCTCAATAAACTTACGAGAACTAAAAGAATGCCTAACATATTCACGGTTCACAAATCATTCTCAAAAATGACTTTTTCATCACATAGACTTAAAAATTCTTAGTTTCTGAGGTTTTGAGTAGTGAATCGGTAAACCGTTTAACCAAACGCCACAAAACCTTACTCGCACATCAAAAATAACTACATGAACTTGCGGAAAAAAAAGGAATGCATAATGTATTCACGGTTCACAAATAATGCGAAATAACGATTTTTTCATCACTTAGACTTGAAAATTATTAGTTTTTGAGAAGTGAAACGGTAAACCGCTTAACAATATGCCACAAAAACTTACACGCACCTCAAACATCCCTAAATAAACTTGCGAGAACTAACGGATTGCATAACGTATTCATGGTTCACAAATAATGCGAAAAAATGACTTTTTCATCACTTACACTTGAAAATGCTTAGATTTTGAGATTTTGAGTAGTGAAACGGTAAACCGCTTAAGCATCCACCACGAAACCATACTCGCACCTCAAACATGCCTAAATAAACTTTCGGGAACTAATGGAATGCATAAAGGATTCACGGTTCACAAATAATGCAAAAAAAATACTTTTTCATCACTTAGACTTGAAAATTCTTTACTTTTTGAGGTTTTAAGTAATGAAACGGTAACCCATAACAAACCGCCACGAAAACATACTCGCACCTCAAACATGCTTAAATAAACTTGCGGGAACTAATGGAATGCATAACGGAATCACGGTTAACAAATAATGCGAAAAATTGACTTTTTCATCACTTAGACTTGAAAATGCTTAGTTTTTTTAAGTTTTGAGTAGTAAAATGGTAAACCACTTAACCAAACGTCACAAAACCTTACTCGCACCTGAAACATACCTAAATAAACTTGCTGGAAATAACGTAATGCATAACAGATTCACGGTTCACAAATGATGCGAGAAAATGACTTTTTCATCACTTAAACTTGAAAATGCTTAGTTTTTGAGGTTTTGAGCAGTGAAAGGATAAACCGCTTAACCTAACGCCACAAAATATACTCGCACCACAAATGAATTTACAAGAACTAAAAGAATGCCTAACGGATTCATGGTTCACAAATCATTCTAAAAAATGACTTTTTCATCACATAGACTTAAAAATTCTTAGTTTTTGAGGATTTGAGTAGTGAAACGGTAAACCGCTTAACCAAACGCCACAAAACCTTAGTCGCACATCAAAAATAACCAAATGAACTTGAGGGAAAAAAAGGAATGCATAACGTATTCACGGTTCACAAATAATGCGAAATAATGATTTTTTCATCTTTTAGACTTGAAAATTCTTAGTTTTTGAGAAGTGAAACGATAAACCGCTTAACAATACACCACAAAAACTTACACGCACCTCAAACATGCCTAAATAAACTTGCGAGAACTAACGGATTGCATAACGTATTCATGGTTCACAAATAATGCGAAAAAATGACTTTTTCATCACTTACACTTGAAAATGCTTAGATTTTGAGGTTTTGAGTAGTGAAACGGTAAACCGCTGAACCAAACGTCACAAAACCTTACTCGCACCTGAAACATGCCTAAATAAACTTGTTAGAAATAACGTAATGCATAACAGATTCACGGTTCACAAATGATTCGAGAAAATGACTTTTTCATCACTTAAACTTGAAAATGCTTAGTTTTGAGCAGTGAAATGGTAAACCGCTTAACCTAACGCCATGAAATATACTCGCACCACAAATTTGCCTAAATGAACGTACGAGAACTAAAAGAATGCCTAACGGATTCACGGTTCACAAATCATTCTCAAAAATGACTTTTTCATCACATAGACTTAAAAATTCTTAGTTTTTGAGGTTTTGAGTAGTGAAACGGTAAACCGCTTAACCAAACGCCACAAAACCTTACTCGCACATCAAAAATAACTAAATGAACTTGCGGGAAAAAAAGGAATGCATAATGTATTCACGGTTCACAAATAATGCAAAATAATGATTTTTTTCATCACTTAGACTTGAAAATTCTTAGTTTTTGAGAAGTGAAACGGTAAACCGCTTAACAATACGCCACAAAAACTTACACGCACCTCAAACATTCCAAAATAAACTTGCAAGAACTAACGGATTGCATAACGTATTCATGGTTCACAAATAATGCGAAAAAATGACTTTTTCATCACTTACACTTGAAAATGCTTAGATTTTGAGGTTTTGAGTAGTGAAACGGTAAACCGCTTGAGCATCCACCACGAAACCATACTCGCACCTCAAACTTGCCTAAATAAACTTGCGGGAACTAATGGAATGCATAAAGGACTCACGGTTCACAAATAATGCAAAAAAATTACTTTTTCATCACTTAGACATGAAAATTCTTTAGTTTTTGAGGTTTTGAGTAACGAAACGGTAACCCATAACAAAATGCCACAAAACCTTACTCGCACCTCAAACATGCTTAAATAAACTTGCGGGAACTAATGGAAGGCATAACGGAATCACGGTTAACAAATAATGCGAAAAAATGACTTTTTCATCACTTAGACTTGAAAATGCTTAGTTTTTTAAGTTTTGAGTAGTAAAACGTTAAACCACTTAACCAAACGTCACAAAACCTTACTCGCACCTGAAACATACCTAAATAAACTTGCTGGAAATAACGTAATGTATAACAGATTCACGGTTCACAAATGATGCGAGAAAATGACTTTTTCATCACTTAAACTTGAAAATGCTTAGTTTTTGAGGTTTTGAGCAGTGAAAGGATAAACCGCCTAACCTAACGCCACAAAATATACTCGCACCACAAATGAATTTACAAGAACTAAAAGAATGCCTAACGGATTCATGGTTCACAAATCATTCTAAAAAATGACTTTTTCATCACATAGACTTAAAAATTCTTAGTTTTTGAGGATTTGAGTAGTGAAACGGTAAACCGCTTAACCAAACGCCACAAAACCTTAGTCGCACATCAAAAATAACCAAATGGACTTGAGGGAAAAAAAGGAATGCATAACGTATTCACGGTTCACAAATAATGCGAAATAATGATTTTTTCATCTTTTAGACTTGAAAATTCTTAGTTTTTGAGAAGTGAAACGGTAAACCGCTTAACAATACACCACAAAAACATACACGGACCTCAAACATGCCTAAATAAACTTGCGAGAACTAACGGATTGCATAACGTATTCATGGTTCGCAAATAATGCGAAAAAATGACTTTTTCATCCCTTACACTTGAAAATGCTTAGATTTTGAGGTTTTGAGTAGTGAAACGGTAAACCGCTTAAGCAACTACCACGAAACCATACTCGCACCTCAAACATGCCTAAATAAACTTGCGTGAACTAATGGAATGCATAAAGGAATCGCGGTTCACAAATAATGCAAAAAAATTACTTTTTCATCACTTAGACTTGAAAATTCTTTACTTTTTGAGGTTTTGAGTAATGAAACGGTAACCCATAACAAAACACCACGAAACCTTACTCGCACCTCAAACATGCTTAAATAAACTTGCGGGAACTAATGGAATGCATAACAGAATCACGGTTCACAAATAATGCGAAAAAATGACTTTTTCATCACTTAGACTTGAAAATTGTAAGTTTTTTAAGTTTTGAGTAGTAAAACGGTAAACCGCTTAACCAAACGTCAAAAACCCTTACTCGCACCTGAAACATGCCTAAATAAACTTACTGGAAATAACGTAATGCATAACAGATTCACGGTTCACAAATGATTCGAGAAAATGACTTTTTCATCACTTAAACTTGAAAATGCTTAGTTTTCGATGTTTTGAGCAGTGAAATGGTAAACCGCTTAACCTAACGCCACGAAATATACTCGCACCACAAATACGCCTAAATGAACGTATGAGAACTAAAAGAATGCCTAACGGATTCACGGTTCACAAATCATTCTCAAAAATGACTTTTTCATCATATAGACTTAAAAATGCTTAGTTTTTGAGGTTTTGAGTAGTGAAACGGTAAACCGCTTAACCAAACGCCACAAAACCTTACTCGCACATCAAAAATAACTAAATGAACTTGCTGGAAAAAAAGGAATGCATAATGTATTCACGGTTCACAAATAATGCGAAATAATGATTTTTTTCATCACTTAGGCTTGAAAATTCTTAGTTTTTGAGAAGTGAAACGGTAAACCGCTTAACAATACGCCTCAAAAACTTACACGCACCTCAAACATTCCTAAATAAACTTGCGAGAACTAACGGATTGCATAATGTATTCATGGTTCACAAATAATGCGAAAAAATGACTTTTTCATCACTTACACTTGAAAATGCTTAGATTTTGAGGTTTTGTGTAGTGAAACGGTAAACCGCTTAAGCATCCACCACGAAACCAAACTCGCACCTCAAACATGCCTAAATAAATTTGCGGGAACTAATGGAATGCATAAAGGATTCACGGTTCACAAATAATGCAAAAAAAATAGTTTTTCATCACTTAGACTTGAAAATTTTTTAGTTTTTGAGGTTTTGAGTAATGAAACGGTAACCCATAACAAAATGCCACGAAACCTTACTCGCACCTCAAACATGCTTAAATAAACTTGCGGGAACTAATGGAATGCATAACAGAATCACGGTTCACAAATAATGCGAAAAAATGACTTTTTCATCACTTAGACTTGAAAATTGTAAGTTTTTTAAGTTTTGAGTAGTAAAACGGTAAACTGCTTAACCAAACGTCAAAAACCCTTACTCGCACTTGAAACATGCCTAAATAAACTTGCTGGAAATAACGTAATGCATAACAGATTCACGGTTCAAAATGATGCAAGAAAATGACTTTTTCATCACTTAAACTTGAAAATGCTTAGTTTTTGATGTTTTTAGCAGTGAAATGGTAAACCGCTTAACCTAACGCCACGAAACATACTCGCATCACAAATATGCCTCAATAAACTTACGAGAACTAAAAGAATGCCTAACATATTCACGGTTCACAAATCATTCTCAAAAATGACTTTTTCATCACATAGACTTAAAAATTCTTAGTTTATGAGGTTTTGAGTAGTGAATCGGTAAACCGTTTAACCAAACGCCACAAAACCTTACTCGCACATCAAAAATAACTACATGAACTTGCGGAAAAAAAAGGAATGCATAATGTATTCACGGTTCACAAATAATGCGAAATAACGATTTTTTCATCACTTAGACTTGAAAATTATTAGTTTTTGAGATGTGAAACGGTAAACCGCTTAACAATATGCCACAAAAACTTACACGCACCTCAAACATTCCTAAATAAACTTGCGAGAACTAACGGATTGCAAAACGTATTCATGGTTCACAAATAATGCGAAAAAATGACTTTTTCATCACTTACACTTGAAAATGCTTAGATTTTGAGGTTTTGAGTAGTGAAACGGTAAACCGCTTAAGCATCCACCACGAAACCATACTCGCACCTCAAACATGCCTAAATAAACTTTCGGGAACTAATGGAATGCATAAAGGATTCACGGTTCACAAATAATGCAAAAAAAATACTTTTTCATCACTTAGACTTGAAAATTCTTTACTTTTTGAGGTTTTAAGTAATGAAACGGTAACCCATAACAAACCACCACGAAACCTTACTCGCACCTCAAACATGCTTAAATAAACTTGCGGGAACTAATGGAATGCATAACGGAATCACGGTTAACAAATAAAGCGAAAAATTGACTTTTTCATCACTTAGACTTGAAAATGCTTAGTTTTTTTAAGTTTTGAGTAGTAAAACGGTAAACCACTTAACCAAACGTCACAAAACCTTACTCGCACCTGAAACATGCCTAAATAAACTTACTGGAAATAACGTAATGCATAACAGATTCACGGTTCACAAATGATTCGAGAAAATGACTTTTTCATCACTTAAACTTGAAAATGCTTAGTTTTTGATGTTTTGAGCAATGAAATGGTAAACCGCTTAACCTAACGCCACGAAATATACTCGCACCACAAATACGCCTAAATGAACGTATGAGAACTAAAAGAATGCCTAACGGATTCACGGTTCACAAATCATTCTCAAAAATGACTTTTTCATCACATAGACTTAAAAATTCTTAGTTTTTGAGGTTTTGATTAGTGAAACGGTGAACCGCTTAACCAAACGCCACAAAACCTTACTCGCACATCAAAAATAATTAAATGAACTTGCGGGAAAAAAAGGAATGCATAATGTATTAACGGTTCACAAATAATGCGAAATAATGATTTTTTCATCACTTAGACTTGAAAATTCTTAGTTTTTGAGAAGTGAAACGGTAAACCGCTTAACAATACGCCACAAAAACTTACACGCACCTCAAACAATCCTAAATAAACTTGCGAGAACCAACGGATTGCTTAACGTATTCATGGTTCACAAATAATGTGAAAAAATGACTTTTTCATCACTTAAACTTGAAAATGCTTTGTTTTTTAAGTTTTGAGTAGTGAAATGGTAAACCGCTTAAGCATCCACCACGAAACCATACTCGCACCTCAAACATGCCTAAATAAACTTGCGGGAACTAATGGAATGTATAAAGGAGTCACGGCTAACAAATAATGCAAAAAAATTACTTTTTCATCACTTAGACTTGAAAATTCTGTAGTTTTTGAGGTTTTGAGTAATGATACAGTAACCCATAACAAAACGGCAGAAAACCTTACTCGCACCTCAAACATGCTTAAATAAACTTGCGTGAACTAATGGAAGGCATAACGGAATCACGGTTAAAAAATAATGCGAAAAAATGACTTTTTCATCACTTAGACTTGAAAATGCTTAGTTTTTTAAGTTTTGAGTAGTAAAACGGTAAACCACTTAACCAAACGTCACAAAACTTTACTCGCACCTGAAACATACCTAAATAAACTTGCTGGAAATAACGTAATGCATAACAGATTCACGGTTCACAAATGATGCGAAAAATGACTTTTTCATCACTTAAACTTGAAAATGCTTAGTTTTTGAGGTTTTGAGCAGTGAAAGGATAAACCGCTTAACCTAACGCCACGAAATATACTCGCACCACAAATATGCCTAAATGAACTTACGAGAACTAAAAGAATGCCTAACGGATTCACGGTTCACAAATCATTCTCAAAAATGACTTTTTCATAACATAGACTTAAAAATTCTTAGTTTTTGAGGATTTGAGTAGTGAAACGGTAAACCGCTTAACAAAACGCCACAAAACCTTAGTCGCACATCAAAAAGAACTAAATGAACTTGAGGGAAAAAAAGTAATGCATAACGTATTCACGGTTCACAAATAATGCGAAATAATGATTTTTTCATCTTTTAGACTTGAAAATTCTTAGTTTTTGAGAAGTGAAACGGTAAACCACTTAACAATACACCACAAAAACTTACACGCACCTCAAACATGCCTAAATAAACTTGCGAGAACTTACGGATTGCATAACGTATTCATGGTTCACAAATAATGCGAAAAAATGACTTTTTCATCACTTACACTTGAAAATGCTTAGATTTTGAGGTTTTGAGTAGTGAAACGGTAAACTGCTTAAGCAACCACCACGAAACCATACTCGCACCTCAAACATTCCTAAATAAACTTGCGGGAACTAATGGAATGCATAAAGGAATCGCGGTTCACAAATAATGCAAAAAAATTACTTTTTCATCACTTAGACTTGAAAGTTCTTTACTTTTTGAGGTTTTGAGTAATGAAATGGTAACCCATGACAAAATGCCACGAAACCTTACTCGCACCTCAAACATGCTTAAATAAACTTGCGGGAACTAATGGAATGCATAATAGAATCACGGTGCACAAATAATGCGAAAAAATGACTTTTTCATCACTTAGACATGAAAATTGTAAGTTTTTTAAGATTTGAGTAGTAAAACGGTAAACCGCTTAACCAAACGTCAAAAACCCTTACTCGCACCTGAAACATGCCTAAATAAACTTACTGGAAATAACGTAATGCATAACAGATTCACGGTTCAAAATGATGCAAGAAAATGACCTTTTCATCACTTAAACTTGAAAATGCTTAGTTTTTGATGTTTTGAGCAATGAAATGGTAAACCGCTTAACCTAATGCCACGAAACATACTTGCATCCCAAATATGCCTAAATAAACTTACGAGAACTAAAAGAATGCCTAACAGATTCACGATTCACAAATCATTCTCAAAAATGACTTTTTCATCACATAGACTTAAAAATTCTTAGTTTATGAGGTTTTGAGTAGTGAAACGGTAAACCGCTTAACCAAACGCCAAAAAACCTTACTCGCACATCAAAAATAACTAAATGAACTTGCGGGAAAAAAAGGAATGCATAATGTATTCACGGTTCACAAATAATGCGAAATAATGATTTTTTTCATCACTTAGACTTGAAAATTATTAGTTTTTGAGAAGTGAAACGGTAAACCGCTTAACAATATGCCACAAAAACTAACACGCACCTCAAACATTCCTAAATAAACTTGTGAGAACTAACGGATTGCATAACGTATTCATGGTTCACAAATAATGCGAAAAAATGACTTTTTCATCACTTACACTTCAAAATGCTTAGATTTTGAGGTTTTGAGTAGTGAAACGGTAAACCGCTTAAGCATCCACCACGAAACCATACTCGCACCTCAAACATGCCTAAATAAACTTGCGGGAACTAATGGAATGCATAAAGGATTCACGGTTCACAAATAATGCAAAAAAATTACTTTTTCATCACCTAGACTTGAAAATTCTTTACTTTTTGAGGTTTTGAGTAATGAAATGGTAACCCATAACCGAATGCCACGAAACCTTATTCACACCTCAAACATACTTAAATAAACTTGCGGGAACTAATGGAATGCATAACGGAATCACGGTTAACAAACAATGCGAAAAAATGACTTTTTCATCACTTAGACTTGAAAATGCTTTGTTTTTTAAGTTTTGAGTAGTGAAATGGTAAACCGCTTAAGCATCCACCACGAAACCATTCTCGCAACTCAAACATGCCTAAATAAACTTGCGGGAACTAATGGAATGCATAAAGGATTCACGGTTCACAAATAATGCAAAAAAATTACTTTTTCATCACTTAGACTTGAAAATTCTTTACTTTTTGAGGTTTTGAGTAATGAAACGGTAACCCATAACAAAACGCCACGAAACCTTATTCGCACCTCAAACATGCTTAAATAAACTTGCGGGAACTAATGGAATGCATAACTGAATCACGGTTAACAAATAATGCGAAAAAATGACTTTTTCATCACTTAGACTTGAAAATGCTTAGTTTTTTAAGTTTTGAGTAGTAAAACGGTAAACTGCTGAACCAAATGACACAAAACCTTACTTGCACCTGAAACATGCCTAAATAAACTTGTTGGAAATAACGTAATGCATAACAGATTCACGGTTCACAAATGATTCGAGAAAATGACTTTTTCATCACTTAAACTTGAAAATGCTTAGTTTTTTAGGTTTTGAGCAGTGAAATGGTAAACCGCTTAACCTAACGCCACGAAATATACTCACACCACAAATATGCCTAAATGAACGTATGAGAACTAAAAGAATGCCTAACGGATTCACGGTTCACAAATCATTCTCAAAAATGACTTTTTCATCACATAGACTTAAAAATTCTTAGTTTTTGAGGTTTTGAGTAGTGAAACGGTAAACCACTTAACCAAACGCCACAAAACCTTACTCGCACATCAAAAATAACTAAATGAACTTGCGGGAAAAAAAGGAATGCATAATGTATTCACGGTTCACAAATAATGCGAAATAATGATTTTTTCATCACTTAGACTTGAAAATTCTTAGTTTTTGAGAAGTGAAACGGTAAACCGCTTAACAATACACCACAAAAACTTACACGCACCTCAAACATGCCTAAATAAACTTGCGAGAACTAACGGATCGCATAACGTATTCATGGTTCACAAATAATGCGAAAAAATGACTTTTTCATCACTTACACTTGAAAATGCTTAGATTTTGAGGTTTTGAGTAGTGAAACGGTAAACCGCTTAAGCATCCACCACGAAACCATACTCGCACCTGAAACATGCCTAAATAAACTTGCGGGAACTAATGGAATGCATAAAGGATTCACGGTTCACAAATAATGCAAAAAAATTACTTTTTCATCACCTAGACTTGAAAATTCTTTACTTTTTGAGGTTTTGAGTAATGAAATGGTAACCCATAACCGAATGCCACGAAACCTTATTCGCACCTCAAACATGCTTAAATAAACTTGCGGGAACTAATGGAATGCATAACGGAATCACGGTTAACAAACAATGCGAAAAAATGACTTTTTCATCACTTAGACTTGAAAATGCTTTATTTTTTAAGTTTTGAGTAGTGAAATGGTAAACCGCTTAAGCATCCACCACGAAACCATACTCGCACCTCAAACATGCCTAAATAAACTTGCGGGAACTAATGGAATGCAGAAAGGATTCACGGTTCACAAATAATGCAAAAAAATTACTTTTTCATCACTTAGACTTGAAAATTCTTTACTTTTTGAGGTTTTGAGTAATGAAACGGTAACCCATAACAAAACGCCACGAAACCTTATTCGCACCTCAAACATGCTTAAATAAACTTGCGGGAACTAATGGAATGCATAACTGAATCACGGTTAACAAATAATGCGAAAAAATGACTTTTTCATCACTTAGACTTGAAAATGCTTAGTTTTTTAAGTTTTGAGTAGTAAAACGGTAAACCGCTGAACCAAATGACACAAAACCTTACTTGCACCTGAAACATGCCTAAATAAACTTGTTGGAAATAACGTAATGCATAACAGATTCACGGTTCACAAATGATTCGAGAAAATGACTTTTTCATCACTTAAACTTGAAAATGCTTAGTTTTTTAGGTTTTGAGCAGTGAAATGGTAAACCGCTTAACCTAACGCCACGAAATATACTCACACCACAAATATGCCTAAATGAACGTATGAGAACTAAAAGAATGCCTAACGGATTCACGGTTCACAAATCATTCTCAAAAATGACTTTTTCATCACATAGACTTAAAAATTCTTAGTTTTTGAGGTTTTGAGTAGTGAAACGGTAAACCACTTAACCAAACGCCACAAAACCTTACTCGCACATCAAAAATAACTAAATGAACTTGCGGTAAAAAAAGGAATGCATAATGTATTCACGGTTCACAAATAATGCGAAATAATGATTTTTTCATCACTTAGACTTGAAAATTCTTAGTTTTTGAGAAGTGAAACGGTAAACCGCTTAACAATACACCACAAAAACTTACACGCACCTCAAACATGCCTAAATAAACTTGCGAGAACTAACGGATCGCATAACGTATTCATGGTTCACAAATAATGCGAAAAAATGACTTTTTCATCACTTACACTTGAAAATGCTTAGATTTTGAGGTTTTGAGTAGTGAAACGGTAAACCGCTTAAGCATCCACCACGAAACCATACTCGCACCTGAAACATGCCTAAATAAACTTGCGGGAACTAATGGAATGCATAAAGGATTCACGGTTCACAAATAATGCAAAAAAATTACTTTTTCATCACCTAGACTTGAAAATTCTTTACTTTTTGAGGTTTTGAGTAATGAAATGGTAACCCATAACCGAATGCCACGAAACCTTATTCGCACCTCAAACATGCTTAAATAAACTTGCGGGAACTAATGGAATGCATAACGGAATCACGGTTAACAAACAATGCGAAAAAATGACTTTTTCATCACTTAGACTTGAAAATGCTTTATTTTTTAAGTTTTGAGTAGTGAAATGGTAAACCGCTTAAGCATCCACCACGAAACCATACTCGCACCTCAAACATGCCTAAATAAACTTGCGGGAACTAATGGAATGCAGAAAGGATTCACGGTTCACAAATAATGCAAAAAAATTACTTTTTCATCACTTAGACTTGAAAATTCTTTACTTTTTGAGGTTTTGAGTAATGAAACGGTAACCCATAACAAAACGCCACGAAACCTTATTCGCACCTCAAACATGCTTAAATAAACTTGCGGGAACTAATGGAATGCATAACGGAATCACGGTTAACAAATAATGCGAAAAAATGACTTTTTCATCACTTAGACTTGAAAATGCTTAGTTTTTTAAGTTTTGAGTAGTAAAACGGTAAACCGCTGAACCAAATGACACAAAACCTTACTTGCACCTGAAACATGCCCAAATAAACTTGTTGGAAATAACGTAATGCATAACAGATTCACGGTTCACAAATGATTCGAGAAAATGACTTTTTCATCACTTAAACTTGAAAAGGCTTAGTTTTTTAGGTTTTGAGCAGTGAAATGCTAAAACGCTTAACCTGACGCCACGAAATATACTCGCACCACAAATATGCCTAAATGAACGTACGAGAACTAAAAGAATGCCTAACGGATTCACGGTTCACAAATCATTCTCAAAAATGACTTTTTCATCACATAGACTTAAAAATTCTTAGTTTTTGAGGTTTTGAGTAGTGAAACGGTAAACCACTTAACCAAACGCCACAAAACCTTACTCGCACATCAAAAATAACTAAATGAACTTGCGGGAAAAAAAGGAATGCATAATGTATTCACGGTTCACAAATAATGCGAAATAATGATTTTTTCATCACTTAGACTTGAAAATTCTTAGTTTTTGAGAAGTGAAACGGTAAACCGCTTAACAATACACCACAAAAACTTACACGCACCTCAAACATGCCTAAATAAACTTGCGAGAACTAACGGATTGCATAACGTATTCATGGTTCACAAATAATGCGAAAAAATGACTTTTTCATCACTTACACTTGAAAATGCTTAGATTTTGAGGTTTTGAGTAGTGAAACGGTAAACCGCTTAAGCATCCACCACGAAAGCATACTCGCACCTGAAACATGCCTAAATAAACTTGCGGGAACTAATGGAATGCATAAAGGATTCACGGTTCACAAATAATGCAAAAAAATTACTTTTTCATCACCTAGACTTGAAAATTCTTTACTTTTTGAGGTTTTGAGTAATGAAATGGTAACCCATAACCGAATGCCACGAAACCTTATTCGCACCTCAAACATGCTTAAATAAACTTGTGGGAACTAATGGAATGCATAACGGAATCACGGTTAACAAACAATGCGAAAAAATGACTTTTTCATCACTTAGACTTGAAAATGCTTTGTTTTTTAAGTTTTGAGTAGTGAAATGGTAAACCGCTTAAGCATCCACCACGAAACCATACTCGCACCTCAAACATGCCTAAATAAACTTGCGGAAACTAATGGAATGCATAAAGGATTCACGGTTCACAAATAATGCAAAAAAATTACTTTTTCATCACTTAGACTTGAAAATTCTTTACTTTTTGATGTTTTGAGTAATGAAACGGTAACCCATAACAAAACGCCACGAAACCTTATTCGCACCTCAAACATGCTTAAATAAACTTGCGGGAACTAATGGAATGCATAACTGAATCACGGTTAACAAATAATGCGAAAAAATGACTTTTTCATCACTTAGACTTGAAAATGCTTAGTTTTTTAAGTTTTGAGTAGTAAAACGGTAAACCGCTGAACCAAATGACACAAAACCTTTCTTGCACCTGAAACATGCCTAAATAAACTTGTTGGAAATAACGTAATGCATAACAGATTCACGGTTCACAAATGATTCGAGAAAATGACTTTTTCATCACTTAAACTTGAAAATGCTTAGTTTTTTAGGTTTTGAGCAGTGAAATGGTAAACCGCTTAACCTAACGCCACGAAATATACTCACACCACAAATATGCCTAAATGAACGTACGAGAACTAAAAGAATGCCTAACGGATTCACGGTTCACAAATCATTCTCAAAAATGACTTTTTCATCACATAGACTTAAAAATTCTTAGTTTTTGAGGTTTTGAGTAGTGAAACGGTAAACCACTTAACCAAACGCCACAAAACCTTACTCGCACATCAAAAATAACTAAATGAACTTGCGGGAAAAAAAGGAATGCATAATGTATTCACGGTTCACAAATAATGCGAAATAATGATTTTTTCATCACTTAGACTTGAAAATTCTTAGTTTTTGAGAAGTGAAACGGTAAACCGCTTAACAATACACCACAAAAACTTACACGCACCTCAAACATGCCTAAATAAACTTGCGAGAACTAACGGATTGCATAACGTATTCATGGTTCACAAATAATGCGAAAAAATGACTTTTTCATCACTTACACTTGAAAATGCTTAGATTTTGAGGTTTTGAGTAGTGAAACGGTAAACCACTTAAGCATCCACCACGAAACCATACTCGCACCTGAAACATGCCTAAATAAACTTGCGGGAACTAATGGAATGCATAAAGGATTCACGGTTCACAAATAATGCAAAAAAATTACTTTTTCATCACCTAGACTTGAAAATTCTTTACTTTTTGAGGTTTTGAGTAATGAAATGGTAACCCATAACCGAATGACACGAAACCTTATTCGCACCTCAAACATGCTTAAATAAACTTGCGGGAACTAAAGGAATGCATAACGGAATCACGGTTAACAAACAATGCGAAAAAATGACTTTTTCATCACTTAGACTTGAAAATGCTTTATTTTTTAAGTTTTGAGTAGTGAAATGGTAAACCGCTTAAGCATCCACCACGAAACCATACTCGCACCTCAAACATGCCTAAATAAACTTGCGGGAACTAATGGAATGCAGAAAGGATTCACGGTTCACAAATAATGCAAAAAAATTACTTTTTCATCACTTAGACTTGAAAATTCTTTACTTTTTGAGGTTTTGAGTAATGAAACGGTAACCCATAACAAAACGCCACGAAACCTTATTCGCACCTCAAACATGCTTAAATAAACTTGCGGGAACTAATGGAATGCATAACGGAATCACGGTTAACAAATAATGCGAAAAAATGACTTTTTCATCACTTAGACTTGAAAATGCTTAGTTTTTTAAGTTTTGAGTAGTAAAACGGTAAACCACTTAACCAAACGTCACAAAACCTTACTCGCACCTGAAACATACCTAAATAAACTTGCTGAATATTACGTAATGCATAACAGATTCACGGTTCACAAATGATGCGAAAAATGACTTTTTCATCACTTAAACTTGAAAATGCTTAGTTTTTGAGGTTTTGAGCAGTGAAAGGATAAACCGCTTAACCTAACGCCACGAAATATACTCGCACCACAAATATGCCTAAATGAACTTACGAGAACTAAAAGAATGCCTAACGGATTCACGGTTCACAAATCATTCTCAAAAATGACTTTTTCATAACATAGACTTAAAAATTCTTAGTTTTTGAGGATTTGAGTAGTGAAACGGTAAACCGCTTAACCAAACGCCACAAAACATTAGTAGCACATCAAAAAGAACTAAATGAACTTGAGGGAAAAAAAGTAATGCATAACGTATTCATGGTTCACAAATAATGCGAAATAATGATTTTTTCATCTTTTAGACTTGAAAATTCTTAGTTTTTGAGAAGTGAAACGGTACACCGCTTAACAATACACCACAAAAACTTACACGCACCTCAAACATGCCTAAATACACTTGCGAGAACTAACGGATTGCATAACGTATTCATGGTTCACAAATAATGCAAAAAAATGACTTTTTCATCACTTACACTTGAAAATGCTTAGATTTTGAGGTTTTGAGTAGTGAAACGGTAAACTGCTTAAGCAACCACCACGAAACCATACTCGCACCTCAAACATTCCTAAATAAACTTGCGGGAACTAATGGAATGCATAAAGGAATCGCGGTTCACAAATAATGCAAAAAAATTACTTTTTCATCACTTAGACTTGAAAATTCTTTACTTTTTGAGGTTTTGAGTAATGAAACGGTAACCCATAACAAAGCGCCACGAAACCTTACTCGCACCTCAAACATGCTTATATAAACTTGCGGGAACTAATTGAATGCATAACAGAATCACGGTTCACAAATAATGCGAAAAAATGACTTTTTCATCACTTAGACTTGAAAATTGTAAGTTTTTTAAGTTTTGAGTTGTAAAACGGCAAACCGCTTAACCAAACGTCAAAAACCCTTACTCGCACCTGAAACATGTCTAAATAAACTTACTGGAAATAACGTAATGCATAACAGATTCACGGTTCAAAATGATGCAAGAAAATGACTTTTTCATCATTTAAACTTGTAAATGCTTAGTTTTTGATGTTTTGAGCAGTGAATTGGTAAACCGCTTAACCTAATGCCACGAAATATACTCGCACCACAAATACGCCTAAATGAACATATGAGAACTAAAAGAATGCCTAACGGATTCACGGTTCACAAATCATTCCCAAAATTGACTTTTTCATCACATAGACTTAAAAATTCTTAGTTTTTGAGGATTTGAGTAGTGAAACGGTAATCCGCTAAACCAAACGCCACAAAACCTTACTCGCACATCAAAAATAACTAAATGAACTTGCGGGAAAAAAAGGAATACAGAATGTATTCACGGTTCACAAATAATGCGAAATAATGATTTTTTCATCACTTAGACTTGAAAATTCTTAGTTTTTGAGAAGTGAAACGGTAAACCGCTTAACAATACGCCACAAAAACTTACACGCACCTCAAACATTCCTAAATAAACTTGCGAGAACCAACGGATTGCATAACGTATTCATGGTTCACAAATAATGTGAAAAAATGACTTTTTCATCACTTACACTTAAAAATGCTTAGATTTTGAGGTTTTGAGTAGTGAAACGGTAAACCGCTTAAGCATCCACCACGAAACCATACTCGCACCTCAAACATGCCTAAATAAACTTGCGGGAACTAATGGAATGCATTAAGGATTCACGGTTCACAAATAATGCAAAAAAATTACTTTTTCATCACTTAGACTTGAAAATTCTTTAGTTTTTGAGGTTTTGAGTAATGAAACGGTAACCCATAACAAAATGCCACGAAACCTTACTCGCACCTCAAACATGCTTGAATAAACTTGTGGGAACTAATGGAATGCATAACGGAATCACGGTTAACAAATAATGCGAAAAAAAGACTTTTTCATCACTTAGACTTGAAAATGCTTAGTTTTTTAAGTTTTGAGTAGTAAAACGGTAAACCGCTGAACCAAACGTCACAAAACCTTACTCGCATCTAAAACATGCCTAAATAAACTTGTTGGAAATAACGTAATGCATAACAGATTCACGGTTCACAATTGATTCGAGAAAATGACTTTTTCATCACTTAAACTTGAAAATGCTTAGTTTTTTAGGTTTTGAGCAGTGAAATGGTAAACCGCTTAACCTAACGCCACGAAATATACTCACACCACAAATATGCCTAAATGAACGTACGAGAACTAAAAGAATGCCTAACGGATTCACGGTTCACAAATCATTCTCAAAAATGACTTTTTCATCACATAGACTTAAAAATTCTTAGTTTTTGAGGTTTTGAGTAGTGAAACGGTAAACCGCTTAACCAAACGCCACAAAACCTTACTCGCACATCAAAAATAACTAAATGAACTTGCGGGACAAAAAAGAATGCATAATGTATTCACGGTTCACAAATAATGCGAAATAATGATTTTTTCATCACTTAGGCTTGAAAATTCTTAGTTTTTGAGAAGTGAAACGGTAAACCGCTTAACAATACGCCTCAAAAACTTACACGCACCTCAAACATTCCTAAATAAACTTGCGAGAACTAACGGATTGCATGACGTATTCATGGTTCACAAATAATGCGAAAAAATGACTTTTTCATCACTTACACTTGAAAATGCTTAGATTTTGAGGTTTTGAGTAGTGAAACGGTAAACCGCTGAACCAAACGTCACAAAACCTTACTCGCACCTGAAACATGCCTAAATAAACTTGTTAGAAATAACGTAATGCATAACAGATTCACGGTTCACAAATGATTCGAGAAAATGACTTTTTCATCACTTAAACTTGAAAATGCTTAGTTTTGAGCAGTGAAATGGTAAACCGCTTAACCTAACGCCATGAAATATACTCGCACCACAAATTTGCCTAAATGAACGTACGAGAACTAAAAGAATGCCTAACGGATTCACGGTTCACAAATCATTCTCAAAAATGACTTTTTCATCACATAGACTTAAAAATTCTTAGTTTTTGAGGTTTTGAGTAGTGAAACGGTAAACCGCTTAACCAAACGCCACAAAACCTTACTCGCACATCAAAAATAACTAAATGAACTTGCGGGAAAAAAAGGAATGCATAATGTATTCACGGTTCACAAATAATGCAAAATAATGATTTTTTTCATCACTTAGACTTGAAAATTCTTAGTTTTTGAGAAGTGAAACGGTAAACCGCTTAACAATACGCCACAAAAACTTACACGCACCTCAAACATTCCAAAATAAACTTGCAAGAACTAACGGATTGCATAACGTATTCATGGTTCACAAATAATGCGAAAAAATGACTTTTTCATCACTTACACTTGAAAATGCTTAGATTTTGAGGTTTTGAGTAGTGAAACGGTAAACCGCTTGAGCATCCACCACGAAACCATACTCGCACCTCAAACTTGCCTAAATAAACTTGCGGGAACTAATGGAATGCATAAAGGACTCACGGTTCACAAATAATGCAAAAAAATTACTTTTTCATCACTTAGACATGAAAATTCTTTAGTTTTTGAGGTTTTGAGTAATGAAACGGTAACCCATAACAAAATGCCACAAAACCTTACTCGCACCTCAAACATGCTTAAATAAACTTGCGGGAACTAATGGAAGGCATAACGGAATCACGGTTAACAAATAATGCGAAAAAATGACTTTTTCATCACTTAGACTTGAAAATGCTTAGTTTTTAAAGTTTTGAGTAGTAAAACGGTAAACCACTTAACCAAACGTCACAAAACCTTACTCGCACCTGAAACATACCTAAATAAACTTGCTGGAAATAACGTAATGTATAACAGATTCACGGTTCACAAATGATGCGAGAAAATGACTTTTTCATCACTTAAACTTGAAAATGCTTAGTTTTTGAGGTTTTGAGCAGTGAAAGGATAAACCGCCTAACCTAACGCCACAAAATATACTCGCACCACAAATGAATTTACAAGAACTAAAAGAATGCCTAACGGATTCATGGTTCACAAATCATTCTAAAAAATGACTTTTTCATCACATAGACTTAAAAATTCTTAGTTTTTGAGGATTTGAGTAGTGAAACGGTAAACCGCTTAACCAAATGCCACAAAACCTTAGTCGCACATCAAAAATAACCAAATGGACTTGAGGGAAAAAAAGGAATGCATAACGTATTCACGGTTCACAAATAATGCGAAATAATGATTTTTTCATCTTTTAGACTTGAAAATTCTTAGTTTTTGAGAAGTGAAACGGTAAACAGCTTAACAATACACCACAAAAACATACACGGACCTCAAACATGCCTAAATAAACTTGCGAGAACTAACGGATTGCATAACGTATTCATGGTTCGCAAATAATGCGAAAAAATGACTTTTTCATCCCTTACACTTGAAAATGCTTAGATTTTGAGGTTTTGAGTAGTGAAACGGTAAACCGCTTAAGCAACTACCACGAAACCATACTCGCACCTCAAACATGCCTAAATAAACTTGCGTGAACTAATGGAATGCATAAAGGAATCGCGGTTCACAAATAATGCAAAAAAATTACTTTTTCATCACTTAGACTTGAAAATTCTTTACTTTTTGAGGTTTTGAGTAATGAAACGGTAACCCATAACAAAACACCACGAAACCTTACTCGCACCTCAAACATGCTTAAATAAACTTGCGGGAACTAATGGAATGCATAACAGAATCACGGTTCACAAATAATGCGAAAAAATGACTTTTTCATCACTTAGACTTGAAAATTGTAAGTTTTTTAAGTTTTGAGTAGTAAAACGGTAAACCGCTTAACCAAACGTCAAAAACCCTTACTCGCACCTGAAACATGCCTAAATAAACTTACTGGAAATAACGTAATGCATAACAGATTCACGGTTCACAAATGATTCGAGAAAATGACTTTTTCATCACTTAAACTTGAAAATGCTTAGTTTTTGATGTTTTGAGCAGTGAAATGGTAAACCGCTTAACCTAACGCCACGAAATATACTCGCACCACAAATACGCCTAAATGAACGTATGAGAACTAAAAGAATGCCTAACGGATTCACGGTTCACAAATCATTCTCAAAAATGACTTTTTCATCACATAGACTTAAAAATGCTTAGTTTTTGAGGTTTTTAGTAGTGAAACGGTAAACCGCTTAACCAAACGCCACAAAACCTTACTCGCACATCAAAAATAACTAAATGAACTTGCGGGAAAAAAAGGAATGCATAATGTATTCACGGTTCACAAATAATGCGAAATAATGATTTTTTCATCACTTAGGCTTGAAAATTCTTAGTTTTTGAGAAGTGAAACGGTAAACCGCTTAACAATACGCCTCAAAAACTTACACGCACCTCAAACATTCCTAAATAAACTTGCGAGAACTAACGGATTGCATAATGTATTCATGGTTCACAAATAATGCGAAAAAATGACTTTTTCATCACTTACACTTGAAAATGCTTAGATTTTGAGGTTTTGTGTAGTGAAACGGTAAACCGTTTAAGCATCCACCACGAAACCAAACTCGCACCTCAAACATGCCTAAATAAATTTGCGGGAACTAATGGAATGCATAAAGGATTCACGGTTCACAAATAATGCAAAAAAAATAGTTTTTCATCACTTAGACTTGAAATTTTTTTAGTTTTTGAGGTTTTGAGTAATGAAACGGTAACCCATAACAAAATGCCACGAAACCTTACTCGCACCTCAAACATGCTTAAATAAACTTGCGGGAACTAATGGAATGCATAACAGAATCACGGTTCACAAATAATGCGAAAAAATGACTTTTTCATCACTTAGACTTGAAAATTGTAAGTTTTTTAAGTTTTGAGTAGTAAAACGGTAAACCGCTTAACCAAACGTCAAAAACCCTTACTCGCACTTGAAACATGCCTAAATAAACTTGCTGGAAATAACGTAATGCATAACAGATTCACGGTTCAAAATGATGCAAGAAAATGACTTTTTCATCACTTAAACTTGAAAATGCTTAGTTTTTGATGTTTTTAGCAGTGAAATGGTAAACCGCTTAACCTAACGCCACGAAACATACTCGCATCACAAATATGCCTCAATAAACTTACGAGAACTAAAAGAATGCCTAACATATTCACGGTTCACAAATCATTCTCAAAAATGACTTTTTCATCACATAGACTTAAAAATTCTTAGTTTCTGAGGTTTTGAGTAGTGAATCGGTAAACCGTTTAACCAAACGCCACAAAACCTTACTCGCACATCAAAAATAACTACATGAACTTGCGGAAAAAAAAGGAATGCATAATGTATTCACGGTTCACAAATAATGCGAAATAACGATTTTTTCATCACTTAGACTTGAAAATTATTAGTTTTTGAGATGTGAAACGGTAAACCGCTTAACAATATGCCACAAAAACTTACACGCACCTCAAACATTCCTAAATAAACTTGCGAGAACTAACGGATTGCAAAACGTATTCATGGTTCACAAATAATGCGAAAAAATGACTTTTTCATCACTTACACTTGAAAATGCTTAGATTTTGAGGTTTTGAGTAGTGAAACGGTAAACCGCTTAAGCATCCACCACGAAACCATACTCGCACCTCAAACATGCCTAAATAAACTTTCGGGAACTAATGGAATGCATAAAGGATTCACGGTTCACAAATAATGCAAAAAAAATACTTTTTCATCACTTAGACTTGAAAATTCTTTACTTTTTGAGGTTTTAAGTAATGAAACGGTAACCCATAACAAACCGCCACGAAACCTTACTCGCACCTCAAACATGCTTAAATAAACTTGCGGGAACTAATGGAATGCATAACGGAATCACGGTTAACAAATAATGCGAAAAATTGACTTTTTCATCACTTAGACTTGAAAATGCTTAGTTTTTTTAAGTTTTGAGTAGTAAAACAGTAAACCACTTAACCAAACGTCACAAAACCTTACTCGCACCTGAAACATACCTAAATAAACTTGCTGGAAATAACGTAATGCATAACAGATTCACGGTTCACAAATGATGCGAGAAAATGACTTTTTCGTCACTTAAACTTGAAAATGCTTAGTTTTTGAGGTTTTGAGCAGTGAAAGGATAAACCGCTTAACCTAACGCCACAAAATATACTCGCACCACAAATGAATTTACAAGAACTAAAAGAATGCCTAACAGATTCATGGTTCACAAATCATTCTAAAAAATGACTTTTTCATCACATAGACTTAAAAATTCTTAGTTTTTGAGGATTTGAGTAGTGAAACGGTAAACCGCTTAACCAAACGCCACAAAACCTTAGTCGCACATCAAAAATAACCAAATGAACTTGAGGGAAAAAAAGGAATGCATAACGTATTCACGGTTCACAAATAATGCGAAATAATGATTTTTTCATCTTTTAGACTTGAAAATTCTTAGTTTTTGAGAAGTGAAACGATAAACCGCTTAACAATACACCACAAAAACTTACACGCACCTCAAACATGCCTAAATAAACTTGCGAGAACTAACGGATTGCATAACGTATTCATGGTTCACAAATAATGCGAAAAAATGACTTTTTCATCACTTACACTTGAAAATGCTTAGATTTTGAGGTTTTGAGTAGTGAAACGGTAAACCGCTGAACCAAACGTCACAAAACCTTACTCGCACCTGAAACATGCCTAAATAAACTTGTTAGAAATAACGTAATGCATAACAGATTCACGGTTCACAAATGATTCGAGAAAATGACTTTTTCATCACTTAAACTTGAAAATGCTTAGTTTTGAGCAGTGAAATGGTAAACCGCTTAACCTAACGCCATGAAATATACTCGCACCACAAATTTGCCTAAATGAACGTACGAGAACTAAAAGAATGCCTAACGGATTCACGGTTCACAAATCATTCCCAAAAATGACTTTTTCATCACATAGACTTAAAAATTCTTAGTTTTTGAGGTTTTGAGTAGTGAAACGGTAAACCGCTTAACCAAACGCCACAAAACCTTACTCGCACATCAAAAATAACTAAATGAACTTGCGGGAAAAAAAGGAATGCATAATGTATTCACGGTTCACAAATAATGCAAAATAATGATTTTTTTCATCACTTAGACTTGAAAATTCTTAGTTTTTGAGAAGTGAAACGGTAAACCGCTTAACAATACGCCACAAAAACTTACACGCACCTCAAACATTCCAAAATAAACTTGCAAGAACTAACGGATTGCATAACGTATTCATGGTTCACAAATAATGCGAAAAAATGACTTTTTCATCACTTACACTTGAAAATGCTTAGATTTTGAGGTTTTGAGTAGTGAAACGGTAAACCGCTTGAGCATCCACCACGAAACCATATTCGCACCTCAAACTTGCCTAAATAAACTTGCGGGAACTAATGGAATGCATAAAGGACTCACGGTTCACAAATAATGCAAAAAAATTACTTTTTCATCACTTAGACATGAAAATTCTTTAGTTTTTGAGGTTTTGAGTAATGAAACGGTAACCCATAACAAAATGCAACAAAACCTTACTCGCACCTCAAACATGCTTAAATAAACTTGCGGGAACTAATGGAAGGCATAACGGAATCACGGTTAACAAATAATGCGAAAAAATGACTTTTTCATCACTTAGACTTGAAAATGCTTAGTTTTTTAAGTTTTGAGTAGTAAAACGGTAAACCACTTAACCAAACGTCACAAAACCTTACTCGCACCTGAAACATACCTAAATAAACTTGCTGGAAATAACGTAATGTATAACAGATTCACGGTTCACAAATGATGCGAGAAAATGACTTTTTCATCACTTAAACTTGAAAATGCTTAGTTTTTGAGGTTTTGAGCAGTGAAAGGATAAACCGCCTAACCTAACGCCACAAAATATACTCGCACCACAAATGAATTTACAAGAACTAAAAGAATGCCTAACGGATTCATGGTTCACAAATCATTCTAAAAAATGACTTTTTCATCACATAGACTTAAAAATTCTTAGTTTTTGAGGATTTGAGTAGTGAAACGGTAAACCGCTTAACCAAACGCCACAAAACCTTAGTCGCACATCAAAAATAACCAAATGGACTTGAGGGAAAAAAAGGAATGCATAACGTATTCACGGTTCACAAATAATGCGAAATAATGATTTTTTCATCTTTTAGACTTGAAAATTCTTAGTTTTTGAGAAGTGAAACGGTAAACCGCTTAACAATACACCACAAAAACATACACGGACCTCAAACATGCCTAAATAAACTTGCGAGAACTAACGGATTGCATAACGTATTCATGGTTCGCAAATAATGCGAAAAAATGACTTTTTCATCCCTTACACTTGAAAATGCTTAGATTTTGAGGTTTTGAGTAGTGAAACGGTAAACCGCTTAAGCAACTACCACGAAACCATACTCGCACCTCAAACATGCCTAAATAAACTTGCGTGAACTAATGGAATGCATAAAGGAATCGCGGTTCACAAATAATGCAAAAAAATTACTTTTTCATCACTTAGACTTGAAAATTCTTTACTTTTTGAGGTTTTGAGTAATGAAACGGTAACCCATAACAAAACACCACGAAACCTTACTCGCACCTCAAACATGCTTAAATAAACTTGCGGGAACTAATGGAATGCATAACAGAATCACGGTTCACAAATAATGCGAAAAAATGACTTTTTCATCACTTAGACTTGAAAATGCTTAGTTTTTTTAAGTTTTGAGTAGTAAAACGGTAAACCACTTAACCAAACGTCACAAAACCTTACTCGCACCTGAAACATACCTAAATAAACTTGCTGGAAATAATGTAATGCATAACAGATTCACGGTTCACAAATGATGCGAGAAAATGACTTTTTCATCACTTAAACTTGAAAATGCTTAGTTTTTGATGTTTTGAGCAGTGAAAGGATAAACCGCTTAACCTAACGCCACAAAATATACTCGCACCACAAATACGCCTAAATGAACGTAAGAGAACTAAAAGAATGCCTAACGGATTCACGGTTCACAAATCATTCTCAAAAATGACTTTTTCATCACATAGACTTAAAAATTCTTAGTTTTTGAGGTTTTGATTAGTGAAACGGTGAACCGCTTAACCAAACGCCACAAAACCTTACTCGCACATCAAAAATAATTAAATGAACTTGCGGGAAAAAAAGGAATGCATAATGTATTAACGGTTCACAAATAATGCGAAATAATGATTTTTTCATCACTTAGACTTGAAAATTCTTAGTTTTTGAGAAGTGAAACGGTAAACCGCTTAACAATACGCCACAAAAACTTACACGCACCTCAAACAATCCTAAATAAACTTGCGAGAACCAACGGATTGCTTAACGTATTCATGGTTCACAAATAATGTGAAAAAATGACTTTTTCATCACTTACACTTAAAAATGCTTAGATTTTGAGGTTTTGAGTAGTGAAACGGTAAACCGCTTAAGCATCCACCACGAAACCATACTCGCACCTCAAACATGCCTAAATAAACTTGCGGGAACTAATGGAATGTATAAAGGAGTCACGGCTAACAAATAATGCAAAAAAATTACTTTTTTATCACTTAGACTTGAAAATTCTGTAGTTTTTGAGGTTTTGAGTAATGATACAGTAACCCATAACAAAACGGCAGAAAACCTTACTCGCACCTCAAACATGCTTAAATAAACTTGCGGGAACTAATGGAAGGCATAACGGAATCACGGTTAAAAAATAATGCGAAAAAATGACTTTTTCATCACTTAGACTTGAAAATGCTTAGTTTTTTAAGTTTTGAGTAGTAAAACGGTAAACCACTTAACCAAACGTCACAAAACTTTACTCGCACCTGAAACATACCTAAATAAACTTGCTGGAAATAACGTAATGCATAACAGATTCACGGTTCACAAATGATGCGAAAAATGACTTTTTCATCACTTAAACTTGAAAATGCTTAGTTTTTGAGGTTTTGAGCAGTGAAAGGATAAACCGCTTAACCTAACGCCACGAAATATACTCGCACCACAAATATGCCTAAATGAACTTACGAGAACTAAAAGAATGCCTAACGGATTCACGGTTCACAAATCATTCTCAAAAATGACTTTTTCATAACATAGACTTAAAAATTCTTAGTTTTTGAGGATTTGAGTAGTGAAACGGTAAACCGCTTAACCAAACGCCACAAAACCTTAGTCGCACATCAAAAAGAACTAAATGAACTTGAGGGAAAAAAAGTAATGCATAACGTATTCACGGTTCACAAATAATGCGAAATAATGATTTTTTCATCTTTTAGACTTGAAAATTCTTAGTTTTTGAGAAGTGAAACGGTAAACCGCTTAACAATACACCACAAAAACTTACACGCACCTCAAACATGCCTAAATAAACTTGCGAGAACTTACGGATTGCATAACGTATTCATGGTTCACAAATAATGCGAAAAAATGACTTTTTCATCACTTACACTTGAAAATGCTTAGATTTTGAGGTTTTGAGTAGTGAAACGGTAAACTGCTTAAGCAACCACCACGAAACCATACTCGCACCTCAAACATTCCTAAATAAACTTGCGGGAACTAATGGAATGCATAAAGGAATCGCGGTTCACAAATAATGCAAAAAAATTACTTTTTCATCACTTAGACTTGAAAGTTCTTTACTTTTTGAGGTTTTGAGTAATGAAATGGTAACCCATGACAAAATGCCACGAAACCTTACTCGCACCTCAAACATGCTTAAATAAACTTGCGGGAACTAATGGAATGCATAATAGAATCACGGTGCACAAATAATGCGAAAAAATGACTTTTTCATCACTTAGACATGAAAATTGTAAGTTTTTTAAGATTTGAGTAGTAAAACGGTAAACCGCTTAACCAAACGTCAAAAACCCTTACTCGCACCTGAAACATGCCTA
Source organism: Hydrangea macrophylla (assembly GCA_033977485.1). Classification (NCBI taxonomy): domain Eukaryota; kingdom Viridiplantae; phylum Streptophyta; class Magnoliopsida; order Cornales; family Hydrangeaceae; genus Hydrangea; species Hydrangea macrophylla. The sequence continues at coordinate 2,913,063 of JASDAS010000019.1, forward strand.
AATAAACTTACTGGAAATAACGTAATGCATAACAGATTCACGGTTCAAAATGATGCAAGAAAATGACCTTTTCATCACTTAAACTTGAAAATGCTTAGTTTTTGATGTTTTGAGCAATGAAATGGTAACCGCTTAACCTAATGCCACGAAACATACTTGCATCCCAAATATGTCTAAATAAACTTACGAGAACTAAAAGAATGCCTAACAGATTCACGATTCACAAATCATTCTCAAAAATGACTTTTTCATCACATAGACTTAAAAATTCTTAGTTTATGAGGTTTTGAGTAGTGAAACGGTAAACCGCTTAACCAAACGCCAAAAAACCTTACTCGCACATCAAAAATAACTAAATGAACTTGCGGGAAAAAAAGGAATGCATAATGTATTCACGGTTCACAAATAATGCGAAATAATGATTTTTTTCATCACTTAGACTTGAAAATTATTAGTTTTTGAGAAGTGAAACGGTAAACCGCTTAACAATATGCCACAAAAACTAACACGCACCTCAAACATTCCTAAATAAACTTGCGAGAACTAACGGATTGCATAACGTATTCATGGTTCACAAATAATGCGAAAAAATTAATTTTTCATCACTTACACTTCAAAATTCTTAGATTTTGAGGTTTTGAGTAGTGAAACGGTAAACCGCTTAAGCATCCACCACGAAACCATACTCGCACCTCAAACATTCCTAAATAAACTTTCGGGAACTAATGGAATGCATAAAGGATTCACGGTTCACAAATAATGCAAAAAAAATACTTTTTCATCACTTAGACTTGAAAATTCTTTACTTTTTGAGGTTTTAAGTAATGAAACGGTAACCCATAACAAACCGCCACGAAACCTTACTCGCACCTCAAACATGCTTAAATAAACTTGCGGGAACTAATGGAATGCATAACGGAATAACGGTTAACAAATAATGCGAAAAATTGACTTTTTCATCACTTAGACTTGAAAATGCTTAGTTTTTTTAAGTTTTGAGTAGTAAAACGGTAAACCACTTAACCAAACGTCACAAAACCTTACTCGCACCTGAAACATACCTAAATAAACTTGCTGGAAATAACGTAATGCATAACAGATTCACGGTTCACAAATGATGCGAGAAAATGACTTTTTCATCACTTAAACTTGAAAATGCTTAGTTTTTGAGGTTTTGAGCAGTGAAAGGATAAACCGCTTAACCTAACGCCACAAAATATACTCGCACCACAAATGAATTTACAAGAACTAAAAGAATGCCTAACGGATTCATGGTTCACAAATCATTCTAAAAAATGACTTTTTCATCACATAGACTTAAAAATTCTTAGTTTTTGAGGATTTGAGTAGTGAAACGGTAAACCGCTTAACCAAACGCCACAAAACCTTAATCGCACATCAAAAATAACCAAATGAACTTGAGGGAAAAAAAGGAATGCATAACGTATTCACGGTTCACAAATAATGCGAAATAATGATTTTTTCATCTTTTAGACTTGAAAATTCTTAGTTTTTGAGAAGTGAAACGATAAACCGCTTAACAATACACCACAAAAACTTACACGCACCTCAAACATGCCTAAATAAACTTGCGAGAACTAACGGATTGCATAACGTATTCATGGTTCACAAATAATGCGAAAAAATGACTTTTTCATCACTTACACTTGAAAATGCTTAGATTTTGAGGTTTTGAGTAGTGAAACGGTAAACCGCTGAACCAAACGTCACAAAACCTTACTCGCACCTGAAACATGCCTAAATAAACTTGTTAGAAATAACGTAATGCATAACAGATTCACGGTTCACAAATGATTCGAGAAAATGACTTTTTCATCACTTAAACTTGAAAATGCTTAGTTTTGAGCAGTGAAATGGTAAACCGCTTAACCTAACGCCATGAAATATACTCGCACCACAAATTTGCCTAAATGAACGTACGAGAACTAAAAGAATGCCTAACGGATTCACGGTTCACAAATCATTCTCAAAAATGACTTTTTCATCACATAGACTTAAAAATTCTTAGTTTTTGAGGTTTTGAGTAGTGAAACGGTAAACCGCTTAACCAAACGCCACAAAACCTTACTCGCACATCAAAAATAACTAAATGAACTTGCGGGAAAAAAAGGAATGCATAATGTATTCACGGTTCACAAATAATGCAAAATAATGATTTTTTTCATCACTTAGACTTGAAAATTCTTAGTTTTTGAGAAGTGAAACGGTAAACCGCTTAACAATACACCACAAAAACTTACACGGACCTCAAACATGCCTAAATAAACTTGCAAGAACTAACGGATTGCATAACGTATTCATGGTTCACAAATAATGCGAAAAAATGACTTTTTCATCACTTACACTTGAAAATGCTTAGATTTTGAGGTTTTGAGTAGTGAAACGGTAAACCGCTTGAGCATCCACCACGAAACCATACTCGCACCTCAAACTTGCCTAAATAAACTTGCGGGAACTAATGGAATGCATAAAGGACTCACGGTTCACAAATAATGCAAAAAAATTACTTTTTCATCACTTAGACATGAAAATTCTTTAGTTTTTGAGGTTTTGAGTAATGAAACGGTAACCCATAACAAAATGCCACAAAACCTTACTCGCACCTCAAACATGCTTAAATAAACTTGCGGGAACTAATGGAAGGCATAACGGAATCACGGTTAACAAATAATGCGAAAAAATGACTTTTTCATCACTTAAACTTGAAAATGCTTAGTTTTTTAAGTTTTGATTAGTAAAACGGTAAACCACTTAACCAAACGTCACAAAACCTTACTCGCACCTGAAACATACCTAAATAAACTTGCTGGAAATAACGTAATGTATAACAGATTCACGGTTCACAAATGATGCGAGAAAATGACTTTTTCATCACTTAAACTTGAAAATGCTTAGTTTTTGAGGTTTTGAGCAGTGAAAGGATAAACCGCCTAACCTAACGCCACAAAATATACTCGCACCACAAATGAATTTACAAGAACTAAAAGAATGCCTAACGGATTCATGGTTCACAAATCACTCTAAAAAATGACTTTTTCATCACATAGACTTAAAAATTCTTAGTTTTTGAGGATTTGAGTAGTGAAACGGTAAACCGCTTAACCAAACGCCACAAAACCTTAGTCGCACATCAAAAATAACCAAATGGACTTGAGGGAAAAAAAGGAATGCATAACGTATTCACGGTTCACAAATAATGCGAAATAATGATTTTTTCATCTTTTAGACTTGAAAATTCTTAGTTTTTGAGAAGTGAAACGGTAAACCGCTTAACAATACACCACAAAAACATACACGGACCTCAAACATGCCTAAATAAACTTGCGAGAACTAACGGATTGCATAACGTATTCATGGTTCGCAAATAATGCGAAAAAATGACTTTTTCATCCCTTACACTTGAAAATGCTTAGATTTTGAGGTTTTGAGTAGTGAAACGGTAAACCGCTTAAGCAACTACCACGAAACCATACTCGCACCTCAAACATGCCTAAATAAACTTGCGTGAACTAATGGAATGTATAAAGGAATCGCGGTTCACAAATAATGCAAAAAAATTACTTTTTCATCACTTAGACTTGAAAATTCTTTACTTTTTGAGGTTTTGAGTAATGAAACGGTAACCCATAACAAAACACCACGAAACCTTACTCGCACCTCAAACATGCTTAAATAAACTTGCGGGAACTAATGGAATGCATAACAGAATCACGGTTCACAAATAATGCGAAAAAATGACTTTTTCATCACTTAGACTTGAAAATTGTAAGTTTTTTAAGTTTTGAGTAGTAAAACGGTAAACCGCTTAACCAAACGTCAAAAACCCTTACTCGCACCTGAAACATGCCTAAATAAACTTACTGGAAATAACGTAATGCATAACAGATTCACGGTTCACAATTGATTCGAGAAAATGACTTTTTCATCACTTAAACTTGAAAATGCTTAGTTTTTGATGTTTTGAGCAGTGAAATGGTAAACCGCTTAACCTAACGCCACGAAATATACTCGCACCACAAATACGCCTAAATGAACGTATGAGAACTAAAAGAATGCCTAACGGATTCACGGTTCACAAATCATTCTCAAAAATGACTTTTTCATCACATAGACTTAAAAATTCTTAGTTTTTGAGGTTTTGATTAGTGAAACGGTGAACCGCTTAACCAAACGCCACAAAACCTTACTCGCACATCAAAAATAATTAAATGAACTTGCGGGAAAAAAAGGAATGCATAATGTATTAACGGTTCACAAATAATGCGAAATAATGATTTTTTCATCACTTAGGCTTGAAAATTCTTAGTTTTTGAGAAGTGAAACGGTAAACCGCTTAACAATACACCATAAAAACTTACACGCACCTCAAACATGCCTAAATAAACTTGCGAGAACTAACGGATTGCATAACGTATTCATGGTTCACAAATAATGCGAAAAAATGACTTTTTCATCACTTACACTTGAAAATGCTTAGATTTTGAGGTTTTGAGTAGTGAAACGGTAAACTGCTTAAGCAACCACCACGAAACCATACTCGCACCTCAAACATTCCTAAATAAACTTGCGGGAACTAATGGAATGCATAAAGGAATCGCGGCTCACAAATAATGCAAAAAAATTACTTTTTCATCACTTAGACTTGAAAGTTCTTTACTTTTTGAGGTTTTGAGTAATGAAATGGTAACCCATGACAAAATGCCACGAAACCTTACTCGCACCTCAAACATGCTTAAATAAACTTGCGGGAACTAATGGAATGCATAATAGAATCACGGTTCACAAATAATGCGAAAAAATGACTTTTTCATCACTTAGACATGAAAATTGTAAGTTTTTTAAGATTTGAGTAGTAAAACGGTAAACCGCTTAACCAAACGTCAAAAACCCTTACTCGCACCTGAAACATGCCTAAATAAACTTACTGGAAATAACGTAATGCATAACAGATTCACGGTTCAAAATGATGCAAGAAAATGACCTTTTCATCACTTAAACTTGAAAATGCTAAGTTTTTGATGTTTTGAGCAATGAAATGGTAAACCGCTTAACCTAATGCCACGAAACATACTTGCATCCCAAATATGCCTAAATAAACTTACGAGAACTAAAAGAATGCCTAACAGATTCACGATTCACAAATCATTCTCAAAAATGACTTTTTCATCACATAGACTTAAAAATTCTTAGTTTATGAGGTTTTGAGTAGTGAAACGGTAAACCGCTTAACCAAACGCCAAAAAACCTTACTCGCACATCAAAAATAACTAAATGAACTTGCGGGAAAAAAAGGAATGCATAATGTATTCACGGTTCACAAATAATGCGAAATAATGATTTTTTTCATCACTTAGACTTGAAAATTATTAGTTTTTGAGAAGTGAAACGGTAAACCGCTTAACAATATGCCACAAAAACTAACACGCACCTCAAACATTCCTAAATAAACTTGCGAGAACTAACGGATTGCATAACGTATTCATGGTTCACAAATAATGCGAAAAAATGACTTTTTCATCACTTACACTTGAAAATGCTTAGATTTTGAGGTTTTGAGTAGTGAAACGGTAAACCGCTTAAGCATCCACCACGAAACCATACTCGCACCTCAAACATGCCTAAATAAACTTTCGGGAACTAATGGAATGCATAAAGGATTCACGGTTCACAAATAATGCAAAAAAAATACTTTTTCATCACTTAGACTTGAAAATTCTTTACTTTTTGAGGTTTTAAGTAATGAAACGGTAACCCATAACAAACCGCCACGAAACCTTACTCGCACCTCAAACATGCTTAAATAAACTTGCGGGAACTAATGGAATGCATAACGGAATCACGGTTAACAAATAATGCGAAAAATTGACTTTTTCATCACTTAGACTTGAAAATGCTTAGTTTTTTTAAGTTTTGAGTAGTAAAACGGTAAACCACTTAACCAAACGTCACAAAACCTTACTCGCACCTGAAACATACCTAAATAAACTTGCTGGAAATAACGTAATGCATAACAGATTCACGGTTCACAAATGATGCGAGAAAATGACTTTTTCATCACTTAAACTTGAAAATGCTTAGTTTTTGAGGTTTTGAGCAGTGAAAGGATAAACCGCTTAACCTAACGCCACAAAATATACTCGCACCACAAATGAATTTACAAGAACTAAAAGAATGCCTAACGGATTCATGGTTCACAAATCATTCTAAAAAATGACTTTTTCATCACATAGACTTAAAAATTCTTAGTTTTTGAGGATTTGAGTAGTGAAACGGTAAACCGCTTAACCAAACGCCACAAAACCTTAGTCGCACATCAAAAATAACCAAATGAACTTGAGGGAAAAAAAGGAATGCATAACGTATTCACGGTTCACAAATAATGCGAAATAATGATTTTTTCATCTTTTAGACTTGAAAATTCTTAGTTTTTGAGAAGTAAAACGATAAACCGCTTAACAATACACCACAAAAACTTACACGCACCTCAAACATGCCTAAATAAACTTGCGAGAACTAACGGATTGCATAACGTATTCATGGTTCACAAATAATGCGAAAAAATGACTTTTTCATCACTTACACTTGAAAATGCTTAGATTTTGATGTTTTGAGTAGTGAAACGGTAAACTGCTGAACCAAACGTCACAAAACCTTACTCGCACCTGAAACATGCCTAAATAAACTTGTTAGAAATAACGTAATGCATAACAGATTCACGGTTCACAAATGATTCGAGAAAATGACTTTTTCATCACTTAAACTTGAAAATGCTTAGTTTTGAGCAGTGAAATGGTAAACCGCTTAACCTAACGCCATGAAATATACTCGCACCACAAATTGGCCTAAATGAACGTACGAGAACTAAAAGAATGCCTAACGGATTCACGGTTCACAAATCATTCTCAAAAATGACTTTTTCATCACATAGACTTAAAAATTCTTAGTTTTTGAGGTTTTGAGTAGTGAAACGGTAAACCGCTTAACCAAACGCCACAAAACCTTACTCGCACATCAAAAATAACTAAATGAACTTGCGGGAAAAAAAGGAATGCATAATGTATTCACGGTTCACAAATAATGCAAAATAATGATTTTTTTCATCACTTAGACTTGAAAATTCTTAGTTTTTGAGAAGTGAAACGGTAAACCGCTTAACAATACGCCACAAAAACTTACACGCACCTCAAACATTCCAAAATAAACTTGCAAGAACTAACGGATTGCATAACGTATTCATGGTTCAGAAATAATGCGAAAAAATGACTTTTTCATCACTTACACTTGAAAATGCTTAGATTTTGAGGTTTTGAGTAGTGAAACGGTAAACCGCTTGAGCATCCACCACGAAACCATACTCGCACCTCAAACTTGCCAAAATAAACTTGCGGGAACTAATGGAATGCATAAAGGACTCACGGTTCACAAATAATGCAAAAAAATTACTTTTTCATCACTTAGACATGAAAATTCTTTAGTTTTTGAGGTTTTGAGTAATGAAACGGTAACCCATAACAAAATGCCACAAAACCTTACTCGCACCTCAAACATGCTTAAATAAACTTGCGGGAACTAATGGAAGGCATAACGGAATCACGGTTAACAAATAATGCGAAAAAATGACTTTTTCATCACTTAGACTTGAAAATGCTTAGTTTTTTAAGTTTTGAGTAGTAAAACGGTAAACCACTTAACCAAACGTCACAAAACCTTACTCGCACCTGAAACATACCTAAATAAACTTGCTGGAAATAACGTAATGTATAACAGATTCACGGTTCACAAATAATGCGAGAAAATGACTTTTTCATCACTTAAACTTGAAAATGCTTAGTTTTTGAGGTTTTGAGCAGTGAAAGGATAAACTGCCTAACCTAACGCCACAAAATATACTCGCACCACAAATGAATTTACAAGAACTAAAAGAATGCCTAACGGATTCATGGTTCACAAATCATTCTAAAAAATGACTTTTTCATCACATAGACTTAAAAATTCTTAGTTTTTGAGGATTTGAGTAGTGAAACGGTAAACCGCTTAACCAAACGCCACAAAACCTTAGTCGCACATCAAAAATAACCAAATGGACTTGAGGGAAAAAAAGGAATGCATAACGTATTCACGGTTCACAAATAATGCGAAATAATGATTTTTTCATCTTTTAGACTTGAAAATTCTTAGTTTTTGAGAAGTGAAACGGTAAACCGCTTAACAATACACCACAAAAACATACACGGACCTCAAACATGCCTAAATAAACTTGCGAGAACTAACGGATTGCATAACGTATTCATGGTTCGCAAATAATGCGAAAAAATGACTTTTTCATCCCTTACACTTGAAAATGCTTAGATTTTGAGGTTTTGAGTAGTGAAACGGTAAACTGCTGAACCAAACGTCACAAAACCTTACTCGCACCTCAAACATGCCTAAATAAACTTGTTAGAAATAACGTAATGCATAACAGATTCACGGTTCACAAATGATTCGAGAAAATGACTTTTTCATCACTTAAACTTGAAAATGCTTAGTTTTGAGCAGTGAAATGGTAAACCGCTTAACCTAACGCCATGAAATATACTCGCACCACAAATTGGCCTAAATGAACGTACGAGAACTAAAAGAATGCCTAACGGATTCACGGTTCACAAATCATTCTCAAAAATGACTTTTTCATCACATAGACTTAAAAATTCTTAGTTTTTGAGGTTTTGAGTAGTGAAACGGTAAACCGCTTAACCAAACGCCACAAAACCTTACTCGCACATCAAAAATAACTAAATGAACTTGCGGGAAAAAAAGGAATGCATAATGTATTCACGGTTCACAAATAATGCAAAATAATGATTTTTTTCATCACTTAGACTTGAAAATTCTTAGTTTTTGAGAAGTGAAACGGTAAACCGCTTAACAATACGCCACAAAAACTTACACGCACCTCAAACATTCCAAAATAAACTTGCAAGAACTAACGGATTGCATAACGTATTCATGGTTCAGAAATAATGCGAAAAAATGACTTTTTCATCACTTACACTTGAAAATGCTTAGATTTTGAGGTTTTGAGTAGTGAAACGGTAAACCGCTTGAGCATCCACCACGAAACCATACTCGCACCTCAAACTTGCCAAAATAAACTTGCGGGAACTAATGGAATGCATAAAGGACTCACGGTTCACAAATAATGCAAAAAAATTACTTTTTCATCACTTAGACATGAAAATTCTTTAGTTTTTGAGGTTTTGAGTAATGAAACGGTAACCCATAACAAAATGCCACAAAACCTTACTCGCACATCAAAAATAATTAAATGAACTTGCGGGAAAAAAAGGAATGCATAATGTATTAACGGTTCACAAATAATGCGAAATAATGATTTTTTCATCACTTAGACTTGAAAATTCTTAGTTTTTGAGAAGTGAAACGGTAAACCGCTTAACAATACGCCACAAAAACTTACACGCACCTCAAACAATCCTAAATAAACTTGCGAGAACCAACGGATTGCTTAACGTATTCATGGTTCACAAATAATGTGAAAAAATGACTTTTTCATCACTTACACTTTAAAATGCTTAGATTTTGAGGTTTTGAGTAGTGAAACGGTAAACCGCTTAAGCATCCACCACGAAACCATACTCGCACCTCAAACATGCCTAAATAAACTTGCGGGAACTAATGGAATGTATAAAGGAGTCACGGCTAACAAATAATGCAAAAAAATTACTTTTTTATCACTTAGACTTGAAAATTCTGTAGTTTTTGAGGTTTTGAGTAATGATACAGTAACCCATAACAAAACGGCAGAAAACCTTACTCGCACCTCAAACATGCTTAAATAAACTTGCGGGAACTAATGGAAGGCATAACGGAATCACGGTTAAAAAATAATGCGAAAAAATGACTTTTTCATCACTTAGACTTGAAAATGCTTAGTTTTTTAAGTTTTGAGTAGTAAAACGGTAAACCACTTAACCAAACGTCACAAAACTTTACTCGCACCTGAAACATACCTAAATAAACTTGCTGGAAATAACGTAATGCATAACAGATTCACGGTTCACAAATGATGCGAAAAATGACTTTTTCATCACTTAAACTTGAAAATGCTTAGTTTTTGAGGTTTTGAGCAGTGAAAGGATAAACCGCTTAACCTAACGCCACGAAATATACTCGCACCACAAATATGCCTAAATGAACTTACGAGAACTAAAAGAATGCCTAACGGATTCACGGTTCACAAATCATTCTCAAAAATGACTTTTTCATAACATAGACTTAAAAATTCTTAGTTTTTGAGGATTTGAGTAGTGAAACGGTAAACCGCTTAACCAAACGCCACAAAACCTTAGTCGCACATCAAAAAGAACTAAATGAACTTGAGGGAAAAAAAGTAATGCATAACGTATTCACGGTTCACAAATAATGCGAAATAATGATTTTTTCATCTTTTAGACTTGAAAATTCTTAGTTTTTGAGAAGTGAAACGGTAAACCGCTTAACAATACACCACAAAAACTTACACGCACCTCAAACATGCCTAAATAAACTTGCGAGAACTTACGGATTGCATAACGTATTCATGGTTCACAAATAATGCGAAAAAATGACTTTTTCATCACTTACACTTGAAAATGCTTAGATTTTGAGGTTTTGAGTAGTGAAACGGTAAACTGCTTAAGCAACCACCACGAAACCATACTCGCACCTCAAACATTCCTAAATAAACTTGCGGGAACTAATGGAATGCATAAAGGAATCGCGGTTCACAAATAATGCAAAAAAATTACTTTTTCATCACTTAGACTTGAAAGTTCTTTACTTTTTGAGGTTTTGAGTAATGAAATGGTAACCCATGACAAAATGCCACGAAACCTTACTCGCACCTCAAACATGCTTAAATAAACTTGCGGGAACTAATGGAATGCATAATAGAATCACGGTGCACAAATAATGCGAAAAAATGACTTTTTCATCACTTAGACATGAAAATTGTAAGTTTTTTAAGATTTGAGTAGTAAAACGGTAAACCGCTTAACCAAACGTCAAAAACCCTTACTCGCACCTGAAACATGCCTAAATAAACTTACTGGAAATAACGTAATGCATAACAGATTCACGGTTCAAAATGATGCAAGAAAATGACCTTTTCATCACTTAAACTTGAAAATGCTTAGTTTTTGATGTTTTGAGCAATGAAATGGTAACCGCTTAACCTAATGCCACGAAACATACTTGCATCCCAAATATGTCTAAATAAACTTACGAGAACTAAAAGAATGCCTAACAGATTCACGATTCACAAATCATTCTCAAAAATGACTTTTTCATCACATAGACTTAAAAATTCTTAGTTTATGAGGTTTTGAGTAGTGAAACGGTAAACCGCTTAACCAAACGCCAAAAAACCTTACTCGCACATCAAAAATAACTAAATGAACTTGCGGGAAAAAAAGGAATGCATAATGTATTCACGGTTCACAAATAATGCGAAATAATGATTTTTTTCATCACTTAGACTTGAAAATTATTAGTTTTTGAGAAGTGAAACGGTAAACCGCTTAACAATATGCCACAAAAACTAACACGCACCTCAAACATTCCTAAATAAACTTGCGAGAACTAACGGATTGCATAACGTATTCATGGTTCAGAAATAATGCGAAAAAATGACTTTTTCATCACTTACACTTGAAAATGCTTAGATTTTGAGGTTTTGAGTAGTGAAACGGTAAACCGCTTGAGCATCCACCACGAAACCATACTCGCACCTCAAACTTGCCAAAATAAACTTGCGGGAACTAATGGAATGCATAAAGGACTCACGGTTCACAAATAATGCAAAAAAATTACTTTTTCATCACTTAGACATGAAAATTCTTTAGTTTTTGAGGTTTTGAGTAATGAAACGGTAACCCATAACAAAATGCCACAAAACCTTACTCGCACCTCAAACATGCTTAAATAAACTTGCGGGAACTAATGGAAGGCATAACGGAATCACGGTTAACAAATAATGCGAAAAAATGACTTTTTCATCACTTAGACTTGAAAATGCTTAGTTTTTTAAGTTTTGAGTAGTAAAACGGTAAACCACTTAACCAAACGTCACAAAACCTTACTCGCACCTGAAACATACCTAAATAAACTTGCTGGAAATAACGTAATGTATAACAGATTCACGGTTCACAAATAATGCGAGAAAATGACTTTTTCATCACTTAAACTTGAAAATGCTTAGTTTTTGAGGTTTTGAGCAGTGAAAGGATAAACTGCCTAACCTAACGCCACAAAATATACTCGCACCACAAATGAATTTACAAGAACTAAAAGAATGCCTAACGGATTCATGGTTCACAAATCATTCTAAAAAATGACTTTTTCATCACATAGACTTAAAAATTCTTAGTTTTTGAGGATTTGAGTAGTGAAACGGTAAACCGCTTAACCAAACGCCACAAAACCTTAGTCGCACATCAAAAATAACCAAATGGACTTGAGGGAAAAAAAGGAATGCATAACGTATTCACGGTTCACAAATAATGCGAAATAATGATTTTTTCATCTTTTAGACTTGAAAATTCTTAGTTTTTGAGAAGTGAAACGGTAAACCGCTTAACAATACACCACAAAAACATACACGGACCTCAAACATGCCTAAATAAACTTGCGAGAACTAACGGATTGCATAACGTATTCATGGTTCGCAAATAATGCGAAAAAATGACTTTTTCATCCCTTACACTTGAAAATGCTTAGATTTTGAGGTTTTGAGTAGTGAAACGGTAAACTGCTGAACCAAACGTCACAAAACCTTACTCGCACCTCAAACATGCCTAAATAAACTTGTTAGAAATAACGTAATGCATAACAGATTCACGGTTCACAAATGATTCGAGAAAATGACTTTTTCATCACTTAAACTTGAAAATGCTTAGTTTTGAGCAGTGAAATGGTAAACCGCTTAACCTAACGCCATGAAATATACTCGCACCACAAATTGGCCTAAATGAACGTACGAGAACTAAAAGAATGCCTAACGGATTCACGGTTCACAAATCATTCTCAAAAATGACTTTTTCATCACATAGACTTAAAAATTCTTAGTTTTTGAGGTTTTGAGTAGTGAAACGGTAAACCGCTTAACCAAACGCCACAAAACCTTACTCGCACATCAAAAATAACTAAATGAACTTGCGGGAAAAAAAGGAATGCATAATGTATTCACGGTTCACAAATAATGCAAAATAATGATTTTTTTCATCACTTAGACTTGAAAATTCTTAGTTTTTGAGAAGTGAAACGGTAAACCGCTTAACAATACGCCACAAAAACTTACACGCACCTCAAACATTCCAAAATAAACTTGCAAGAACTAACGGATTGCATAACGTATTCATGGTTCAGAAATAATGCGAAAAAATGACTTTTTCATCACTTACACTTGAAAATGCTTAGATTTTGAGGTTTTGAGTAGTGAAACGGTAAACCGCTTGAGCATCCACCACGAAACCATACTCGCACCTCAAACTTGCCAAAATAAACTTGCGGGAACTAATGGAATGCATAAAGGACTCACGGTTCACAAATAATGCAAAAAAATTACTTTTTCATCACTTAGACATGAAAATTCTTTAGTTTTTGAGGTTTTGAGTAATGAAACGGTAACCCATAACAAAATGCCACAAAACCTTACTCGCACATCAAAAATAATTAAATGAACTTGCGGGAAAAAAAGGAATGCATAATGTATTAACGGTTCACAAATAATGCGAAATAATGATTTTTTCATCACTTAGACTTGAAAATTCTTAGTTTTTGAGAAGTGAAACGGTAAACCGCTTAACAATACGCCACAAAAACTTACACGCACCTCAAACAATCCTAAATAAACTTGCGAGAACCAACGGATTGCTTAACGTATTCATGGTTCACAAATAATGTGAAAAAATGACTTTTTCATCACTTACACTTAAAAATGCTTAGATTTTGAGGTTTTGAGTAGTGAAACGGTAAACCGCTTAAGCATCCACCACGAAACCATACTCGCACCTCAAACATGCCTAAATAAACTTGCGGGAACTAATGGAATGTATAAAGGAGTCACGGCTAACAAATAATGCAAAAAAATTACTTTTTTATCACTTAGACTTGAAAATTCTGTAGTTTTTGAGGTTTTGAGTAATGATACAGTAACCCATAACAAAACGGCAGAAAACCTTACTCGCACCTCAAACATGCTTAAATAAACTTGCGGGAACTAATGGAAGGCATAACGGAATCACGGTTAAAAAATAATGCGAAAAAATGACTTTTTCATCACTTAGACTTGAAAATGCTTAGTTTTTTAAGTTTTGAGTAGTAAAACGGTAAACCACTTAACCAAACGTCACAAAACTTTACTCGCACCTGAAACATACCTAAATAAACTTGCTGGAAATAACGTAATGCATAACAGATTCACGGTTCACAAATGATGCGAAAAATGACTTTTTCATCACTTAAACTTGAAAATGCTTAGTTTTTGAGGTTTTGAGCAGTGAAAGGATAAACCGCTTAACCTAACGCCACGAAATATACTCGCACCACAAATATGCCTAAATGAACTTACGAGAACTAAAAGAATGCCTAACGGATTCACGGTTCACAAATCATTCTCAAAAATGACTTTTTCATAACATAGACTTAAAAATTCTTAGTTTTTGAGGATTTGAGTAGTGAAACGGTAAACCGCTTAACCAAACGCCACAAAACCTTAGTCGCACATCAAAAAGAACTAAATGAACTTGAGGGAAAAAAAGTAATGCATAACGTATTCACGGTTCACAAATAATGCGAAATAATGATTTTTTCATCTTTTAGACTTGAAAATTCTTAGTTTTTGAGAAGTGAAACGGTAAACCGCTTAACAATACACCACAAAAACTTACACGCACCTCAAACATGCCTAAATAAACTTGCGAGAACTTACGGATTGCATAACGTATTCATGGTTCACAAATAATGCGAAAAAATGACTTTTTCATCACTTACACTTGAAAATGCTTAGATTTTGAGGTTTTGAGTAGTGAAACGGTAAACTGCTTAAGCAACCACCACGAAACCATACTCGCACCTCAAACATTCCTAAATAAACTTGCGGGAACTAATGGAATGCATAAAGGAATCGCGGTTCACAAATAATGCAAAAAAATTACTTTTTCATCACTTAGACTTGAAAGTTCTTTACTTTTTGAGGTTTTGAGTAATGAAATGGTAACCCATGACAAAATGCCACGAAACCTTACTCGCACCTCAAACATGCTTAAATAAACTTGCGGGAACTAATGGAATGCATAATAGAATCACGGTGCACAAATAATGCGAAAAAATGACTTTTTCATCACTTAGACATGAAAATTGTAAGTTTTTTAAGATTTGAGTAGTAAAACGGTAAACCGCTTAACCAAACGTCAAAAACCCTTACTCGCACCTGAAACATGCCTAAATAAACTTACTGGAAATAACGTAATGCATAACAGATTCACGGTTCAAAATGATGCAAGAAAATGACCTTTTCATCACTTAAACTTGAAAATGCTTAGTTTTTGATGTTTTGAGCAATGAAATGGTAACCGCTTAACCTAATGCCACGAAACATACTTGCATCCCAAATATGTCTAAATAAACTTACGAGAACTAAAAGAATGCCTAACAGATTCACGATTCACAAATCATTCTCAAAAATGACTTTTTCATCACATAGACTTAAAAATTCTTAGTTTATGAGGTTTTGAGTAGTGAAACGGTAAACCGCTTAACCAAACGCCAAAAAACCTTACTCGCACATCAAAAATAACTAAATGAACTTGCGGGAAAAAAAGGAATGCATAATGTATTCACGGTTCACAAATAATGCGAAATAATGATTTTTTTCATCACTTAGACTTGAAAATTATTAGTTTTTGAGAAGTGAAACGGTAAACCGCTTAACAATATGCCACAAAAACTAACACGCACCTCAAACATTCCTAAATAAACTTGCGAGAACTAACGGATTGCATAACGTATTCATGGTTCAGAAATAATGCGAAAAAATGACTTTTTCATCACTTACACTTGAAAATGCTTAGATTTTGAGGTTTTGAGTAGTGAAACGGTAAACCGCTTGAGCATCCACCACGAAACCATACTCGCACCTCAAACTTGCCAAAATAAACTTGCGGGAACTAATGGAATGCATAAAGGACTCACGGTTCACAAATAATGCAAAAAAATTACTTTTTCATCACTTAGACATGAAAATTCTTTAGTTTTTGAGGTTTTGAGTAATGAAACGGTAACCCATAACAAAATGCCACAAAACCTTACTCGCACCTCAAACATGCTTAAATAAACTTGCGGGAACTAATGGAAGGCATAACGGAATCACGGTTAACAAATAATGCGAAAAAATGACTTTTTCATCACTTAGACTTGAAAATGCTTAGTTTTTTAAGTTTTGAGTAGTAAAACGGTAAACCACTTAACCAAACGTCACAAAACCTTACTCGCACCTGAAACATACCTAAATAAACTTGCTGGAAATAACGTAATGTATAACAGATTCACGGTTCACAAATAATGCGAGAAAATGACTTTTTCATCACTTAAACTTGAAAATGCTTAGTTTTTGAGGTTTTGAGCAGTGAAAGGATAAACTGCCTAACCTAACGCCACAAAATATACTCGCACCACAAATGAATTTACAAGAACTAAAAGAATGCCTAACGGATTCATGGTTCACAAATCATTCTAAAAAATGACTTTTTCATCACATAGACTTAAAAATTCTTAGTTTTTGAGGATTTGAGTAGTGAAACGGTAAACCGCTTAACCAAACGCCACAAAACCTTAGTCGCACATCAAAAATAACCAAATGGACTTGAGGGAAAAAAAGGAATGCATAACGTATTCACGGTTCACAAATAATGCGAAATAATGATTTTTTCATCTTTTAGACTTGAAAATTCTTAGTTTTTGAGAAGTGAAACGGTAAACCGCTTAACAATACACCACAAAAACATACACGGACCTCAAACATGCCTAAATAAACTTGCGAGAACTAACGGATTGCATAACGTATTCATGGTTCGCAAATAATGCGAAAAAATGACTTTTTCATCCCTTACACTTGAAAATGCTTAGATTTTGAGGTTTTGAGTAGTGAAACGGTAAACTGCTGAACCAAACGTCACAAAACCTTACTCGCACCTCAAACATGCCTAAATAAACTTGTTAGAAATAACGTAATGCATAACAGATTCACGGTTCACAAATGATTCGAGAAAATGACTTTTTCATCACTTAAACTTGAAAATGCTTAGTTTTGAGCAGTGAAATGGTAAACCGCTTAACCTAACGCCATGAAATATACTCGCACCACAAATTGGCCTAAATGAACGTACGAGAACTAAAAGAATGCCTAACGGATTCACGGTTCACAAATCATTCTCAAAAATGACTTTTTCATCACATAGACTTAAAAATTCTTAGTTTTTGAGGTTTTGAGTAGTGAAACGGTAAACCGCTTAACCAAACGCCACAAAACCTTACTCGCACATCAAAAATAACTAAATGAACTTGCGGGAAAAAAAGGAATGCATAATGTATTCACGGTTCACAAATAATGCAAAATAATGATTTTTTTCATCACTTAGACTTGAAAATTCTTAGTTTTTGAGAAGTGAAACGGTAAACCGCTTAACAATACGCCACAAAAACTTACACGCACCTCAAACATTCCAAAATAAACTTGCAAGAACTAACGGATTGCATAACGTATTCATGGTTCAGAAATAATGCGAAAAAATGACTTTTTCATCACTTACACTTGAAAATGCTTAGATTTTGAGGTTTTGAGTAGTGAAACGGTAAACCGCTTGAGCATCCACCACGAAACCATACTCGCACCTCAAACTTGCCAAAATAAACTTGCGGGAACTAATGGAATGCATAAAGGACTCACGGTTCACAAATAATGCAAAAAAATTACTTTTTCATCACTTAGACATGAAAATTCTTTAGTTTTTGAGGTTTTGAGTAATGAAACGGTAACCCATAACAAAATGCCACAAAACCTTACTCGCACATCAAAAATAATTAAATGAACTTGCGGGAAAAAAAGGAATGCATAATGTATTAACGGTTCACAAATAATGCGAAATAATGATTTTTTCATCACTTAGACTTGAAAATTCTTAGTTTTTGAGAAGTGAAACGGTAAACCGCTTAACAATACGCCACAAAAACTTACACGCACCTCAAACAATCCTAAATAAACTTGCGAGAACCAACGGATTGCTTAACGTATTCATGGTTCACAAATAATGTGAAAAAATGACTTTTTCATCACTTACACTTAAAAATGCTTAGATTTTGAGGTTTTGAGTAGTGAAACGGTAAACCGCTTAAGCATCCACCACGAAACCATACTCGCACCTCAAACATGCCTAAATAAACTTGCGGGAACTAATGGAATGTATAAAGGAGTCACGGCTAACAAATAATGCAAAAAAATTACTTTTTTATCACTTAGACTTGAAAATTCTGTAGTTTTTGAGGTTTTGAGTAATGATACAGTAACCCATAACAAAACGGCAGAAAACCTTACTCGCACCTCAAACATGCTTAAATAAACTTGCGGGAACTAATGGAAGGCATAACGGAATCACGGTTAAAAAATAATGCGAAAAAATGACTTTTTCATCACTTAGACTTGAAAATGCTTAGTTTTTTAAGTTTTGAGTAGTAAAACGGTAAACCACTTAACCAAACGTCACAAAACTTTACTCGCACCTGAAACATACCTAAATAAACTTGCTGGAAATAACGTAATGCATAACAGATTCACGGTTCACAAATGATGCGAAAAATGACTTTTTCATCACTTAAACTTGAAAATGCTTAGTTTTTGAGGTTTTGAGCAGTGAAAGGATAAACCGCTTAACCTAACGCCACGAAATATACTCGCACCACAAATATGCCTAAATGAACTTACGAGAACTAAAAGAATGCCTAACGGATTCACGGTTCACAAATCATTCTCAAAAATGACTTTTTCATAACATAGACTTAAAAATTCTTAGTTTTTGAGGATTTGAGTAGTGAAACGGTAAACCGCTTAACCAAACGCCACAAAACCTTAGTCGCACATCAAAAAGAACTAAATGAACTTGAGGGAAAAAAAGTAATGCATAACGTATTCACGGTTCACAAATAATGCGAAATAATGATTTTTTCATCTTTTAGACTTGAAAATTCTTAGTTTTTGAGAAGTGAAACGGTAAACCGCTTAACAATACACCACAAAAACTTACACGCACCTCAAACATGCCTAAATAAACTTGCGAGAACTTACGGATTGCATAACGTATTCATGGTTCACAAATAATGCGAAAAAATGACTTTTTCATCACTTACACTTGAAAATGCTTAGATTTTGAGGTTTTGAGTAGTGAAACGGTAAACTGCTTAAGCAACCACCACGAAACCATACTCGCACCTCAAACATTCCTAAATAAACTTGCGGGAACTAATGGAATGCATAAAGGAATCGCGGTTCACAAATAATGCAAAAAAATTACTTTTTCATCACTTAGACTTGAAAGTTCTTTACTTTTTGAGGTTTTGAGTAATGAAATGGTAACCCATGACAAAATGCCACGAAACCTTACTCGCACCTCAAACATGCTTAAATAAACTTGCGGGAACTAATGGAATGCATAATAGAATCACGGTGCACAAATAATGCGAAAAAAATGACTTTTTCATCACTTAGACATGAAAATTGTAAGTTTTTTAAGATTTGAGTAGTAAAACGGTAAACCGCTTAACCAAACGTCAAAAACCCTTACTCGCACCTGAAACATGCCTAAATAAACTTACTGGAAATAACGTAATGCATAACAGATTCACGGTTCAAAATGATGCAAGAAAATGACCTTTTCATCACTTAAACTTGAAAATGCTTAGTTTTTGATGTTTTGAGCAATGAAATGGTAACCGCTTAACCTAATGCCACGAAACATACTTGCATCCCAAATATGTCTAAATAAACTTACGAGAACTAAAAGAATGCCTAACAGATTCACGATTCACAAATCATTCTCAAAAATGACTTTTTCATCACATAGACTTAAAAATTCTTAGTTTATGAGGTTTTGAGTAGTGAAACGGTAAACCGCTTAACCAAACGCCAAAAAACCTTACTCGCACATCAAAAATAACTAAATGAACTTGCGGGAAAAAAAGGAATGCATAATGTATTCACGGTTCACAAATAATGCGAAATAATGATTTTTTTCATCACTTAGACTTGAAAATTATTAGTTTTTGAGAAGTGAAACGGTAAACCGCTTAACAATATGCCACAAAAACTAACACGCACCTCAAACATTCCTAAATAAACTTGCGAGAACTAACGGATTGCATAACGTATTCATGGTTCACAAATAATGCGAAAAAATTAATTTTTCATCACTTACACTTCAAAATTCTTAGATTTTGAGGTTTTGAGTAGTGAAACGGTAAACCGCTTAAGCATCCACCACGAAACCATACTCGCACCTCAAACATTCCTAAATAAACTTTCGGGAACTAATGGAATGCATAAAGGATTCACGGTTCACAAATAATGCAAAAAAAATACTTTTTCATCACTTAGACTTGAAAATTCTTTACTTTTTGAGGTTTTAAGTAATGAAACGGTAACCCATAACAAACCGCCACGAAACCTTACTCGCACCTCAAACATGCTTAAATAAACTTGCGGGAACTAATGGAATGCATAACGGAATAACGGTTAACAAATAATGCGAAAAATTGACTTTTTCATCACTTAGACTTGAAAATGCTTAGTTTTTTTAAGTTTTGAGTAGTAAAACGGTAAACCACTTAACCAAACGTCACAAAACCTTACTCGCACCTGAAACATACCTAAATAAACTTGCTGGAAATAACGTAATGCATAACAGATTCACGGTTCACAAATGATGCGAGAAAATGACTTTTTCATCACTTAAACTTGAAAATGCTTAGTTTTTGAGGTTTTGAGCAGTGAAAGGATAAACCGCTTAACCTAACGCCACAAAATATACTCGCACCACAAATGAATTTACAAGAACTAAAAGAATGCCTAACGGATTCATGGTTCACAAATCATTCTAAAAAATGACTTTTTCATCACATAGACTTAAAAATTCTTAGTTTTTGAGGATTTGAGTAGTGAAACGGTAAACCGCTTAACCAAACGCCACAAAACCTTAATCGCACATCAAAAATAACCAAATGAACTTGAGGGAAAAAAAGGAATGCATAACGTATTCACGGTTCACAAATAATGCGAAATAATGATTTTTTCATCTTTTAGACTTGAAAATTCTTAGTTTTTGAGAAGTGAAACGATAAACCGCTTAACAATACACCACAAAAACTTACACGCACCTCAAACATGCCTAAATAAACTTGCGAGAACTAACGGATTGCATAACGTATTCATGGTTCACAAATAATGCGAAAAAATGACTTTTTCATCACTTACACTTGAAAATGCTTAGATTTTGAGGTTTTGAGTAGTGAAACGGTAAACCGCTGAACCAAACGTCACAAAACCTTACTCGCACCTGAAACATGCCTAAATAAACTTGTTAGAAATAACGTAATGCATAACAGATTCACGGTTCACAAATGATTCGAGAAAATGACTTTTTCATCACTTAAACTTGAAAATGCTTAGTTTTGAGCAGTGAAATGGTAAACCGCTTAACCTAACGCCATGAAATATACTCGCACCACAAATTTGCCTAAATGAACGTACGAGAACTAAAAGAATGCCTAACGGATTCACGGTTCACAAATCATTCTCAAAAATGACTTTTTCATCACATAGACTTAAAAATTCTTAGTTTTTGAGGTTTTGAGTAGTGAAACGGTAAACCGCTTAACCAAATGCCACAAAACCTTACTCGCACATCAAAAATAACTAAATGAACTTGCGGGAAAAAAAGGAATGCATAATGTATTCACGGTTCACAAATAATGCAAAATAATGATTTTTTTCATCACTTAGACTTGAAAATTCTTAGTTTTTGAGAAGTGAAACGGTAAACCGCTTAACAATACACCACAAAAACTTACACGGACCTCAAACATGCCTAAATAAACTTGCAAGAACTAACGGATTGCATAACGTATTCATGGTTCACAAATAATGCGAAAAAATGACTTTTTCATCACTTACACTTGAAAATGCTTAGATTTTGAGGTTTTGAGTAGTGAAACGGTAAACCGCTTGAGCATCCACCACGAAACCATACTCGCACCTCAAACTTGCCTAAACAAACTTGCGGGAACTAATGGAATGCATAAAGGACTCACGGTTCACAAATAATGCAAAAAAATTACTTTTTCATCACTTAGACATGAAAATTCTTTAGTTTTTGAGGTTTTGAGTAATGAAACGGTAACCCATAACAAAATGCCACAAAACCTTACTCGCACCTCAAACATGCTTAAATAAACTTGCGGGAACTAATGGAAGGCATAACGGAATCACGGTTAACAAATAATGCGAAAAAATGACTTTTTCATCACTTAAACTTGAAAATGCTTAGTTTTTTAAGTTTTGATTAGTAAAACGGTAAACCACTTAACCAAACGTCACAAAACCTTACTCGCACCTGAAACATACCTAAATAAACTTGCTGGAAATAACGTAATGTATAACAGATTCACGGTTCACAAATGATGCGAGAAAATGACTTTTTCATCACTTAAACTTGAAAATGCTTAGTTTTTGAGGTTTTGAGCAGTGAAAGGATAAACCGCCTAACCTAACGCCACAAAATATACTCGCACCACAAATGAATTTACAAGAACTAAAAGAATTCCTAACGGATTCATGGTTCACAAATCACTCTAAAAAATGACTTTTTCATCACATAGACTTAAAAATTCTTAGTTTTTGAGGATTTGAGTAGTGAAACGGTAAACCGCTTAACCAAACGCCACAAAACCTTAGTCGCACATCAAAAATAACCAAATGGACTTGAGGGAAAAAAAGGAATGCATAACGTATTCACGGTTCACAAATAATGCGAAATAATGATTTTTTCATCTTTTAGACTTGAAAATTCTTAGTTTTTGAGAAGTGAAACGGTAAACCGCTTAACAATACACCACAAAAACATACACGGACCTCAAACATGCCTAAATAAACTTGCGAGAACTAACGGATTGCATAACGTATTCATGGTTCGCAAATAATGCGAAAAAATGACTTTTTCATCCCTTACACTTGAAAATGCTTAGATTTTGAGGTTTTGAGTAGTGAAACGGTAAACCGCTTAAGCAACTACCACGAAACCATACTCGCACCTCAAACATGCCTAAATAAACTTGCGTGAACTAATGGAATGTATAAAGGAATCGCGGTTCACAAATAATGCAAAAAAATTACTTTTTCATCACTTAGACTTGAAAATTCTTTACTTTTTGAGGTTTTGAGTAATGAAACGGTAACCCATAACAAAACACCACGAAACCTTACTCGCACCTCAAACATGCTTAAATAAACTTGCGGGAACTAATGGAATGCATAACAGAATCACGGTTCACAAATAATGCGAAAAAATGACTTTTTCATCACTTAGACTTGAAAATTGTAAGTTTTTTAAGTTTTGAGTAGTAAAACGGTAAACCGCTTAACCAAACGTCAAAAACCCTTACTCGCACCTGAAACATGCCTAAATAAACTTACTGGAAATAACGTAATGCATAACAGATTCACGGTTCACAATTGATTCGAGAAAATGACTTTTTCATCACTTAAACTTGAAAATGCTTAGTTTTTGATGTTTTGAGCAGTGAAATGGTAAACCGCTTAACCTAACGCCACGAAATATACTCGCACCACAAATACGCCTAAATGAACGTATGAGAACTAAAAGAATGCCTAACGGATTCACGGTTCACAAATCATTCTCAAAAATGACTTTTTCATCTCATAGACTTAAAAATTCTTAGTTTTTGAGGTTTTGATTAGTGAAACGGTGAACCGCTTAACCAAACGCCACAAAACCTTACTCGCACATCAAAAATAATTAAATGAACTTGCGGGAAAAAAAGGAATGCATAATGTATTAACGGTTCACAAATAATGCGAAATAATGATTTTTTCATCACTTAGGCTTGAAAATTCTTAGTTTTTGAGAAGTGAAACGGTAAACCGCTTAACAATACACCATAAAAACTTACACGCACCTCAAACATGCCTAAATAAACTTGCGAGAACTAACGGATTGCATAACGTATTCATGGTTCACAAATAATGCGAAAAAATGACTTTTTCATCACTTACACTTGAAAATGCTTAGATTTTGAGGTTTTGAGTAGTGAAACGGTAAACTGCTTAAGCAACCACCACGAAACCATACTCGCACCTCAAACATTCCTAAATAAACTTGCGGGAACTAATGGAATGCATAAAGGAATCGCGGCTCACAAATAATGCAAAAAAATTACTTTTTCATCACTTAGACTTGAAAGTTCTTTACTTTTTGAGGTTTTGAGTAATGAAATGGTAACCCATGACAAAATGCCACGAAACCTTACTCGCACCTCAAACATGCTTAAATAAACTTGCGGGAACTAATGGAATGCATAATAGAATCACGGTTCACAAATAATGCGAAAAAATGACTTTTTCATCACTTAGACATGAAAATTGTAAGTTTTTTAAGATTTGAGTAGTAAAACGGTAAACCGCTTAACCAAACGTCAAAAACCCTTACTCGCACCTGAAACATGCCTAAATAAACTTACTGGAAATAACGTAATGCATAACAGATTCACGGTTCAAAATGATGCAAGAAAATGACCTTTTCATCACTTAAACTTGAAAATGCTAAGTTTTTGATGTTTTGAGCAATGAAATGGTAAACCGCTTAACCTAATGCCACGAAACATACTTGCATCCCAAATATGCCTAAATAAACTTACGAGAACTAAAAGAATGCCTAACAGATTCACGATTCACAAATCATTCTCAAAAATGACTTTTTCATCACATAGACTTAAAAATTCTTAGTTTATGAGGTTTTGAGTAGTGAAACGGTAAACCGCTTAACCAAACGCCCAAAAAACCTTACTCGCACATCAAAAATAACTAAATGAACTTGCGGGAAAAAAAGGAATGCATAATGTATTCACGGTTCACAAATAATGCGAAATAATGATTTTTTTCATCACTTAGACTTGAAAATTATTAGTTTTTGAGAAGTGAAACGGTAAACCGCTTAACAATATGCCACAAAAACTAACACGCACCTCAAACATTCCTAAATAAACTTGCGAGAACTAACGGATTGCATAACGTATTCATGGTTCACAAATAATGCGAAAAAATGACTTTTACATCACTTACACTTCAAAATTCTTAGATTTTGAGGTTTTGAGTAGTGAAACGGTAAACCGCTTAAGCATCCACCACGAAACCATACTCGCACCTGAAACATGCCTAAATAAACTTGCGGGAACTAATGGAATGCATAAAGGATTCACGGTTCACAAATAATGCAAAAAAATTACTTTTTCATCACTTAGACTTGAAAATTCTTTACTTTTTGAGGTTTTGAGTAATGAAACGGTAACCCATAACAAAATGCCACGAAACCTTACTCGCACCTCAAACATGCTTAAATAAACTTGTGGGAACTAATGGAATGCATAACGGAATCACGGTTAACAAATAATGCGAAAAAAAGACTTTTTCATCACTTAGACTTGAAAATGCTTAATTTTTTAAGTTTTGAGTAGTAAAACGGTAAACCGCTGAACCAAACGTCACAAAACCTTACTCGCACCTAAAACATGCCTAAATAAACTTGTTGGAAATAATGTAATGCATAACAGATTCACGGTTCACAATTGATTCGAGAAAATGACTTTTTCATCACTTAAACTTGAAAATGCTTAGTTTTTTAGGTTTTGAGGAGTGAAATGGTAAACCGCTTAACCTAACGCCACGAAATATACTCACACCACAAATATGCTTAAATGAACGTACGAGAACTAAAAGAATGCCTAACGGATTCACGGTTCACAAATCATTCTCAAAAATGACTTTTTCATCACATAGACTTAAAAATGCTTAGTTTTTGAGGTTTTGAGTAGTGAAACGGTAAACCGCTTAACCAAACGCCACAAAACCTTACTCGGACATAAAAAATAACTAAATGAACTTGCGGGAAAAAAAGGAATGCATAATGTATTCACGGTTCACAAATAATGCGAAATAATGATTTTTTCATCACTTAGGCTTGAAAATTCTTAGTTTTTGAGAAGTGAAACGGTAAACCGCTTAACAATACGCCTCAAAAACTTACACGCACCTCAAACATTCCTAAATAAACTTGCGAGAACTAACGGATTGCATAACGTATTCATGGTTCACAAATAATGCGAAAAAATGACTTTTTCATCACTTACACTTGAAAATGCTTAGATTTTGAGGTTTTGAGTAGTGAAACGGTAAACCGCTTAAGCATCCACCACGAAACCATACTCGCACCTCAAACATGCCTAAATAAACTTTCGGGAACTAATGGAATGCATAAAGGATTCACGGTTCACAAATAATGCAAAAAAAATACTTTTTCATCACTTAGACTTGAAAATTCTTTACTTTTTGAGGTTTTAAGTAATGAAACGATAACCCATAACAAACCGCCACGAAACCTTACTCGCACCTCAAACATGCTTAAATAAACTTGCGGGAACTAATGGAATGCATAACGGAATCACGGTTAACAAATAATGCGAAAAATTGACTTTTTCATCACTTAGACTTGAAAATGCTTAGTTTTTTTAAGTTTTGAGTAGTAAAACGGTAAACCACTTAACCAAACGTCACAAAACCTTACTCGCACCTGAAACATACCTAAATAAACTTGCTGGAAATAACGTAATGCATAACAGATTCACGGTTCACAAATGATGCGAGAAAATGACTTTTTCATCACTTAAACTTGAAAATGCTTAGTTTTTGAGGTTTTGAGAAGTGAAAGGATAAACCGCTTAACCTAACGCCACAAAATATACTCGCACCACAAATGAATTTACAAGAACTAAAAGAATGCCTAACGGATTCATGGTTCACAAATCATTCTAAAAAATGACTTTTTCATCACATAGACTTAAAAATTCTTAGTTTTTGAGGATTTGAGTAGTGAAACGGTAAACCGCTTAACCAAACGCCACAAAACCTTAGTCGCACATCAAAAATAACCAAATGAACTTGAGGGAAAAAAAGGAATGCATAACGTATTCACGGTTCACAAATAATGCGAAATAATGATTTTTTCATCTTTTAGACTTGAAAATTCTTAGTTTTTGAGAAGTAAAACGATAAACCGCTTAACAATACACCACAAAAACTTACACGCACCTCAAACATGCCTAAATAAACTTGCGAGAACTAACGGATTGCATAACGTATTCATGGTTCACAAATAATGCGAAAAAATGACTTTTTCATCACTTACACTTGAAAATGCTTAGATTTTGATGTTTTGAGTAGTGAAACGGTAAACTGCTGAACCAAACGTCACAAAACCTTACTCGCACCTGAAACATGCCTAAATAAACTTGTTAGAAATAACGTAATGCATAACAGATTCACGGTTCACAAATGATTCGAGAAAATGACTTTTTCATCACTTAAACTTGAAAATGCTTAGTTTTGAGCAGTGAAATGGTAAACCGCTTAACCTAACGCCATGAAATATACTCGCACCACAAATTGGCCTAAATGAACGTACGAGAACTAAAAGAATGCCTAACGGATTCACGGTTCACAAATCATTCTCAAAAATGACTTTTTCATCACATAGACTTAAAAATTCTTAGTTTTTGAGGTTTTGAGTAGTGAAACGGTAAACCGCTTAACCAAACGCCACAAAACCTTACTCGCACATCAAAAATAACTAAATGAACTTGCGGGAAAAAAAGGAATGCATAATGTATTCACGGTTCACAAATAATGCAAAATAATGATTTTTTTCATCACTTAGACTTGAAAATTCTTAGTTTTTGAGAAGTGAAACGGTAAACCGCTTAACAATACGCCACAAAAACTTACACGGACCTCAAACATTCCAAAATAAACTTGCAAGAACTAACGGATTGCATAACGTATTCATGGTTCAGAAATAATGCGAAAAAATGACTTTTTCATCACTTACACTTGAAAATGCTTAGATTTTGAGGTTTTGAGTAGTGAAACGGTAAACCGCTTGAGCATCCACCACGAAACCATACTCGCACCTCAAACTTGCCAAAATAAACTTGCGGGAACTAATGGAATGCATAAAGGACTCACGGTTCACAAATAATGCAAAAAAATTACTTTTTCATCACTTAGACATGAAAATTCTTTAGTTTTTGAGGTTTTGAGTAATGAAACGGTAACCCATAACAAAATGCCACAAAACCTTACTCGCACCTCAAACATGCTTAAATAAACTTGCGGGAACTAATGGAAGGCATAACGGAATCACGGTTAACAAATAATGCGAAAAAATGACTTTTTCATCACTTAGACTTGAAAATGCTTAGTTTTTTAAGTTTTGAGTAGTAAAACGGTAAACCACTTAACCAAACGTCACAAAACCTTACTCGCACCTGAAACATACCTAAATAAACTTGCTGGAAATAACGTAATGTATAACAGATTCACGGTTCACAAATAATGCGAGAAAATGACTTTTTCATCACTTAAACTTGAAAATGCTTAGTTTTTGAGGTTTTGAGCAGTGAAAGGATAAACTGCCTAACCTAACGCCACAAAATATACTCGCACCACAAATGAATTTACAAGAACTAAAAGAATGCCTAACGGATTCATGGTTCACAAATCATTCTAAAAAATGACTTTTTCATCACATAGACTTAAAAATTCTTAGTTTTTGAGGATTTGAGTAGTGAAACGGTAAACCGCTTAACCAAACGCCACAAAACCTTAGTCGCACATCAAAAATAACCAAATGGACTTGAGGGAAAAAAAGGAATGCATAACGTATTCACGGTTCACAAATAATGCGAAATAATGATTTTTTCATCTTTTAGACTTGAAAATTCTTAGTTTTTGAGAAGTGAAACGGTAAACCGCTTAACAATACACCACAAAAACATACACGGACCTCAAACATGCCTAAATAAACTTGCGAGAACTAACGGATTGCATAACGTATTCATGGTTCGCAAATAATGCGAAAAAATGACTTTTTCATCCCTTACACTTGAAAATGCTTAGATTTTGAGGTTTTGAGTAGTGAAATGGTAAACTGCTGAACCAAACGTCACAAAACCTTACTCGCACCTCAAACATGCCTAAATAAACTTGTTAGAAATAACGTAATGCATAACAGATTCACGGTTCACAAATGATTCGAGAAAATGACTTTTTCATCACTTAAACTTGAAAATGCTTAGTTTTGAGCAGTGAAATGGTAAACCGCTTAACCTAACGCCATGAAATATACTCGCACCACAAATTGGCCTAAATGAACGTACGAGAACTAAAAGAATGCCTAACGGATTCACGGTTCACAAATCATTCTCAAAAATGACTTTTTCATCACATAGACTTAAAAATTCTTAGTTTTTGAGGTTTTGAGTAGTGAAACGGTAAACCGCTTAACCAAACGCCACAAAACCTTACTCGCACATCAAAAATAACTAAATGAACTTGCGGGAAAAAA
The DNA here is from genome assembly GCA_033977485.1 of Hydrangea macrophylla. Taxonomy (NCBI): domain Eukaryota; kingdom Viridiplantae; phylum Streptophyta; class Magnoliopsida; order Cornales; family Hydrangeaceae; genus Hydrangea; species Hydrangea macrophylla. The sequence continues at coordinate 2,942,858 of JASDAS010000019.1, forward strand.
AGGAATGCATAATGTATTCACGGTTCACAAATAATGCAAAATAATGATTTTTTTTCATCACTTAGACTTGAAAATTCTTAGTTTTTGAGAAGTGAAACGGTAAACCGCTTAACAATACGCCACAAAAACTTACACGCACCTCAAACATTCCAAAATAAACTTGCAAGAACTAACGGATTGCATAACGTATTCATGGTTCAGAAATAATGCGAAAAAATGACTTTTTCATCACTTACACTTGAAAATGCTTAGATTTTGAGGTTTTGAGTAGTGAAACGGTAAACCGCTTGAGCATCCACCACGAAACCATACTCGCACCTCAAACTTGCCAAAATAAACTTGCGGGAACTAATGGAATGCATAAAGGACTCACGGTTCACAAATAATGCAAAAAAATTACTTTTTCATCACTTAGACATGAAAATTCTTTAGTTTTTGAGGTTTTGAGTAATGAAACGGTAACCCATAACAAAATGCCACAAAACCTTACTCGCACCTCAAACATGCTTAAATAAACTTGCGGGAACTAATGGAAGGCATAACGGAATCACGGTTAAAAAATAATGCGAAAAAATGACTTTTTCATCACTTAGACTTGAAAATGCTTAGTTTTTTAAGTTTTGAGTAGTAAAACGGTAAACCACTTAACCAAACGTCACAAAACTTTACTCGCACCTGAAACATACCTAAATAAACTTGCTGGAAATAACGTAATGCATAACAGATTCACGGTTCACAAATGATGCGAAAAATGACTTTTTCATCACTTAAACTTGAAAATGCTTAGTTTTTGAGGTTTTGAGCAGTGAAAGGATAAACCGCTTAACCTAACGCCACAAAATATACTCGCACCACAAATATGCCTAAATGAACTTACGAGAACTAAAAGAATGCCTAACGGATTCACGGTTCACAAATCATTCTCAAAAATGACTTTTTCATAACATAGACTTAAAAATTCTTAGTTTTTGAGGATTTGAGTAGTGAAACGGTAAACCGCTTAACCAAACGCCACAAAACCTTAGTCGCACATCAAAAAGAACTAAATGAACTTGAGGGAAAAAAAGTAATGCATAACGTATTCACGGTTCACAAATAATGCGAAATAATGATTTTTTCATCTTTTAGACTTGAAAATTCTTAGTTTTTGAGAAGTGAAACGGTAAACCGCTTAACAATACACCACAAAAACTTACACGCACCTCAAACATGCCTAAATAAACTTGCGAGAACTTACGGATTGCATAACGTATTCATGGTTCACAAATAATGCGAAAAAATGACTTTTTCATCACTTACACTTGAAAATGCTTAGATTTTGAGGTTTTGAGTAGTGAAACGGTAAACTGCTTAAGCAACCACCACGAAACCATACTCGCACCTCAAACATTCCTAAATAAACTTGCGGGAACTAATGGAATGCATAAAGGAATCGCGATTCACAAATAATGCAAAAAAATTACTTTTTCATCACTTAGACTTGAAAGTTCTTTACTTTTTGAGGTTTTGAGTAATGAAATGGTAACCCATGACAAAATGCCACGAAACCTTACTCGCACCTCAAACATGCTTAAATAAACTTGCGGGAACTAATGGAATGCATAATAGAATCACGGTGCACAAATAATGCGAAAAAATGACTTTTTCATCACTTAGACATGAAAATTGTAAGTTTTTTAAGATTTGAGTAGTAAAACGGTAAAACCGCTTAACCAAACGTCAAAAACCCTTACTCGCACCTGAAACATGCCTAAATAAACTTACTGGAAATAACGTAATGCATAACAGATTCACGGTTCAAAATGATGCAAGAAAATGACCTTTTCATCACTTAAACTTGAAAATGCTTAGTTTTGATGTTTTGAGCAATGAAATGGTAACCGCTTAACCTAATGCCACGAAACATACTTGCATCCCAAATATGTCTAAATAAACTTACGAGAACTAAAAGAATGCCTAACAGATTCACGATTCACAAATCATTCTCAAAAATGACTTTTTCATCACATAGACTTAAAAATTCTTAGTTTATGAGGTTTTGAGTAGTGAAACGGTAAACCGCTTAACCAAACGCCAAAAAACCTTACTCGCACATCAAAAATAACTAAATGAACTTGCGGGAAAAAAAGGAAATGCATAATGTATTCACGGTTCACAAATAATGCGAAATAATGATTTTTTTCATCACTTAGACTTGAAAATTATTAGTTTTTGAGAAGTGAAACGGTAAACCGCTTAACAATATGCCACAAAAACTAACACGCACCTCAAACATTCCTAAATAAACTTGCGAGAACTAACGGATTGCATAACGTATTCATGGTTCACAAATAATGCGAAAAAATTAATTTTTCATCACTTACACTTCAAAATTCTTAGATTTTGAGGTTTTGAGTAGTGAAACGGTAAACCGCTTAAGCATCCACCACGAAACCATACTCGCACCTCAAACATTCCTAAATAAACTTTCGGGAACTAATGGAATGCATAAAGGATTCACGGTTCACAAATAATGCAAAAAAAATACTTTTCATCACTTAGACTTGAAAATTCTTTACTTTTTGAGGTTTTAAGTAATGAAACGGTAACCCATAACAAACCGCCACGAAACCTTACTCGCACCTCAAACATGCTTAAATAAACTTGCGGGAACTAATGGAATGCATAACGGAATAACGGTTAACAAATAATGCGAAAAATTGACTTTTTCATCACTTAGACTTGAAAATGCTTAGTTTTTTTAAGTTTTGAGTAGTAAAACGGTAAACCACTTAACCAAACGTCACAAAACCTTACTCGCACCTGAAACATACCTAAATAAACTTGCTAGAAATAACGTAATGCATAACAGATTCACGGTTCACAAATGATGCGAGAAAATGACTTTTTCATCACTTAAACTTGAAAATGCTTAGTTTTTGAGGTTTTGAGCAGTGAAAGGATAAACCGCTTAACCTAACGCCACAAAATATACTCGCACCACAAATGAATTTACAAGAACTAAAAGAATGCCTAACGGATTCATGGTTCACAAATCATTCTAAAAAATGACTTTTTCATCACATAGACTTAAAAATTCTTAGTTTTTGAGGATTTGAGTAGTGAAACGGTAAACGGCTTAACCAAACGCCACAAAACCTTAATCGCACATCAAAAATAACCAAATGAACTTGAGGGAAAAAAAGGAATGCATAACGTATTCACGGTTCACAAATAATGCGAAATAATGATTTTTTCATCTTTTAGACTTGAAAATTCTTAGTTTTTGATAAGTGAAACGATAAACCGCTTAACAATACACCACAAAAACTTACACGCACCTCAAACATGCCTAAATAAACTTGCGAGAACTAACGGATTGCATAACGTATTCATGGTTCACAAATAATGCGAAAAAATGACTTTTTCATCACTTACACTTGAAAATGCTTAGATTTTGAGGTTTTGAGTAGTGAAACGGTAAACCGCTGAACCAAACGTCACAAAACCTTACTCGCACCTGAAACATGCCTAAATAAACTTGTTAGAAATAACGTAATGCATAACAGATTCACGGTTCACAAATGATTCGAGAAAATGACTTTTTCATCACTTAAACTTGAAAATGCTTAGTTTTGAGCAGTGAAATGGTAAACCGCTTAACCTAACGCCATGAAATATACTCGCACCACAAATTTGCCTAAATGAACGTACGAGAACTAAAAGAATGCCTAACGGATTCACGGTTCACAAATCATTCTCAAAAATGACTTTTTCATCACATAGACTTAAAAATTCTTAGTTTTTGAGGTTTTGAGTAGTGAAACGGTAAACCGCTTAACCAAACGCCACAAAACCTTACTCGCACATCAAAAATAACTAAATGAACTTGCGGGAAAAAAAGGAATGCATAATGTATTCACGGTTCACAAATAATGCAAAATAATGATTTTTTTCATCACTTAGACTTGAAAATTCTTAGTTTTTGAGAAGTGAAACGGTAAACCGCTTAACAATACACCACAAAAACTTACACGGACCTCAAACATGCCTAAATAAACTTGCAAGAACTAACGGATTGCATAACGTATTCATGGTTCAGAAATAATGCGAAAAAATGACTTTTTCATCACTTACACTTGAAAATGCTTAGATTTTGAGGTTTTGAGTAGTGAAACGGTAAACCGCTTGAGCATCCACACGAAACCATACTCGCACCTCAAACTTGCCTAAATAAACTTGCGGGAACTAATGGAATGCATAAAGGACTCACGGTTCACAAATAATGCAAAAAAATTACTTTTTTCATCACTTAGACATGAAAATTCTTTAGTTTTTGAGGTTTTGAGTAATGAAACGGTAACCCATAACAAAATGCCACAAAACCTTACTCGCACCTCAAACATGCTTAAATAAACTTGCGGGAACTAATGGAAGGCATAACGGAATCACGGTTAACAAATAATGCGAAAAAAATGACTTTTTCATCACTTAAACTTGAAAATGCTTAGTTTTTTAAGTTTTGATTAGTAAAACGGTAAACCACTTAACCAAACGTCACAAAACCTTACTCGCACCTGAAACATACCTAAATAAACTTGCTGGAAATAACGTAATGTATAACAGATTCACGGTTCACAAATGATGCGAGAAAATGACTTTTTTCATCACTTAAACTTGAAAATGCTTAGTTTTTGAGGTTTTGAGCAGTGAAAGGATAAACCGCCTAACCTAACGCCACAAAATATACTCGCACCACAAATGAATTTACAAGAACTAAAAGAATGCCTAACGGATTCATGGTTCACAAATCACTCTAAAAAATGACTTTTTCATCACATAGACTTAAAAATTCTTAGTTTTTGAGGATTTGAGTAGTGAAACGGTAAACCGCTTAACCAAACGCCACAAAACCTTAGTCGCACATCAAAAATAACCAAATGGACTTGAGGGAAAAAAAGGAATGCATAACGTATTCACGGTTCACAAATAATGCGAAATAATGATTTTTTCATCTTTTAGACTTGAAAATTCTTAGTTTTTGAGAAGTGAAACGGTAAACCGCTTAACAATACACCACAAAAACATACACGGACCTCAAACATGCCTAAATAAACTTGCGAGAACTAACGGATTGCATAACGTATTCATGGTTCGCAAATAATGCGAAAAAATGACTTTTTCATCCCTTACACTTGAAAATGCTTAGATTTTGAGGTTTTGAGTAGTGAAACGGTAAACCGCTTAAGCAACTACCACGAAACCATACTCGCACCTCAAACATGCCTAAATAAACTTGCGTGAACTAATGGAATGTATAAAGGAATCGCGGTTCACAAATAATGCAAAAAAATTACTTTTTCATCACTTAGACTTGAAAATTCTTTACTTTTTGAGGTTTTGAGTAATGAAACGGTAACCCATAACAAAACACCACGAAACCTTACTCGCACCTCAAACATGCTTAAATAAACTTGCGGGAACTAATGGAATGCATAACAGAATCACGGTTCACAAATAATGCGAAAAAATGACTTTTTCATCACTTAGACTTGAAAATTGTAAGTTTTTTAAGTTTTGAGTAGTAAAACGGTAAACCGCTTAACCAAACGTCAAAAACCCTTACTCGCACCTGAAACATGCCTAAATAAACTTACTGGAAATAACGTAATGCATAACAGATTCACGGTTCACAATTGATTCGAGAAAATGACTTTTTCATCACTTAAACTTGAAAATGCTTAGTTTTTGATGTTTTGAGCAGTGAAATGGTAAACCGCTTAACCTAACGCCACGAAATATACTCGCACCACAAATACGCCTAAATGAACGTATGAGAACTAAAAGAATGCCTAACGGATTCACGGTTCACAAATCATTCTCAAAAATGACTTTTTCATCACATAGACTTAAAAATTCTTAGTTTTTGAGGTTTTGATTAGTGAAACGGTGAACCGCTTAACCAAACGCCACAAAACCTTACTCGCACATCAAAAATAATTAAATGAACTTGCGGGAAAAAAAGGAATGCATAATGTATTAACGGTTCACAAATAATGCGAAATAATGATTTTTTCATCACTTAGGCTTGAAAATTCTTAGTTTTTTGAGAAGTGAAACGGTAAACCGCTTAACAATACACCATAAAAACTTACACGCACCTCAAACATGCCTAAATAAACTTGCGAGAACTAACGGATTGCATAACGTATTCATGGTTCACAAATAATGCGAAAAAATGACTTTTTCATCACTTACACTTGAAAATGCTTAGATTTTGAGGTTTTGAGTAGTGAAACGGTAAACTGCTTAAGCAACCACCACGAAACCATACTCGCACCTCAAACATTCCTAAATAAACTTGCGGGAACTAATGGAATGCATAAAGGAATCGCGGCTCACAAATAATGCAAAAAAATTACTTTTTCATCACTTAGACTTGAAAGTTCTTTACTTTTTGAGGTTTTGAGTAATGAAATGGTAACCCATGACAAAATGCCACGAAACCTTACTCGCACCTCAAACATGCTTAATAAACTTGCGGGAACTAATGGAATGCATAATAGAATCACGGTTCACAAATAATGCGAAAAAAATGACTTTTTCATCACTTAGACATGAAAATTGTAAGTTTTTTAAGATTTGAGTAGTAAAACGGTAAACCGCTTAACCAAACGTCAAAAACCCTTACTCGCACCTGAAACATGCCTAAATAAACTTACTGGAAATAACGTAATGCATAACAGATTCACGGTTCAAAATGATGCAAGAAAATGACCTTTTCATCACTTAAACTTGAAAATGCTAAGTTTTTGATGTTTTGAGCAATGAAATGGTAAACCGCTTAACCTAATGCCACGAAACATACTTGCATCCCAAATATGCCTAAATAAACTTACGAGAACTAAAAGAATGCCTAACAGATTCACGATTCACAAATCATTCTCAAAAATGACTTTTTCATCACATAGACTTAAAAATTCTTAGTTTATGAGGTTTTGAGTAGTGAAACGGTAAACCGCTTAACCAAACGCCAAAAAACCTTACTCGCACATCAAAAATAACTAAATGAACTTGCGGGAAAAAAAGGAATGCATAATGTATTCACGGTTCACAAATAATGCGAAATAATGATTTTTTTCATCACTTAGACTTGAAAATTATTAGTTTTTGAGAAGTGAAACGGTAAACCGCTTAACAATATGCCACAAAAACTAACACGCACCTCAAACATTCCTAAATAAACTTGCGAGAACTAACGGATTGCATAACGTATTCATGGTTCACAAATAATGCGAAAAAATGACTTTTACATCACTTACACTTCAAAATTCTTAGATTTTGAGGTTTTTGAGTAGTGAAACGGTAAACCGCTTAAGCATCCACCACGAAACCATACTCGCACCTGAAACATGCCTAAATAAACTTGCGGGAACTAATGGAATGCATAAAGGATTCACGGTTCACAAATAATGCAAAAAAATTACTTTTTCATCACTTAGACTTGAAAATTCTTTACTTTTTGAGGTTTTGAGTAATGAAACGGTAACCCATAACAAAATGCCACGAAACCTTACTCGCACCTCAAACATGCTTAAATAAACTTGTGGGAACTAATGGAATGCATAACGGAATCACGGTTAACAAATAATGCGAAAAAAGACTTTTTCATCACTTAGACTTGAAAATGCTTAGTTTTTTAAGTTTTGAGTAGTAAAATGGTAAACCGCTGAACCAAACGTCACAAAACCTTACTCGCACCTAAAACATGCCTAAATAAACTTGTTGGAAATAATGTAATGCATAACAGATTCACGGTTCACAATTGATTCGAGAAAATGACTTTTTCATCACTTAAACTTGAAAATGCTTAGTTTTTTAGGTTTTGAGCAGTGAAATGGTAAACCGCTTAACCTAACGCCACGAAATATACTCACACCACAAATATGCTTAAATGAACGTACGAGAACTAAAAGAATGCCTAACGGATTCACGGTTCACAAATCATTCTCAAAAATGACTTTTTCATCACATAGACTTAAAAATGCTTAGTTTTTGAGGTTTTGAGTAGTGAAACGGTAAACCGCTTAACCAAACGCCACAAAACCTTACTCGGACATAAAAAATAACTAAATGAACTTGCGGGAAAAAAAGGAATGCATAATGTATTCACGGTTCACAAATAATGCGAAATAATGATTTTTTCATCACTTAGGCTTGAAAATTCTTAGTTTTTGAGAAGTGAAACGGTAAACCGCTTAACAATACGCCTCAAAAACTTACACGCACCTCAAACATTCCTAAATAAACTTGCGAGAACTAACGGATTGCATAACGTATTCATGGTTCACAAATAATGCGAAAAAAATGACTTTTACATCACTTACACTTGAAAATGCTTAGATTTTGAGGTTTTGAGTAGTGAAACGGTAAACCGCTTAAGCATCCACCACGAAACCATACTCGCACCTCAAACATGCCTAAATAAACTTTCGGGAACTAATGGAATGCATAAAGGATTCACGGTACACAAATAATGCAAAAAAAATACTTTTTCATCACTTAGACTTGAAAATTCTTTACTTTTTGAGGTTTTAAGTAATGAAACGGTAACCCATAACAGACCGCCACGAAACCTTACTCGCACCTCAAACATGCTTAAATAAACTTGCGGGAACTAATGGAATGCATAACGGAATCACGGTTAACAAATAATGCGAAAAATTGACTTTTTCATCACTTAGACTTGAAAATGCTTAGTTTTTTTAAGTTTTGAGTAGTAAAACGGTAAACCACTTAACCAAACGTCACAAAACCTTACTCGCACCTGAAACATACCTAAATAAACTTGCTGGAAATAACGTAATGCATAACAGATTCACGGTTCACAAATGATGCGAGAAAATGACTTTTTCATCACTTAAACTTGAAAATGCTTAGTTTTTGAGGTTTTGAGCAGTGAAAGGATAAACCGCTTAACCTAACGCCACAAAATATACTCGCACCACAAATGAATTTACAAGAACTAAAAGAATGCCTAACGGATTCATGGTTCACAAATCATTCTAAAAAATGACTTTTTCATCACATAGACTTAAAAATTCTTAGTTTTTGAGGATTTGAGTAGTGAAACGGTAAACCGCTTAACCAAACGCCACAAAACCTTAGTCGCACATCAAAAATAACCAAATGAACTTGAGGGAAAAAAAGGAATGCATAACGTATTCACGGTTCACAAATAATGCGAAATAATGATTTTTTCATCTTTTAGACTTGAAAATTCTTAGTTTTTGAGAAGTAAAACGATAAACCGCTTAACAATACACCACAAAAACTTACACGCACCTCAAACATGCCTAAATAAACTTGCGAGAACTAACGGATTGCATAACGTATTCATGGTTCACAAATAATGCGAAAAAATGACTTTTTCATCACTTACACTTGAAAATGCTTAGATTTTGAGGTTTTGAGTAGTGAAACGGTAAACTGCTGAACCAAACGTCACAAAACCTTACTCGCACCTGAAACATGCCTAAATAAACTTGTTAGAAATAACGTAATGCATAACAGATTCACGGTTCACAAATGATTCGAGAAAATGACTTTTTCATCACTTAAACTTGAAAATGCTTAGTTTTGAGCAGTGAAATGGTAAACCGCTTAACCTAACGCCATGAAATATACTCGCACCACAAATTGGCCTAAATGAACGTACGAGAACTAAAAGAATGCCTAACGGATTCACGGTTCACAAATCATTCTCAAAAATGACTTTTTCATCACATAGACTTAAAAATTCTTAGTTTTTGAGGTTTTGAGTAGTGAAACGGTAAACCGCTTAACCAAACGCCACAAAACCTTACTCGCACATCAAAAATAACTAAATGAACTTGCGGGAAAAAAAGGAATGCATAATGTATTCACGGTTCACAAATAATTCAAAATAATGATTTTTTTCATCACTTAGACTTGAAAATTCTTAGTTTTTGAGAAGTGAAACGGTAAACCGCTTAACAATACGCCACAAAAACTTACACGCACCTCAAACATTCCAAAATAAACTTGCAAGAACTAACGGATTGCATAACGTATTCATGGTTCAGAAATAATGCGAAAAAATGACTTTTTCATCACTTACACTTGAAAATGCTTAGATTTTGAGGTTTTGAGTAGTGAAACGGTAAACCGCTTGAGCATCCACCACGAAACCATACTCGCACCTCAAACTTGCCAAAATAAACTTGCGGGAACTAATGGAATGCATAAAGGACTCACGGTTCACAAATAATGCAAAAAAATTACTTTTTCATCACTTAGACATGAAAATTCTTTAGTTTTTGAGGTTTTGAGTAATGAAACGGTAACCCATAACAAAATGCCACAAAACCTTACTCGCACCTCAAACATGCTTAAATAAACTTGCGGGAACTAATGGAAGGCATAACGGAATCACGGTTAACAAATAATGCGAAAAAATGACTTTTTCATCACTTAGACTTGAAAATGCTTAGTTTTTTAAGTTTTGAGTAGTAAAACGGTAAACCACTTAACCAAACGTCACAAAACCTTACTCGCACCTGAAACATACCTAAATAAACTTGCTGGAAATAACGTAATGTATAACAGATTCACGGTTCACAAATAATGCGAGGAAAATGACTTTTTCATCACTTAAACTTGAAAATGCTTAGTTTTTGAGGTTTTGAGCAGTGAAAGGATAAACTGCCTAACCTAACGCCACAAAATATACTCGCACCACAAATGAATTTACAAGAACTAAAAGAATGCCTAACGGATTCATGGTTCACAAATCATTCTAAAAAATGACTTTTTCATCACATAGACTTAAAAATTCTTAGTTTTTGAGGATTTGAGTAGTGAAACGGTAAACCGCTTAACCAAACGCCACAAAACCTTAGTCGCACATCAAAAATAACCAAATGGACTTGAGGGAAAAAAAGGAATGCATAACGTATTCACGGTTCACAAATAATGCGAAATAATGATTTTTTCATCTTTTAGACTTGAAAATTCTTAGTTTTTGAGAAGTGAAACGGTAAACCGCTTAACAATACACCACAAAAACATACACGGACCTCAAACATGCCTAAATAAACTTGCGAGAACTAACGGATTGCATAACGTATTCATGGTTCGCAAATAATGCGAAAAAATGACTTTTTCATCCCTTACACTTGAAAATGCTTAGATTTTGAGGTTTTGAGTAGTGAAACGGTAAACTGCTGAACCAAACGTCACAAAACCTTACTCGCACCTCAAACATGCCTAAATAAACTTGTTAGAAATAACGTAATGCATAACAGATTCACGGTTCACAAATGATTCGAGAAAATGACTTTTTCATCACTTAAACTTGAAAATGCTTAGTTTTGAGCAGTAAAATGGTAAACCGCTTAACCTAACGCCATGAAATATACTCGCACCACAAATTGGCCTAAATGAACGTACGAGAACTAAAAGAATGCCTAACAGATTCACGATTCACAAATCATTCTCAAAAATGACTTTTTCATCACATAGACTTAAAAATTCTTAGTTTATGAGGTTTTGAGTAGTGAAACGGTAAACCGCTTAACCAAACGCCAAAAAACCTTACTCGCACATCAAAAATAACTAAATGAACTTGCGGGAAAAAAAGGAATGCATAATGTATTCACGGTTCACAAATAATGCGAAATAATGATTTTTTTCATCACTTAGACTTGAAAATTATTAGTTTTTGAGAAGTGAAACGGTAAACCGCTTAACAATATGCCACAAAAACTAACACGCACCTCAAACATTCCTAAATAAACTTGCGAGAACTAACGGATTGCATAATGTATTCATGGTTCACAAATAATGCGAAAAAATGACTTTTACATCACTTACACTTCAAAATTCTTAGATTTTGAGGTTTTGAGTAGTGAAACGGTAAACCGCTTAAGCATCCACCACGAAACCATACTCGCACCTGAAACATGCCTAAATAAACTTGCGGGAACTAATGGAATGCATAAAGGATTCACGGTTCACAAATAATGCAAAAAAATTACTTTTTCATCACTTAGACTTGAAAATTCTTTACTTTTTGAGGTTTTGAGTAATGAAACGGTAACCCATAACAAAATGCCACGAAACCTTACTCGCACCTCAAACATGCTTAAATAAACTTGTGGGAACTAATGGAATGCATAACGGAATCACGGTTAACAAATAATGCGAAAAAAAGACTTTTTCATCACTTAGACTTGAAAATGCTTAGTTTTTTAAGTTTTGAGTAGTAAAATGGTAAACCGCTGAACCAAACGTCACAAAACCTTACTCGCACCTAAAACATGCCTAAATAAACTTGTTGGAAATAATGTAATGCATAACAGATTCACGGTTCACAATTGATTCGAGAAAATGACTTTTTCATCACTTAAACTTGAAAATGCTTAGTTTTTTAGGTTTTGAGCAGTGAAATGGTAAACCGCTTAACCTAACGCCACGAAATATACTCACACCACAAATATGCTTAAATGAACGTACGAGAACTAAAAGAATGCCTAACGGATTCACGGTTCACAAATCATTCTCAAAAATGACTTTTTCATCACATAGACTTAAAAATGCTTAGTTTTTGAGGTTTTGAGTAGTGAAACGGTAAACCGCTTAACCAAACGCCACAAAACCTTACTCGGACATAAAAAATAACTAAATGAACTTGCGGGAAAAAAAGGAATGCATAATGTATTCACGGTTCACAAATAATGCGAAATAATGATTTTTTCATCACTTAGGCTTGAAAATTCTTAGTTTTTGAGAAGTGAAACGGTAAACCGCTTAACAATACGCCTCAAAAACTTACACGCACCTCAAACATTCCTAAATAAACTTGCGAGAACTAACGGATTGCATAACGTATTCATGGTTCACAAATAATGCGAAAAAATGACTTTTACATCACTTACACTTGAAAATGCTTAGTTTTTGAGGTTTTGAGCAGTGAAAGGATAAACCGCTTAACCTAACGCCACAAAATATACTCGCACCACAAATGAATTTACAAGAACTAAAAGAATGCCTAACGGATTCATGGTTCACAAATCATTCTAAAAAATGACTTTTTCATCACATAGACTTAAAAATTCTTAGTTTTTGAGGATTTGAGTAGTGAAACGGTAAACCGCTTAACCAAACGCCACAAAACCTTAGTCGCACATCAAAAATAACCAAATGAACTTGAGGGAAAAAAAGGAATGCATAACGTATTCACGGTTCACAAATAATGCGAAATAATGATTTTTTCATCTTTTAGACTTGAAAATTCTTAGTTTTGAGAAGTAAAACGATAAACCGCTTAACAATACACCACAAAAACTTACACGCACCTCAAACATGCCTAAATAAACTTGCGAGAACTAACGGATTGCATAACGTATTCATGGTTCACAAATAATGCGAAAAAATGACTTTTTCATCACTTACACTTGAAAATGCTTAGATTTTGATGTTTTGAGTAGTGAAACGGTAAACTGCTGAACCAAACGTCACAAAACCTTACTCGCACCTGAAACATGCCTAAATAAACTTGTTAGAAATAACGTAATGCATAACAGATTCACGGTTCACAAATGATTCGAGAAAATGACTTTTTCATCACTTAAACTTGAAAATGCTTAGTTTTGAGCAGTGAAATGGTAAACCGCTTAACCTAACGCCATGAAATATACTCGCACCACAAATTGGCCTAAATGAACGTACGAGAACTAAAAGAATGCCTAACGGATTCACGGTTCACAAATCATTCTCAAAAATGACTTTTTCATCACATAGACTTAAAAATTCTTAGTTTTTGAGGTTTTGAGTAGTGAAACGGTAAACCGCTTAACCAAACGCCACAAAACCTTACTCGCACATCAAAAATAACTAAATGAACTTGCGGGAAAAAAAGGAATGCATAATGTATTCACGGTTCACAAATAATGCAAAATAATGATTTTTTTCATCACTTAGACTTGAAAATTCTTAGTTTTTGAGAAGTGAAACGGTAAACCGCTTAACAATACGCCACAAAAACTTACACGCACCTCAAACATTCCAAAATAAACTTGCAAGAACTAACGGATTGCATAACGTATTCATGGTTCAGAAATAATGCGAAAAAATGACTTTTTCATCACTTACACTTGAAAATGCTTAGATTTTGAGGTTTTGAGTAGTGAAACGGTAAACCGCTTGAGCATCCACCACGAAACCATACTCGCACCTCAAACTTGCCAAAATAAACTTGCGGGAACTAATGGAATGCATAAAGGACTCACGGTTCACAAATAATGCAAAAAAATTACTTTTTCATCACTTAGACATGAAAATTCTTTAGTTTTTGAGGTTTTGAGTAATGAAACGGTAACCCATAACAAAATGCCACAAAACCTTACTCGCACCTCAAACATGCTTAAATAAACTTGCGGGAACTAATGGAAGGCATAACGGAATCACGGTTAACAAATAATGCGAAAAAATGACTTTTTCATCACTTAGACTTGAAAATGCTTAGTTTTTTAAGTTTTGAGTAGTAAAACGGTAAACCACTTAACCAAACGTCACAAAACCTTACTCGCACCTGAAACATACCTAAATAAACTTGCTGGAAATAACGTAATGCATAACAGATTCACGGTTCACAAATGATGCGAGAAAATGACTTTTTCATCACTTAAACTTGAAAATGCTTAGTTTTTGAGGTTTTGAGCAGTGAAAGGATAAACCGCTTAACCTAACGCCACAAAATATACTCGCACCACAAATGAATTTACAAGAACTAAAAGAATGCCTAACGGATTCATGGTTCACAAATCATTCTAAAAAATGACTTTTTCATCACATAGACTTAAAAATTCTTAGTTTTTGAGGATTTGAGTAGTGAAACGGTAAACCGCTTAACCAAACGCCACAAAACCTTAGTCGCACATCAAAAATAACCAAATGAACTTGAGGGAAAAAAAGGAATGCATAACGTATTCACGGTTCACAAATAATGCGAAATAATGATTTTTTCATCTTTTAGACTTGAAAATTCTTAGTTTTTGAGAAGTAAAACGATAAACCGCTTAACAATACACCACAAAAACTTACACGCACCTCAAACATGCCTAAATAAACTTGCGAGAACTAACGGATTGCATAACGTATTCATGGTTCACAAATAATGCGAAAAAATGACTTTTTCATCACTTACACTTGAAAATGCTTAGATTTTGATGTTTTGAGTAGTGAAACGGTAAACTGCTGAACCAAACGTCACAAAACCTTACTCGCACCTGAAACATGCCTAAATAAACTTGTTAGAAATAACGTAATGCATAACAGATTCACGGTTCACAAATGATTCGAGAAAATGACTTTTTCATCACTTAAACTTGAAAATGCTTAGTTTTGAGCAGTGAAATGGTAAACCGCTTAACCTAACGCCATGAAATATACTCGCACCACAAATTGGCCTAAATGAACGTACGAGAACTAAAAGAATGCCTAACGGATTCACGGTTCACAAATCATTCTCAAAAATGACTTTTTCATCACATAGACTTAAAAATTCTTAGTTTTTGAGGTTTTGAGTAGTGAAACGGTAAACCGCTTAACCAAACGCCACAAAACCTTACTCGCACATCAAAAATAACTAAATGAACTTGCGGGAAAAAAAGGAATGCATAATGTATTCACGGTTCACAAATAATGCAAAATAATGATTTTTTTCATCACTTAGACTTGAAAATTCTTAGTTTTTGAGAAGTGAAACGGTAAACCGCTTAACAATACGCCACAAAAACTTACACGCACCTCAAACATTCCAAAATAAACTTGCAAGAACTAACGGATTGCATAACGTATTCATGGTTCAGAAATAATGCGAAAAAATGACTTTTTCATCACTTACACTTGAAAATGCTTAGATTTTGAGGTTTTGAGTAGTGAAACGGTAAACCGCTTGAGCATCCACCACGAAACCATACTCGCACCTCAAACTTGCCAAAATAAACTTGCGGGAACTAATGGAATGCATAAAGGACTCACGGTTCACAAATAATGCAAAAAAATTACTTTTTCATCACTTAGACATGAAAATTCTTTAGTTTTTGAGGTTTTGAGTAATGAAACGGTAACCCATAACAAAATGCCACAAAACCTTACTCGCACCTCAAACATGCTTAAATAAACTTGCGGGAACTAATGGAAGGCATAACGGAATCACGGTTAACAAATAATGCGAAAAAATGACTTTTTCATCACTTAGACTTGAAAATGCTTAGTTTTTTAAGTTTTGAGTAGTAAAACGGTAAACCACTTAACCAAACGTCACAAAACCTTACTCGCACCTGAAACATACCTAAATAAACTTGCTGGAAATAACGTAATGTATAACAGATTCACGGTTCACAAATAATGCGAGAAAATGACTTTTTCATCACTTAAACTTGAAAATGCTTAGTTTTTGAGGTTTTGAGCAGTGAAAGGATAAACTGCCTAACCTAACGCCACAAAATATACTCGCACCACAAATGAATTTACAAGAACTAAAAGAATGCCTAACGGATTCATGGTTCACAAATCATTCTAAAAAATGACTTTTTCATCACATAGACTTAAAAATTCTTAGTTTTTGAGGACTTGAGTAGTGAAACGGTAAACCGCTTAACCAAACGCCACAAAACCTTAGTCGCACATCAAAAATAACCAAATGGACTTGAGGGAAAAAAAGGAATGCATAACGTATTCACGGTTCACAAATAATGCGAAATAATGATTTTTTCATCTTTTAGACTTGAAAATTCTTAGTTTTTGAGAAGTGAAACGGTAAACCGCTTAACAATACACCACAAAAACATACACGGACCTCAAACATGCCTAAATAAACTTGCGAGAACTAACGGATTGCATAACGTATTCATGGTTCGCAAATAATGCGAAAAAATGACTTTTTCATCCCTTACACTTGAAAATGCTTAGATTTTGAGGTTTTGAGTAGTGAAACGGTAAACTGCTGAACCAAACGTCACAAAACCTTACTCGCACCTCAAACATGCCTAAATAAACTTGTTAGAAATAACGTAATGCATAACAGATTCACGGTTCACAAATGATCCGAGAAAATGACTTTTTCATCACTTAAACTTGAAAATGCTTAGTTTTGAGCAGTGAAATGGTAAACCGCTTAACCTAACGCCATGAAATATACTCGCACCACAAATTGGCCTAAATGAACGTACGAGAACTAAAAGAATGCCTAACGGATTCACGGTTCACAAATCATTCTCAAAAATGACTTTTTCATCACATAGACTTAAAAATTCTTAGTTTTTGAGGTTTTGAGTAGTGAAACGGTAAACCGCTTAACCAAACGCCACAAAACCTTACTCGCACATCAAAAATAACTAAATGAACTTGCGGGAAAAAAAGGAATGCATAATGTATTCACGGTTCACAAATAATGCAAAATAATGATTTTTTTCATCACTTAGACTTGAAAATTCTTAGTTTTTGAGAAGTGAAACGGTAAACCGCTTAACAATACGCCTCAAAAACTTACACGCACCTCAAACATTCCTAAATAAACTTGCGAGAACTAACGGATTGCATAACGTATTCATGGTTCACAAATAATGCGAAAAAATGACTTTTACATCACTTACACTTGAAAATGCTTAGATTTTGAGGTTTTGAGTAGTGAAACGGTAAACCGCTTAAGCATCCACCACGAAACCATACTCGCACCTCAAACATGCCTAAATAAACTTTCGGGAACTAATGGAATGCATAAAGGATTCACGGTTCACAAATAATGCAAAAAAAATACTTTTTCATCACTTAGACTTGAAAATTCTTTACTTTTTGAGGTTTTAAGTAATGAAACGGTAACCCATAACAAACCGCCACGAAACCTTACTCGCACCTCAAACATGCTTAAATAAACTTGCGGGAACTAATGGAATGCATAACGGAATCACGGTTAACAAATAATGCGAAAAATTGACTTTTTCATCACTTAGACTTGAAAATGCTTAGTTTTTTTAAGTTTTGAGTAGAAAAACGGTAAACCACTTAACCAAACGTCACAAAACCTTACTCGCACCTGAAACATACCTAAATAAACTTGCTGGAAATAACGTAATGCATAACAGATTCACGGTTCACAAATGATGCGAGAAAATGACTTTTTCATCACTTAAACTTGAAAATGCTTAGTTTTTGAGGTTTTGAGCAGTGAAAGGATAAACCGCTTAACCTAACGCCACAAAATATACTCGCACCACAAATGAATTTACAAGAACTAAAAGAATGTCTAACGGATTCATGGTTCACAAATCATTCTAAAAAATGACTTTTTCATCACATAGACTTAAAAATTCTTAGTTTTTGAGGACTTGAGTAGTGAAACGGTAAACCGCTTAACCAAACGCCACAAAACCTTAGTCGCACATCAAAAATAACCAAATGAACTTGAGGGAAAAAAAGGAATGCATAACGTATTCACGGTTCACAAATAATGCGAAATAATAATTTTTTCATCTTTTAGACTTGAAAATTCTTAGTTTTTGAGAAGTAAAACGATAAACCGCTTAACAATACACCACAAAAACTTACACGCACCTCAAACATGCCTAAATAAACTTGCGAGAACTAACGGATTGCATAACGTATTCATGGTTCACAAATAATGCGAAAAAATGACTTTTTCATCACTTACACTTGAAAATGCTTAGATTTTGATGTTTTGAGTAGTGAAACGGTAAACTGCTGAACCAAACGTCACAAAACCTTACTCGCACCTGAAACATGCCTAAATAAACTTGTTAGAAATAACGTAATGCATAACAGATTCACGGTTCACAAATGATTCGAGAAAATGACTTTTTCATCACTTAAACTTGAAAATGCTTAGTTTTGAGCAGTGAAATGGTAAACCGCTTAACCTAACGCCATGAAATATACTCGCACCACAAATTGGCCTAAATGAACGTACGAGAACTAAAAGAATGCCTAACGGATTCACGGTTCACAAATCATTCTCAAAAATGACTTTTTCATCACATAGACTTAAAAATTCTTAGTTTTTGAGGTTTTGAGTAGTGAAACGGTAAACCGCTTAACCAAACGCCACAAAACCTTACTCGCACATCAAAAATAACTAAATGAACTTGCGGGAAAAAAAGGAATGCATAATGTATTCACGGTTCACAAATAATGCAAAATAATGATTTTTTTCATCACTTAGACTTGAAAATTCTTAGTTTTTGAGAAGTGAAACGGTAAACCGCTTAACAATACGCCACAAAAACTTACACGCACCTCAAACATTCCAAAATAAACTTGCAAGAACTAACGGATTGCATAACGTATTCATGGTTCAGAAATAATGCGAAAAAATGACTTTTTCATCACTTACACTTGAAAATGCTTAGATTTTGAGGTTTTGAGTAGTGAAACGGTAAACCGCTTGAGCATCCACCACGAAACCATACTCGCACCTCAAACTTGCCAAAATAAACTTGCGGGAACTAATGGAATGCATAAAGGACTCACGGTTCACAAATAATGCAAAAAAATTACTTTTTCATCACTTAGACATGAAAATTCTTTAGTTTTTGAGGTTTTGAGTAATGAAACGGTAACCCATAACAAAACGCCACGAAACCTTACTCGCACCTCAAACATGCTTAAATAAACTTGCGGGAACTAATGGAAGGCATAACGGAATCACGGTTAACAAATAATGCGAAAAAATGACTTTTTCATCACTTAGACTTGAAAATGCTTAGTTTTTTAAGTTTTGAGTAGTAAAACGGTAAACCACTTAACCAAACGTCACAAAACCTTACTCGCACCTGAAACATACCTAAATAAACTTGCTGGAAATAACGTAATGCATAACAGATTCACGGTTCACAAATGATGCGAGAAAATGACTTTTTCATCACTTAAACTTGAAAATGCTTAGTTTTTGAGGTTTTGAGCAGTGAAAGGATAAACCGCTTAACCTAACGCCACAAAATATACTCGCACCACAAATGAATTTACAAGAACTAAAAGAATGCCTAACGGATTCATGGTTCACAAATCATTCTAAAAAATGACTTTTTCATCACATAGACTTAAAAATTCTTAGTTTTTGAGGATTTGAGTAGTGAAACGGTAAACCGCTTAACCAAACGCCACAAAACCTTAGTCGCACATCAAAAATAACCAAATGAACTTGAGGGAAAAAAAGGAATGCATAACGTATTCACGGTTCACAAATAATGCGAAATAATGATTTTTTCATCTTTTAGACTTGAAAATTCTTAGTTTTTGAGAAGTAAAACGATAAACCGCTTAACAATACACCACAAAAACTTACACGCACCTCAAACATGCCTAAATAAACTTGCGAGAACTAACGGATTGCATAACGTATTCATGGTTCACAAATAATGCGAAAAAATGACTTTTTCATCACTTACACTTGAAAATGCTTAGATTTTGATGTTTTGAGTAGTGAAACGGTAAACTGCTGAACCAAACGTCACAAAACCTTACTCGCACCTGAAACATGCCTAAATAAACTTGTTAGAAATAACGTAATGCATAACAGATTCACGGTTCACAAATGATTCGAGAAAATGACTTTTTCATCACTTAAACTTGAAAATGCTTAGTTTTGAGCAGTGAAATGGTAAACCGCTTAACCTAACGCCATGAAATATACTCGCACCACAAATTGGCCTAAATGAACGTACGAGAACTAAAAGAATGCCTAACGGATTCACGGTTCACAAATCATTCTCAAAAATGACTTTTTCATCACATAGACTTAAAAATTCTTAGTTTTTGAGGTTTTGAGTAGTGAAACGGTAAACCGCTTAACCAAACGCCACAAAACCTTACTCGCACATCAAAAATAACTAAATGAACTTGCGGGAAAAAAAGGAATGCATAATGTATTCACGGTTCACAAATAATGCAAAATAATGATTTTTTTCATCACTTAGACTTGAAAATTCTTAGTTTTTGAGAAGTGAAACGGTAAACCGCTTAACAATACGCCACAAAAACTTACACGCACCTCAAACATTCCAAAATAAACTTGCAAGAACTAACGGATTGCATAACGTATTCATGGTTCAGAAATAATGCGAAAAAATGACTTTTTCATCACTTACACTTGAAAATGCTTAGATTTTGAGGTTTTGAGTAGTGAAACGGTAAACCGCTTGAGCATCCACCACGAAACCATACTCGCACCTCAAACTTGCCAAAATAAACTTGCGGGAACTAATGGAATGCATAAAGGACTCACGGTTCACAAATAATGCAAAAAAATTACTTTTTCATCACTTAGACATGAAAATTCTTTAGTTTTTGAGGTTTTGAGTAATGAAACGGTAACCCATAACAAAATGCCACAAAACCTTACTCGCACCTCAAACATGCTTAAATAAACTTGCGGGAACTAATGGAAGGCATAACGGAATCACGGTTAACAAATAATGCGAAAAAATGACTTTTTCATCACTTAGACTTGAAAATGCTTAGTTTTTTAAGTTTTGAGTAGTAAAACGGTAAACCACTTAACCAAACGTCACAAAACCTTACTCGCACCTGAAACATACCTAAATAAACTTGCTGGAAATAACGTAATGTATAACAGATTCACGGTTCACAAATAATGCGAGAAAATGACTTTTTCATCACTTAAACTTGAAAATGCTTAGTTTTTGAGGTTTTGAGCAGTGAAAGGATAAACTGCCTAACCTAACGCCACAAAATATACTCGCACCACAAATGAATTTACAAGAACTAAAAGAATGCCTAACGGATTCATGGTTCACAAATCATTCTAAAAAATGACTTTTTCATCACATAGACTTAAAAATTCTTAGTTTTTGAGGACTTGAGTAGTGAAACGGTAAACCGCTTAACCAAACGCCACAAAACCTTAGTCGCACATCAAAAATAACCAAATGGACTTGAGGGAAAAAAAGGAATGCATAACGTATTCACGGTTCACAAATAATGCGAAATAATGATTTTTTCATCTTTTAGACTTGAAAATTCTTAGTTTTTGAGAAGTGAAACGGTAAACCGCTTAACAATACACCACAAAAACATACACGGACCTCAAACATGCCTAAATAAACTTGCGAGAACTAACGGATTGCATAACGTATTCATGGTTCGCAAATAATGCGAAAAAATGACTTTTTCATCCCTTACACTTGAAAATGCTTAGATTTTGAGGTTTTGAGTAGTGAAACGGTAAACTGCTGAACCAAACGTCACAAAACCTTACTCGCACCTCAAACATGCCTAAATAAACTTGTTAGAAATAACGTAATGCATAACAGATTCACGGTTCACAAATGATCCGAGAAAATGACTTTTTCATCACTTAAACTTGAAAATGCTTAGTTTTGAGCAGTGAAATGGTAAACCGCTTAACCTAACGCCATGAAATATACTCGCACCACAAATTGGCCTAAATGAACGTACGAGAACTAAAAGAATGCCTAACGGATTCACGGTTCACAAATCATTCTCAAAAATGACTTTTTCATCACATAGACTTAAAAATTCTTAGTTTTTGAGGTTTTGAGTAGTGAAACGGTAAACCGCTTAACCAAACGCCACAAAACCTTACTCGCACATCAAAAATAACTAAATGAACTTGCGGGAAAAAAAGGAATGCATAATGTATTCACGGTTCACAAATAATGCAAAATAATGATTTTTTTCATCACTTAGACTTGAAAATTCTTAGTTTTTGAGAAGTGAAACGGTAAACCGCTTAACAATACGCCTCAAAAACTTACACGCACCTCAAACATTCCTAAATAAACTTGCGAGAACTAACGGATTGCATAACGTATTCATGGTTCACAAATAATGCGAAAAAATGACTTTTACATCACTTACACTTGAAAATGCTTAGATTTTGAGGTTTTGAGTAGTGAAACGGTAAACCGCTTGAGCATCCACCACGAAACCATACTCGCACCTCAAACATGCCTAAATAAACTTTCGGGAACTAATGGAATGCATAAAGGATTCACGGTTCACAAATAATGCAAAAAAAATACTTTTTCATCACTTAGACTTGAAAATTCTTTACTTTTTGAGGTTTTAAGTAATGAAACGGTAACCCATAACAAACCGCCACGAAACCTTACTCGCACCTCAAACATGCTTAAATAAACTTGCGGGAACTAATGGAATGCATAACGGAATCACGGTTAACAAATAATGCGAAAAATTGACTTTTTCATCACTTAGACTTGAAAATGCTTAGTTTTTTTAAGTTTTGAGTAGAAAAACGGTAAACCACTTAACCAAACGTCACAAAACCTTACTCGCACCTGAAACATACCTAAATAAACTTGCTGGAAATAACGTAATGCATAACAGATTCACGGTTCACAAATGATGCGAGAAAATGACTTTTTCATCACTTAAACTTGAAAATGCTTAGTTTTTGAGGTTTTGAGCAGTGAAAGGATAAACCGCTTAACCTAACGCCACAAAATATACTCGCACCACAAATGAATTTACAAGAACTAAAAGAATGTCTAACGGATTCATGGTTCACAAATCATTCTAAAAAATGACTTTTTCATCACATAGACTTAAAAATTCTTAGTTTTTGAGGACTTGAGTAGTGAAACGGTAAACCGCTTAACCAAACGCCACAAAACCTTAGTCGCACATCAAAAATAACCAAATGAACTTGAGGGAAAAAAAGGAATGCATAACGTATTCACGGTTCACAAATAATGCGAAATAATAATTTTTTCATCTTTTAGACTTGAAAATTCTTAGTTTTTGAGAAGTAAAACGATAAACCGCTTAACAATACACCACAAAAACTTACACGCACCTCAAACATGCCTAAATAAACTTGCGAGAACTAACGGATTGCATAACGTATTCATGGTTCACAAATAATGCGAAAAAATGACTTTTTCATCACTTACACTTGAAAATGCTTAGATTTTGATGTTTTGAGTAGTGAAACGGTAAACTGCTGAACCAAACGTCACAAAACCTTACTCGCACCTGAAACATGCCTAAATAAACTTGTTAGAAATAATGTAATGCATAACAGATTCACGGTTCACAAATGATTCGAGAAAATGACTTTTTCATCACTTAAACTTGAAAATGCTTAGTTTTGAGCAGTGAAATGGTAAACCGCTTAACCTAACGCCATGAAATATACTCGCACCACAAATTGGCCTAAATGAACGTACGAGAACTAAAAGAATGCCTAACGGATTCACGGTTCACAAATCATTCTCAAAAATGACTTTTTCATCACATAGACTTAAAAATTCTTAGTTTTTGAGGTTTTGAGTAGTGAAACGGTAAACCGCTTAACCAAACGCCACAAAACCTTACTCGCACATCAAAAATAACTAAATGAACTTGCGGGAAAAAAAGGAATGCATAATGTATTCACGGTTCACAAATAATGCAAAATAATGATTTTTTTCATCACTTAGACTTGAAAATTCTTAGTTTTTGAGAAGTGAAACGGTAAACCGCTTAACAATACGCCACAAAAACTTACACGCACCTCAAACATTCCAAAATAAACTTGCAAGAACTAACGGATTGCATAACGTATTCATGGTTCAGAAATAATGCGAAAAAATGACTTTTTCATCACTTACACTTGAAAATGCTTAGATTTTGAGGTTTTGAGTAGTGAAACGGTAAACCGCTTGAGCATCCACCACGAAACCATACTCGCACCTCAAACTTGCCAAAATAAACTTGCGGGAACTAATGGAATGCATAAAGGACTCACGGTTCACAAATAATGCAAAAAAATTACTTTTTCATCACTTAGACATGAAAATTCTTTAGTTTTTGAGGTTTTGAGTAATGAAACGGTAACCCATAACAAAATGCCACAAAACCTTACTCGCACCTCAAACATGCTTAAATAAACTTGCGGGAACTAATGGAAGGCATAACGGAATCACGGTTAACAAATAATGCGAAAAAATGACTTTTTCATCACTTAGACTTGAAAATGCTTAGTTTTTTAAGTTTTGAGTAGTAAAACGGTAAACCACTTAACCAAACGTCACAAAACCTTACTCGCACCTGAAACATACCTAAATAAACTTGCTGGAAATAACGTAATGTATAACAGATTCACGGTTCACAAATAATGCGAGAAAATGACTTTTTCATCACTTAAACTTGAAAATGCTTAGTTTTTGAGGTTTTGAGCAGTGAAAGGATAAACTGCCTAACCTAACGCCACAAAATATACTCGCACCACAAATGAATTTACAAGAACTAAAAGAATGCCTAACGGATTCATGGTTCACAAATCATTCTAAAAAATGACTTTTTCATCACATAGACTTAAAAATTCTTAGTTTTTGAGGACTTGAGTAGTGAAACGGTAAACCGCTTAACCAAACGCCACAAAACCTTAGTCGCACATCAAAAATAACCAAATGGACTTGAGGGAAAAAAAGGAATGCATAACGTATTCACGGTTCACAAATAATGCGAAATAATGATTTTTTCATCTTTTAGACTTGAAAATTCTTAGTTTTTGAGAAGTGAAACGGTAAACCGCTTAACAATACACCACAAAAACATACACGGACCTCAAACATGCCTAAATAAACTTGCGAGAACTAACGGATTGCATAACGTATTCATGGTTCGCAAATAATGCGAAAAAATGACTTTTTCATCCCTTACACTTGAAAATGCTTAGATTTTGAGGTTTTGAGTAGTGAAACGGTAAACTGCTGAACCAAACGTCACAAAACCTTACTCGCACCTCAAACATGCCTAAATAAACTTGTTAGAAATAACGTAATGCATAACAGATTCACGGTTCACAAATGATTCGAGAAAATGACTTTTTCATCACTTAAACTTGAAAATGCTTAGTTTTGAGCAGTGAAATGGTAAACCGCTTAACCTAACGCCATGAAATATACTCGCACCACAAATTGGCCTAAATGAACGTACGAGAACTAAAAGAATGCCTAACGGATTCACGGTTCACAAATCATTCTCAAAAATGACTTTTTCATCACATAGACTTAAAAATTCTTAGTTTTTGAGGTTTTGAGTAGTGAAACGGTAAACCGCTTAACCAAACGCCACAAAACCTTACTCGCACATCAAAAATAACTAAATGAACTTGCGGGAAAAAAAGGAATGCATAATGTATTCACGGTTCACAAATAATGCAAAATAATGATTTTTTTCATCACTTAGACTTGAAAATTCTTAGTTTTTGAGAAGTGAAACGGTAAACCGCTTAACAATACGCCACAAAAACTTACACGCACCTCAAACATTCCAAAATAAACTTGCAAGAACTAACGGATTGCATAACGTATTCATGGTTCAGAAATAATGCGAAAAAATGACTTTTTCATCACTTACACTTGAAAATGCTTAGATTTTGAGGTTTTGAGTAGTGAAACGGTAAACCGCTTGAGCATCCACCACGAAACCATACTCGCACCTCAAACTTGCCAAAATAAACTTGCGGGAACTAATGGAATGCATAAAGGACTCACGGTTCACAAATAATGCAAAAAAATTACTTTTTCATCACTTAGACATGAAAATTCTTTAGTTTTTGAGGTTTTGAGTAATGAAACGGTAACCCATAACAAAATGCCACAAAACCTTACTCGCACCTCAAACATGCTTAAATAAACTTGCGGGAACTAATGGAAGGCATAACGGAATCACGGTTAACAAATAATGCGAAAAAATGACTTTTTCATCACTTAGACTTGAAAATGCTTAGTTTTTTAAGTTTTGAGTAGTAAAACGGTAAACCACTTAACCAAACGTCACAAAACCTTACTCGCACCTGAAACATACCTAAATAAACTTGCTGGAAATAACGTAATGTATAACAGATTCACGGTTCACAAATAATGCGAGAAAATGACTTTTTCATCACTTAAACTTGAAAATGCTTAGTTTTTGAGGTTTTGAGCAGTGAAAGGATAAACTGCCTAACCTAACGCCACAAAATATACTCGCACCACAAATGAATTTACAAGAATTAAAAGAATGCCTAACGGATTCATGGTTCACAAATCATTCTAAAAAATGACTTTTTCATCACATAGACTTAAAAATTCTTAGTTTTTGAGGATTTGAGTAGTGAAACGGTAAACCGCTTAACCAAACGCCACAAAACCTTAGTCGCACATCAAAAATAACCAAATGGACTTGAGGGAAAAAAAGGAATGCATAACGTATTCACGGTTCACAAATAATGCGAAATAATGATTTTTTCATCTTTTAGACTTGAAAATTCTTAGTTTTTGAGAAGTGAAACGGTAAACCGCTTAACAATACACCACAAAAACATACACGGACCTCAAACATGCCTAAATAAACTTGCGAGAACTAACGGATTGCATAACGTATTCATGGTTCGCAAATAATGCGAAAAAATGACTTTTTCATCCCTTACACTTGAAAATGCTTAGATTTTGAGGTTTTGAGTAGTGAAACGGTAAACCGCTTAAGCAACTACCATGAAACCATACTCGCACCTCAAACATGCCTAAATAAACTTGCGGGAACTAATGGAATGCATAAAGGAATCGCCGTTCACAAATAATGCAAAAAAATTACTTTTTCATCACTTAGACTTAAAAATTCTTTACTTTTTGAGATTTTGAGTAATGAAACGGTAACCCATAACAAAACACCACGAAACCTTACTCGCACCTCAAACATGCTTAAATAAACTTGCAGGAACTAATGGAATGCATAACAGAATCACGGTTCACAAATAATGCGAAAAAATGACTTTTTCATCACTTAGACTTGAAAATTGTAAGTTTTTTAAGTTTTGAGTAGTAAAACGGTAAACCGCTTAACCAAACGTCAAAAACCCTTACTCGCACCTGAAACATGCCTAAATAAACTTGCTGGAAATAACGTAATGCATAACAGATTCACGGTTCAAAATGATGCAAGAAAATGACTTTTTCATCACTAAAACTTGAAAATGCTTAGTTTTTGATGTTTTGAGCAGTGAAATGGTAAACCGTTTAACCTAACGCCACGAAACATACTCGCATCACAAATATGCCTAAATAAACTAACGAGAACTAAAAGAATGCCTAACAGATTCACGATTCACAAATCATTCTCAAAAATGACTTTTTCATCACATAGACTTAAAAATTCTTAGTTTTGAGGTTTTGAGTAGTGAAACGGTAAACCGCTTAACCAAACGCCACAAAACCTTACTCGGACATCAAAAATAACTAAATGAACTTGCGGGAAAAAAAGGAATGCATAATGTATTCACGGTTCACAAATAATGCGAAATAATGATTTTTTCATCACTTAGGCTTGAAAATTCTTAGTTTTTGAGAAGTGAAACGGTAAACCGCTTAACAATACGCCTCAAAAACTTACACGCACCTCAAACATTCCTAAATAAACTTGCGAGAACTAACGGATTGCATAACGTATTCATGGTTCACAAATAATGCGAAAAAATGACTTTTTCATCACTTACACTTGAAAATGCTTAGATTTTGAGGTTTTGTGTAGTGAAACGGTAAACCGCTTAAGCATCCACCACGAAACCAAACTCGCACCTCAAACATGCCTAAATAAATTTGCGGGAACTAATGGAATGCATAAAGGATTCACGGTTCACAAATAATGCAAAAAAAATAGTTTTTCATCACTTAGACTTGAAAATTTTTTAGTTTTTGAGGTTTTGAGTAATGAAACGGTAACCTATAACAAAATGCCACGAAACCTTACTCGCACCTCAAACATGCTTAAATAAACTTGCGGGAACTAATGGAATGCATAACAGAATCACGGTTCACAAATAATGCGAAAAAATGACTTTTTCATCACTTAGACTTGAAAATTGTAAGTTTTTTAAGTTTTGAGTAGTAAAACGGTAAACCGCTTAACCAAACGTCAAAAACCCTTACTCGCACTTGAAACATGCCTAAATAAACTTGCTGGAAATAACGTAATGCATAACAGATTCACGGTTCAAAATGATGCAAGAAAATGACTTTTTCATCACTAAAACTTGAAAATGCTTAGTTTTTGATGTTTTTAGCAGTGAAATGGTAAACCGCTTAACCTAACGCCATGAAACATACTCGCATCACAAATATGCCTCAATAAACTTACGAGAACTAAAAGAATGCCTAACATATTCACGGTTCACAAATCATTCTCAAAAATGACTTTTTCATCACATAGACTTAAAAATTCTTAGTTTCTGAGATTTTGAGTAGTGAATCGGTAAACCGTTTAACCAAACGCCACAAAACCTTACTCGCACATCAAAAATAACTACATGAACTTGCGGAAAAAAAAGGAATGCATAATGTATTCACGGTTCACAAATAATGCGAAATAACGATTTTTTCATCACTTAGACTTGAAAATTATTAGTTTTTGAGAAGTGAAACGGTAAACCGCTTAACAATATGCCACAAAAACTTACATGCACCTCAAACATTCCTAAATAAACTTGCGAGAACTAACGGATTGCATAACGTATTCATGGTTCACAAATAATGCGAAAAAATGACTTTTTCATCACTTACACTTGAAAATGCTTAGATTTTGAGGTTTTGAGTAGTGAAACGGTAAACCGCTTAAGCATCCACCACGAAACCATACTCGCACCTCAAACATGCCTAAATAAACTTTCGGGAACTAATGGAATGCATAAAGGATTCACGGTTCACAAATAATGCAAAAAAAATACTTTTTCATCACTTAGACTTGAAAATTCTTTACTTTTTGAGGTTTTAAGTAATGAAACGGTAACCCATAACAAAACGCCACGAAACCTTACTCGCACCTCAAACATGCTTAAATAAACTTGCTGGAACTAATGGAATGCATAACGGAATCACGGTTAACAAATAATGCGAAAAATTGACTTTTTCATCACTTAGACTTGAAAATGCTTAGTTTTTTAAGTTTTGAGTAGTAAAACGGTAAACCACTTAACCAAACGTCACAAAACCTTACTCGCACCTGAAACATACCTAAATAAACTTGCTGGAAACAACGTAATGCATAACAGATTCACGGTTCACAAATGATGCGAGAAAATGACTTTTTCATCACTTAAACTTCAAAATGCTTAGTTTTTGAGGTTTTGAGCAGTGAAAGGATAAACCGCTTAACCTAACGCCACAAAATATACTAGCACCACAAATGAATTTACAAGAACTAAAAGAATGCCTAACGGATTCATAGTTCACAAATCATTCTAAAAAATGACTTTTTCATCACATAGACTTAAAAATTCTTTGTTTTTGAGGATTTGAGTAGTGAAACGGTAAACCGCTTAACCAAACGCCACAAAACCTTAGTCGCACATCAAAAATAACCAAATGAACTTGAGGGAAAAAAAGGAATGCATAACGTATTCACGGTTCACAAATAATGCGAAATAATGATTTTTTCATCTTTTAGACTTGAAAATTCTTAGTTTTTGAGAAGTGAAACGATAAACCGCTTAACAATACACCACAAAAACTTACACGCACCTCAAACATGCCTAAATAAACTTGCGAGAACTAACGGATTGCATAACGTATTCATGGTTCACAAATAATGCGAAAAAATGACTTTTTCATCCCTTACAGTTGAAAATGCTTAGATTTTGAGGTTTTGTGTAGTGAAACGGTAAACCGCTTAAGCAACCACCACGAAACCATACTCGCACCTCAAACATGCCTAAATAAACTTGCGGGAACTAATGGAATGCATAAAGGAATCGCGGTTCACAAATAATGCAAAAAAATTACTTTTTCATCACTTAGACTTAAAAATTCTTTATTTTTTTAGGTTTTGAGTAATGAAACGGTAACCCATAACAAAACGCCAGGAAACCTTACTCGCACCTCAAACATGCTTAAATAAACTTGCGGGAATTAATGGAATGCATAACAGAATCACGGTTCACAAATAATGCGAAAAAATGACTTTTTCATCACTTAGACTTGAAAATTGTAAGTTTTTTAAGTTTTGAGTAGTAAAATGGTAAACCGCTTAACCAAACGTCAAAAACCCTTACTCACACTTGAAACATGCCTAAATAAACTTGCTAGAAATAACGTAATGCATAACAGATTCACGGTTCAAAATGACGCAAGAAAATGACTTTTTCATCACTTAAACTTGAAAATGCTTAGTTTTTTATGTTTTGAGCAGTGAAATGGTAAACCGCTTAACCTAACGCCACGAAACATACTCGCATCACAAATATGCCTAAATAAACTTATGAGAACTAAAAGAATGCCTAACAGATTCACGGTTCACAAATCATTCTCAAAAATGACTTTTTCATCACATAGACTTAAAAATTCTTAGTTTTTGAGGTTTTGAGTAGTGAAACGGTAAACCGCTTAACCAAACGCCACAAAACCTTACTCGCACATCAAAAATAACTAAATGAACTTGTGGGAAAAAAAGGAATGCATAATGTATTCACGGTTCACAAATAATACGAAATAATGATTTTTTCATCACTTAGACTTGAAAATTTTTAGTTTTTGAGAAGTTAAACGGTAAACCGCTTAAAAATATGCCACAAAAACTTACACGCACCTAAAACATTCCTGAATAAACTTGCGAGAACTAACGGATTGCATAACGTATTCATGGTTCACAAATAATGCGTAAAAATGACTTTTTCATCACTTACACTTGAAAATGCGTAGATTTTGAGGTTTTGAGTAGTGAAACGGTAAACCGCTTAAGCATCCACCACGAAACCATACTCGCACCTCAAACATGCCTAAATAAACTTGCGGGAACTAATGGAATGCATAAAGGATTCCCGGTTCACAAATAATTCAAAAAAAATTACTTTTTCATCACTTAGACTTGAAAATTCTTTACTTTTTGAGGTTTTGAGTAATGAAACGGTAACCCATAACAAAACGCCACGAAACCTTACTCGCACCTCAAACATGCTTTAAATAAACTTGCGGGAATTAATGGAATGCATAACGGAATCACGGTTAACAAATAATGCGAAAATTTGACTTTTTCATCACTTAGACTTGAAAATGCTTAGTTTTTTAAGTTTTGAGTAGTAAAACGGTAAATCGCTGAACCAAACGTCACAAAACCTTAATCGCACCTGAAACATGCCTAAATAAACTTGTTGGAAATAACGTAATGCATAACAGATTCACGGTTCACAAATGATTCGAGAAAATGACTTTTTCATCACTTAAACTTGAAAATGCTTAGTTTTTTAGGTTTTGAGCAGTGAAATGGTAAACCGCTTAACCTAACGCCACGAAATATACTCACAGCACAAATATGCCTAAATAAAACGTACGAGAACTAAAAGAATGCTTAACGGATTCACGGTTCACAAATCATTCTCAAAAATGACTTTTCCATCACATAGACTTAAAAATTCTTAGTTTTTGAGGTTTTGAGTAGTGAAACGGTAAACCGCTTAACCAAACACCACAAAACCTTACTCGGACATCAAAAATAACTAAATGAACTTGCGGGAAAAAAAGGAATGCATAACGTATTCACGGTTCACAAATAATGCGAAATAATGATTTTTTCATCTTTTAGACTTGAAAATTTTTATTTTTTGAGAAGTGAAACGATAAACCGCTTAACAATACACCACAAAAACTTACACGCACCTCAAACATGCCTAAATAAACTTGCGAGAACTAACGGATTGCATAACGTATTCATGGTTCACAAATAATGCGAAAAAATGACTTTTTCATCCCTTACACTTGAAAATGCTTAGATTTTGAGGTTTTGAGTAGTGAAACGGTAAACCGCTTAAGCATCCACCACGAAACCATACTCGCACCTCAAACATGCCTAAATAAACTTGCGGGAACTAATGGAATGCATAAAGAATTCCCGGTTCACAAATAATTCAAAAAAAATTACTTTTTCATCACTTAGACTTGAAAATTCTTTACTTTTTGAGGTTTTGAGTAATGAAACGGTAACCCATAACAAAACGCCACGAAACCTTACTCGCACCTCAAACATGCTTTAAATAAACTTGCGGGAATTAATGGAATGCATAACGGAATCACGGTTAACAAATAATGCGAAAATTTGACTTTTTCATCACTTAGACTTGAAAATGCTTAGTTTTTTAAGTTTTGAGTAGTAAAACGGTAAATCGCTGAACCAAACGTCACAAAACCTTAATCGCACCTGAAACATGCCTAAATAAACTTGTTGGAAATAACGTAATGCATAACAGATTCACGGTTCACAAATGATTCGAGAAAATGACTTTTTCATCACTTAAACTTGAAAATGCTTAGTTTTTTAGGTTTTGAGCAGTGAAATGGTAAACCGCTTAACCTAACGCCACGAAATATACTCACAGCACAAATATGCCTAAATAAAACGTACGAGAACTAAAAGAATGCCTAACGGATTCACGGTTCACAAATCATTCTCAAAAATGACTTTTTCATCACATAGACTTAAAAATTCTTAGTTTTTGAGGTTTTGAGTAGTGAAACGGTAAACCGCTTAACCAAACACCACAAAACCTTACTCGGACATCAAAAATAACTAAATGAACTTGCGGGAAAAAAAGGAATGCATAACGTATTCACGGTTCACAAATAATGCGAAATAATGATTTTTTCATCTTTTAGACTTGAAAATTCTTATTTTTTGAGAAGTGAAACGATAAACCGCTTAACAATACACCACAAAAACTTACACGCACCTCAAACATGCCTAAATAAACTTGCGAGAACTAACGGATTGCATAACGTATTCATGGTTCACAAATAATGCGAAAAAATGACTTTTTCATCCCTTACACTTGAAAATGCTTAGATTTTGAGGTTTTGAGTAGTGAAACGGTAAACCGCTTAAGCAACCACCACGAAACCATACTCGCACCTCAAACATGCCTAAATAAACTTGCGGGAACTAATGGAATGCATAAAGGAATCGCCGTTCACAAATAATGCAAAAAAATTACTTTTTCATCACTTAGACTTAAAAATTCTTTACTTTTTGAGGTTTTGAGTAATGAAACGGTAACCCATAACAAAACACCACGAAACCTTACTCGCACCTCAAACATGCTTAAATAAACTTGCGGGAACTAATGGTATGCATGACAGAATCACGGTTCACAAATAATGCGAAAAAATGACTTTTTCATCACTTAGACATGAAAATTGTAAGTTTTTTAAGTTTTGAGTAGTAAAACGGCAAACCGCTTAACCAAACGTCAAAAACCCTTACTCGCACCTGAAACATGCCTAAATAAACTTGCTGGAAATAACGTAATGCATAACAGATTCACGGTTCAAAATGATGCAAGAAAATGACTTTTTCATCACTAAAACTTGAAAATGCTTAGTTTTTGATGTTTTGAGCAGTGAAATGGTAAACAGCTTAACCTAATGCCACGAAACATACTCGCATCACAAATATGCCTAAATAAACTTATGAGAACTCAAAGAATGCCTAACAGATTCACGGTTCACAAATCATTCTCAAAAATGACTTTTTCATCACATGGACTTAAAAATTCTTAGTTTTTGAGGTTTTGAGTAGTGAAACGGTAAACCGCTTAGCCAAACGCCACAAAACCTTACTCGCACATCAAAAATAACTAAATGAACTTACGGGAAAAAAAGGAATGCATAATGTATTCACGGTTCACAAATAATGCTAAATAATGATTTTTTTCATCACTTAGACTTGAAAATTCATAGTGTTTGAGAAGTGAAACGGTAAACCGCTTAACAATATGCCACAAAAACTTGCACACACCTCAAACATTCCTAAATAAACTTGCGAGAACTAACGGATTGCATAACGTATTCATGGTTCACAAATAATGCGAAAAAATGACTTTTTCATCACTTACACTTGAAAATGCGTAGATTTTGAGGTTTTGAGTAGTGAAACGGTAAACCGCTTAAGCATCCTCCACGAAACCATACTCGCACCTCAAACATGCCTAAATAAACTTGCGGGACCTAATGGAAGGCATAAAGGATTCACGGTTCACAAATAATGCAAAAAAAATTACTTTTTCATCACTTAGACTAGAAAATTCTTTACTTTTTGAGGTTTTGAGTAATGAAACGGTAACCCATAACAAAACGCCACGAAACCTTACTCGCACCTCAAACATGCTTAAATAAACTTGCGGGAACTAATGGAATGCATAACGGAATCACGATTAACAAATAATGCGAAAATTTGACTTTTTCATCACTTAGACTTGAAAATGCTTAGTTTTTTAAGTTTTGAGTAGTAAAACGGTAAACCACTTAACCAAACGTCACAAAACCTTACTCGCACCTGAAACATGCCTAAATAAACTTGCTGGAAATAACGTAATGCATAACAGATTCACGGTTCACAAATGATTCGAGAAAATGACTTTTTCATCACTTAAACTTGAAAATGCTTAGTTTTTTAGGTTTTGAGCAGTGAAATGGTAAACCGCTGAACCTAACGCCACGAAATATACTCGCACCACAAATATGCCTAAATGAACGTACGAGAACTAAAAGAATGCCTAACGGATTCACGGTTCACAAATCATTCTCAAAAATGACTTTTTCATCACATAGACTTAAAAATTCTTAGTTTTTGAGGTTTTGAGTAGTGAAACGGTAAACCGCTTAACCAAACACTACAAAACCTTACTTGGACATCAAAAATAACTAAATGAACTTGCGGGAAAAAAAGGAATGCATAACGTATTCACGGTTCACAAATAATGCGAAATCATGATTTTTTCATCTTTTAGACTTGAAAATTCTTAGTTTTTGAGAAGTGAAACGATAAACCGCTTAACAATACACCACAAAAACTTACACGCACCTCAAACATGCCTAAATAAACTTGCGAGAACTGACGGATTGCATAACGTATTCATGGTTCACAAATAATGCGAAAAAATGACTTTTTCATCCCTTACACTTGAAAATGCTTAGATTTTGAGGTTTTGAGTAGTGAAACGGTAAACCGCTTAAGCAACCACCACGAAACCATACTCGCACCTCAAACATGCCTAAATAAACTTGCGGGAACTAATGGAATGCATAAAGGAATCGCCATTCACAAATAATGCAAAAAAATTACTTTTTCATCACTTAGACTTAAAAATTCTTTACTTTTTGAGGTTTTGAGTAATGAAACGGTAACCCATAACAAAACACCACGAAACCTTACTCGTACCTCAAACATTCTTAAATAAACTTGCGGGAACTAATGGAATGCATAACAGAATCATGGTTCACAAATAATGCGAAAAAATGACTTTTTCATCACTTAGACTTGAAAATTGTAAGTTTTTTAAGTTTTGAGTAGTAAAACGGCAAACCGCTTAACCAAACGTCAAAAACCCTTTCTCGCACCTGAAACATGCCTAAATAAACTTGCTGGAAATAACGTAATGCATAACAGATTCACGGTTCAAAATGATGCAAGAAAATGACTTTTTCATCACTAAAACTTGAAAATGCTTAGTTTTTGATGTTTTGAGCAGTGAAATGGTAAACCGCTTAACCTAATGCCACGAAACATACTCGCATCACAAATATGCCTAAATAAACTTATGAGAACTCAAAGAATGCCTAACAGATTCACGGTTCACAAATCATTCTCAAAAATGACTTTTTCATCACATAGACTTAAAAATTCTTAGTTTTTGAGGTTTTGAGTAGTGAAACGGTAAACCGCATAACCAAACACCACAAAACCTTACTCGGACATCAAAAATAACTAAATGAACTTGCGGGAAAAAAAGGAATGCATAACGTATTCACGGTTCACAAATAATGCGAAATAATGATTTTTTCATCTTTTAGACTTGAAAATTCTTAGTTTTTGAGAAGTGAAACGATAAACCGCTTAACAACACACCACAAAAACTTACACGCACCTCAAACATGCCTAAATAAACTTGCGAGAACTAACGGATTGCATAACGTATTCATGGTTCACAAATAATGCGAAAAAATGACTTTTTCATCCCTTACACTTGAAAATGCTTAGATTTTGAGGTTTTGAGTAGTGAAACGGTAAACCGCTTAAGCAACCACCACGAAACCATACTCGCACCTCAAACATGCCTAAATAAACTTGCGGGAACTAATGGAATGCTTAAAGGAATCGCCGTTCACAAATAATGCAAAAAAATTACTTTTTCATCACTTAGACTTAAAAATTCTTTACTTTTTGAGATTTTGAGTAATGAAACGGTAACCCATAACAAAACACCACGAAACCTTACTCGCACCTCAAACATGCTTTAATAAACTTGCGGGAACTAATGGAATGCATAACAGAATCACGGTTCACAAATAATGCGAAAAAATGACTTTTTCATCACTTAGACTTGAAAATTGTAAGTTTTTTAAGTTTTGAGTAGTAAAACGGTAAACCGCTTAACCAAACGTCAAAAACCCTTACTCGCACCTGAAACATGCCTAAATAAACTTGCTGGAATTAACGTAATGCATAACAGATTCACGGTTCAAAATGATGCAAGAAAATGACTTTTTCATAACTAAAACTTGAAAATGCTTAGTTTTTGATGTTTTGAGCAGTGAAATGGTAAACCGCTTAACCTAATGCCACGAAACATACTCGCATCACAAATATGACTAAATAAACTTACGAGAACTAAAAGAATGCCTAACAGATTCACGGTTCACAAATCATTCTCAAAAATGACTTTTTCATCACATAGACTTAAAAATTCTTAGTTTTTAAGGATTTGAGTTGTGAAACGGTAAACCGCTTAACCAAATGCCTCAAAACCTTAGTCGCACATCAAAAATAACTAAATGAACTGGAGGGAAAAAATGGAATGCATAACGTATTCACGGTTCACAAATAATGCGAAATAATGATTTTTTTCATCACTTAGACTTGAAAATTCTTAGTTTTTGAGAAGTGAAACGGTAAACCGCTTAACAATATGCCACAAAAACTTACACGCACCTCAAACATTCCTAAATAAAATTGCGAGAACTAACAGATTGCAAAACGTATTCATGGTTCACAAATAATGCGAAAAAATGACTTTTTCATCACTTACACTTGAAAATGCTTAGATTTTGAGGTTTTGAGCAGTGAAACGGTAAACCGCTTAAGCATCCACCACGAAACCATACTCGCACCTCAAACATGCATAAAAAAACTTGCGGGAACTAATGGAATGTATAAAGGATTCACAGTTCACAAATAATGCAAAAAAATTACTTTTTCATCACTTAGACTTGAAAATTCTTTACTTTTTGAGGTTTTGAGTAATGAAACGGTAACCCATAACAAAATGCCATGAAACCTTACTCGCACCTCAAACATGTTTAAATAAACTTGCGGGAACTAATAGAATGCATAACAGAATCACGGTTCACAAATAATGCGAAAAAATGACTTTATCATCACTGAGACTTGAAAATTGTAAGTTTTTTAACTTTTGAGTAGAAAAACGGTAAACCGCTTAACCAAACGTCAAAAACCCTTACTCGCACCTGAAACATGCCTAAATAAACTTGTTGGAAATAACGTAATGCATAACAGATTCACGGTTCAAAATAATGCAAGAAAATGACTTTTTCATAACTTAAACTTGAAAATGCTTAGTTTTTGATGTTTTGAGCAGTGAAATGGTAAACCTCTTAACCTAACGCCACGAAACATACTCGCATCACAAATATGCCTAAATAAACTTACGAGAACTAAAAGAATGCCTAACAGATTCACGGTTCACAAATCATTCTCAAAAATGAATTTTTCATCACATAGACTTGAAAATTCTTAGTATTTGAGGTTTTGAGTAGTGAAACGGTAAACCGCTTAACCAAACGCCACAAAACCTTACTCGCACATCAAAAATAACTAAATGAACTTGCGGGAAAAAAAGGAATGCATTATGTATTCACGTTTCACAAATAATGCGAAATAATGATTTTTTTCATCACTTAGACTTGAAAATTCTTAGTTTTTGAGAAGTGAAACGGTAAACCGCTTAACAATATGCCACAAAAACTTACACGCACCTCAAACATTCCTAAATAAACTTGCAAGAACTAACAGATTGCATAACGTATTCATGGTTCATAAATAATGCGAAAAAATGACTTTTTCATCACTTACACTTGAAAATGCTTAGATTTTGAGGTTTTAAGTAGTGAAACGGTAAACCGCTTAAGCATCCACCACTAAACCATACTCGCACCTCAAACATGCATAAATAAACTTGAGGGAACTAATGGAATGCATAAAGGGTTCACGGTTCACAAATAATGCAAAAAAATTACTTTTTCATCACTTAGACTTGAAAATTCTTTACTTTTTGAGATTTTGAGTAAAGAAATGGTAACCCATAACAAAACACCACGAAACCTCACTCGTACCTCAAACATGCTTAAATAAACATGCGGGAACTAATGGAATGTATAACAGAATCACGGTTAACAAATAATTTAAAAAAATGACTTTTTCATAACTTAGACTTGAAAATGCTTAGTTTTTTAAGTTTTAAGTAGTAAAATGGTAAACCG
The DNA here is from genome assembly GCA_033977485.1 of Hydrangea macrophylla. Classification (NCBI taxonomy): domain Eukaryota; kingdom Viridiplantae; phylum Streptophyta; class Magnoliopsida; order Cornales; family Hydrangeaceae; genus Hydrangea; species Hydrangea macrophylla. Next base: position 2,982,442 of record JASDAS010000019.1, read on the forward strand.
CTGAACCAAACGTCACAAAACCTTACTCGCACCTGAAACATGCCTAAATAAACTTTCTGGAAATAACGTAATGCATAATAGATTCACGGTTCACAAATGATGCGAGAAAATGACTTTTTCATCACTTAAACTTGAAAATGCTTAGTTTTTGAGGTTTTGAGTAGTGAAATGATAAACCGCTTAACCTAATGCCGCGAAATATACTCGCACCACAAATATGCCTAAATGAACTTACGAGAACTAAAAGAATGCCTAACGGATTCACGGTTCACAAATCATTCTCAAAAATGACATTTTCATCACATAGACTTAAAAATTCTTTGTTTTTGAGGATTTGAGTAGTGAAACGGTAAACCGCTTAACCAAATGCCACAAAACCTTAGTCGCACATCAAAAATAACTAAATGAAGTTGAGGGAAAAAAAAGGAATGCGTAACGTATTCACGGTTCACAAATAATGCGAAATAATGATTTTTTTCATCACTTAGACTTGAAAATTCTTAGTTTTTGAGAAGTGAAACGGTAAACCGCTTAACAATATGCCACAAAAACTTACACGCACCTCAAACATGCCTAAATAAACTTGCGAGAACTAACGGATTGCATAACGTATTCATGGTTCACAAATAATGCGAAAAAATGACTTTTTCATCACTTACACTTGAAAATGCTTAGATTTTGAGGTTTTGAGTTTTGAAACGGTAAACCGCTTAAGCATCCACCACGAAACCATACTCGCACCTCAAACATGCATACAAAAACTTGCGGGAACTAATGGAATGCATAAAGGATTCACGGTTCACAAATAATGCAAAAAAATTACTTTTTCATCACTTAGACTTGAAAATTCTTTACTTTTTGAGGTTTTGAGTAATGAAATGGTAACCCATAACAAAATGCCATGAAACCTTACTCGCACCTCAAACATGCTGAAATAAAATTGCGGGAACTAATGGAATGCATAACAGAATCACGGTTCACAAATTATGCGAAAAAATGACTTTATCATCACTGAGACTTGAAAATTGTAAGTTTTTTAACTTTTGAGTAGAAAAACGGTAAACCGCTTAACCAAACGTCAAAAACCCTTACGCGCACCTGAAACATGCCTAAATAAACTTGCTGGAAATAACGTAATGCATAACAGATTCACGGTTCAAAATAATGCAAGAAAATGACTTTTTCATAACTTAAACTTGAAAATGCTTAGTTTTTGATGTTTTGAGCAGTGAAATGGTAAACCGCTTAACCTAACGCCACTAAACATACTCGCATCACAAATATGCCTAAATAAACTTATGAGAACTAAAAGAATGCCTAACAGATTCACGGTTCACAAATCATTCTCAAAAATGAATTTTTCATCACATAGACTTGAAAATTCTTAGTTTCTGAGGTTTTGAGTAGTGAAACGGTAAACCGCTTAACCAAACGCAACAAAACCTTACTCGCACATCAAAAATAACTAAATGAACTTGCGGGAAAAAAAGGAATGCATAATGTATTCACGGTTCACAAATAATGCGAAATAATGATTTTTTCATCACTTAGACTTGAAAATTCTTAGTTTTTGAGAATTGAAACGGTAAACCGCTTAACAATACGCCACAAAAATATACACGCACCTCAAACATTCCTAAATAAATTTGTGAGAACTAACGGAATGCATAACGTATTCATGGTTCACAAATAATGCGAAAAATGACTTTTTCATCACTTACACTTGAAAATGCTTAGATTTTGAGGTTTTGAGTAGTGAAACGGTAAACCGCTTAAGCATCCACCACGAAACCATACTCGCACCTCAAACATGCATAAATAAACATGAGGGAACTAATGGAATGCATAAAGGATTCACGGTTCACAAATAATGCAAAAAAATTACTTTTTCATCACTTAGACTTGAAAAATCTTTACTTTTTGATATTTTGAGTAAAGAAATGGTAACCCATAACAAAACACCACGAAACCTCACTCGTACCACAAACATGCTTAAATAAACTTGCGGGAACTAATGGAATGTATAACAGAATCACGGTTAACAAATAATTCGAAAAAATGACTTTTTCATCACTTAGACTTGAAAATGCTTAGTTTTTTAAGTTTTAAGTAGAAAAATGGTAAACCGCTGAACCAAACGTCACAAAACCTTACTCGCACCTGAAACATGCCTAAATAAACTTGCTGGAAATAACGTAATGCATAACAGATTCACGGTTCACAAATGATGCGAGAAAATGACTTTTTCATAACTTAAACTTGAAAATGCTTAGTTTTTGAGGTTTTGAGCAGTGAAATGATAAACCGCTTAACCTAATGCCGCGAAATATACTCGCACCACAAATATGCCTAAATGAACTTACGAGAACTAAAAGAATGCCTAACAGATTCACGGTTCACAAATCATTCTCAAAAATGACTTTTTCATCACATAGACTTGAAAATTCTTAGTTTTTAAGGATTTGAGTTGTGAAACGGTAAACCGCTTAACCAAATGCCTCAAAACCTTAGTCGCACATCAAAAATAACTAAATGAACTTGAGGGAAAAAATGGAATGCATAACGTATTCACGGTTCACAAATAATGCGAAATAATGATTTTTTTCATCACTTAGACTTGAAAATTCTTAGTTTTTGAGAAGTGAAACGGTAAACCGCTTAACAATATGCCACAAAAACTTACACGCACCTCAAACATTCCTAAATAAACTTGCGAGAACTAACAGATTGCAAAACGTATTCATGGTTCACAAATAATGCGAAAAAATGACTTTTTCATCACTTACACTTGAAAATGCTTAGATTTTGAGGTTTTGAGTAGTGAAACGGTAAACCGCTTAAGCATCCACCACGAAACCATACTCGCACCTCAAACATGCATAAATAAACATGAGGGAACTAATGTAATGCATAAAGGATTCACGGTTCACAAATAATGCAAAAAAATTACTTTTTCATCACTTAGACTTGAAAATTCTTTACTTTTTGAGATTTTGAGTAAAGAAATGGTAACCCATAACAAAACACCACGAAACCTCACTCGTACCTCAAACATGCTTAAATAAACTTGCGGGAACTAATGGAATGTATAACAGAATCACGGTTAACAAATAATTCGAAAAAATGACTTTTTCATCACTTAGACTTGAAAATGCTTAGTTTTTTAAGTTTTAAGTAGTAAAATGGTAAACCGCTGAACCAAACGTCACAAAACCTTACTCGCACCTGAAACATGCCTAAATAAACTTGCTGGAAATAACGTAATGCATAACAGATTCACGGTTCACAAATGATGCGAGAAAATGACTTTTTCATCACTTAAACTTGAAAATGCTTTGTTTTTTAGGTTTTGAGCAGTGAAATGGTAAACCGCTTAACCTAACGCCACGAAATATACTCGCACCACAAATATGCCTAAATGAATGTACGAGAACTAAAAGAATGCCTAACGGATTCACGGTTCACAAATCATTCTCAAAAATGACTTTTTCATCACATAGACTTAAAAATTCTTAGTTTTTGAGGTTTTGAGTAGTGAAATGGTAAACCGCTTAACCAAACGCCACAAAACCTTACTCGCACATCAAAAATAACTAAATGAACTTGCGGGAAAAAGTGGAATGCGTAATGTATTCACGGTTCACAAATAATGCAAAATAATGATTTTTTCATCACTTAGACTTGAAAATTCTTAGTTTTTGAGAAGTGAAACGGTAAACCGCTTAACAATACGCCACAAAAATATACACGCACCTCAAACATTCCTAAATAAAATTGCGAGAACTAACGGAATGCATAACGTATTCATGGTTCACAAATAATGCGAAAAATGACTTTTTCATCACTTACATTTGAAAATGCTTAGATTTTGAGGTTTTAAGTAGTGAAACGGTAAACTGCTTCAGCATCCACCACGGAACCATACTCGCACCTCAAACATGCCTAAATAAACTTGCAGGAACTAATGGAATGCATAAAGGATTCGCGGTTCACAAATAATGCAAAAAAATTAGTTTTTCATCACTTAGACTTGAAAATTCTTTAGTTTTTGAGGTTTTGAGTAATGAAATGGTAACCCATAACAAAAATCCACCAAACCTTACTCGCACCTCAAACATGCTAAAATAAACTTGCGGGAACTAATGGAAGGCATAACGGAATCACGGTTAACAAATAATGCGAAAAAATGACTTTTTCGTCACTTAGACTTGAAAATGCTTAGTTTTTTAAGTTTTGAGTAGTAAAACGGTAAACCACTTAACCAAACGTCACAAAACCTTACTCGCACCTGAAACATGCCTAAATAAACTTGCTGGAAATAACGTAATGCATAACAGATTCACGGTTCACAAATGATGCGAGAAAATGACTTTTTCATCACTTAAACTTGAAAATGCTTAGTTTTTGAGGTTTTGAGCAGTGAAATGATAAACCGCTTATCCTAACGCCACAAAATATACTCGCACCACAAATATGCCTAAATGAACTTTCGAGAACTAAAATAATGCCTAACGGATTCACGGTTCACAAATCATTCTCAAAAATGACTTTTTCATCACGTAGACTTAAAAATTCTTAGTTTTTAAGGATTTGAGTTGTGAAACGCTAAACCGCTTAACCAAATGCCTCAAAATCATAGTCGCACATCAAAAATAATTAAATGAACTTGCGGGAAAAAAAGGAATGCATAATGTATTCACGGTTCACAAATAATGCGAAATAATGATTTTTTCATCACTTAGACTTGAAAATTCTTAGTTTTTGAGAAGTGAAACGGTAAACCGCTTAACAATACGCCACAAAAATATACACGCACCTCAAACATTCCTAAATAAAATTGCGAGAACTAACGGAATGCAGAACGTATTCATGGTTCACAAATAATGCGAAAAATGACTTTTTCATCACTTACACTTGAAAATGCTTAGATTTTGAGGTTTTGAGTAGTGAAACGGTAAACTGCTTCAGCATCCACCACGGAACCATACTCGCACCTCAAACATGCCTAAATAAACTTGCAGGAACTAATGGAATGCATAAAGGATTCGCGGTTCACAAATAATGCAAAAAAATTAGTTTTTCATCACTTAGACTTGAAAATTCTTTAGTTTTTGAGGTTTTGAGTAATGAAATGGTAACCCATAACAAAAATCCACCAAACCTTACTCGCACCTCAAACATGCTAAAATAAACTTGCGGGAACTAATGGAAGGCATAACGGAATCACGGTTAACAAATAATGCGAAAAAATGACTTTTTCGTCACTTAGACTTGAAAATGCTTAGTTTTTTAAGTTTTGAGTAGTAAAACGGTAAACCGCTTAACCAAACGTCACAAAACCTTACTCGCACCTGAAACATGCCTAAATAAACTTGCTGGAAATAACGTAATGCATAACAGATTCACGGTTCACAAATGATGCGAGAAAATGACTTTTTCATCACTTAAACTTGAAAATGCTTAGTTTTTGAGGTTTTGAGCAGTGAAATGATAAACCGCTTATCCTAACGCCACAAAATATACTCGCACCACAAATATGCCTAAATGAACTTTCGAGAACTAAAATAATGCCTAACGGATTCACGGTTCACAAATCATTCTCAAAAATGACTTTTTTCATCACGTAGACTTAAAAATTCTTAGTTTTTAAGGATTTGAGTTGTGAAACGCTAAACCGCTTAACCAAATGCCTCAAAACCATAGTCGCACATCAAAAATAATTAAATGAACTTGCGGGAAAAAAAGGAATGCATAATGTATTCACGGTTCACAAATAATGCGAAATAATGATTTTTTCATCACTTAGACTTGAAAATTCTTAGTTTTTGAGAAGTGAAACGGTAAACCGCTTAACAATACGCCACAAAAACTTACACGCACCTCAAACATTCCTAAATAAACTTGCGAGAACAAACGGATTGCATAACGTATTCATGGTTCACAAATAATGTGAAAAAATGACTTTTTCATCACTTACACTTAAAAATGCTTAGATTTTGAGGTTTTGAGTAGTGAAACGGTAAACCGCTTAAGCATCCACCACGAAACCATACTCGCACCTCAAACATGCCTAAATAAACTTGCGGGAACTAATGGAATGCATAAAGGATTCACGGTTCACAAATAATGCAAAAAAAGTACTTTTTCATCACTTGAACTTGAAAATTCTTTACTTTTTGAGGTTTTGAGTAATGAAACGGTAACCCATGACAAAATGCCACGAAACCTTGTTCGCACCTCAAACATGCTTAAATAAACTTGCGAGAACTAACAGATTGCAAAACGTATTCATGGTTCACAAATAATGCGAAAAAATGACTTTTTCATCACTTACACTTGAAAATGCTTAGATTTTGGAGGTTTTGAGTAGTGAAACGGTAAACCGCTTAAGCATCCACCACGAAACCATACTCGCACCTCAAACATGCATAAAAAAACTTGCGGGAACTAATGGAATGCATAAAGGATTCACGGTTCACAAATAATGCAAAAAAATTACTTTTTCATCACTTAGACTTGAAAATTCTTTACTTTTTGAGGTTTTGAGTAATGAAACGGTAACCCATAACAAAATGCCATGAAACCTTACTCGCACCTCAAACATGCTTAAATAAACTTGCGGGAACTAATGGAATGCATAACGGAATCACGGTTAACAAATAATGCGAAAAAATGACTTTTTCATCACTTAGACTTGAAAATGCTTAGTTTTTTTAAGTTTTGAGTAGTAAAACGGTAAACCGCTGAACCAAACGTCACAAAACCTTACTCGCACCTGAAACATGCCTAAATAAAATTGTTGGAAATAACGTAATGCATAACAGATTCACGGTTCACAAATGATTCGAGAAAATGACTTTTTCATCACTTAAACTTGAAAATGCTTTGTTTTTTAGGTTTTGAGCAGTGAAATGGTAAACCGCTTAACCTAACGCCACGAAATATACTCGCACCACAAATATGCCTAAATGAATGTACGAGAACTAAAAGAATGCCTAACGGATTCACGGTTCACAAATCATTCTCAAAAATGACTTTTTCATCACATAGACTTAAAAATTCTTAGTTTTTGAGGTTTTGAGTAGTGAAATGGTAAACCGCTTAACCAAACGCCACAAAACCTTACTCGCACATCAAAAATAACTAAATGAACTTGCGGGAAAAAGTGGAATGCGTAATGTATTCACGGTTCACAAATAATGCAAAATAATGATTTTTTCATCACTTAGACTTGAAAATTCTTAGTTTTTGAGAAGTGAAACGGTAAACCGCTTAACAATACGCCACAAAAATATACACGCACCTCAAACATTCCTAAATAAAATTGCGAGAACTAACGGAATGCATAACGTATTCATGGTTCACAAATAATGCGAAAAATGACTTTTTCATCACTTACACTTGAAAATGCTTAGATTTTGAGGTTTTGAGTAGTGAAACGGTAAACTGCTTCAGCATCCACCACGGAACCATACTCGCACCTCAAACATGCCTAAATAAACTTGCAGGAACTAATGGAATGCATAAAGGATTCGCGGTTCACAAATAATGCAAAAAAATTAGTTTTTCATCACTTAGACTTGAAAATTCTTTAGTTTTTGAGGTTTTGAGTAATGAAATGGTAACCCATAACAAAAATCCACCAAACCTTACTCGCACCTCAAACATGCTAAAATAAACTTGCGGGAACTAATGGAAGGCATAACGGAATCACGGTTAACAAATAATGCGAAAAAATGACTTTTTCGTCACTTAGACTTGAAAATGCTTAGTTTTTTAAGTTTTGAGTAGTAAAACGGTAAACCGCTTAACCAAACGTCACAAAACCTTACTCGCACCTGAAACATGCCTAAATAAACTTGCTGGAAATAACGTAATGCATAACAGATTCACGGTTCACAAATGATGCGAGAAAATGACTTTTTCATCACTTAAACTTGAAAATGCTTAGTTTTTGAGGTTTTGAGCAGTGAAATGATAAACCGCTTATCCTAACGCCACAAAATATACTCGCACCACAAATATGCCTAAATGAACTTTCGAGAACTAAAATAATGCCTAACGGATTCACGGTTCACAAATCATTCTCAAAAATGACTTTTTCATCACGTAGACTTAAAAATTCTTAGTTTTTAAGGATTTGAGTTGTGAAACGCTAAACCGCTTAACCAAATGCCTCAAAATCATAGTCGCACATCAAAAATAATTAAATGAACTTGCGGGAAAAAAAGGAATGCATAATGTATTCACGGTTCACAAATAATGCGAAATAATGATTTTTTCATCACTTAGACTTGAAAATTCTTAGTTTTTGAGAAGTGAAACGGTAAACCGCTTAACAATACGCCACAAAAATATACACGCACCTCAAACATTCCTAAATAAAATTGCGAGAACTAACGGAATGCAGAACGTATTCATGGTTCACAAATAATGCGAAAAATGACTTTTTCGTCACTTACACTTGAAAATGCTTAGATTTTGAGGTTTTGAGTAGTGAAACGGTAAACTGCTTCAGCATCCACCACAGAACCATACTCGCACCTCAAACATGCCTAAATAAACTTGCAGGAACTAATGGAATGCATAAAGGATTCGCGGTTCACAAATAATGCAAAAAAATTAGTTTTTCATCACTTAGACTTGAAAATTCTTTAGTTTTTGAGGTTTTGAGTAATGAAATGGTAACCCATAACAAAAATCCACCAAACCTTACTCGCACCTCAAACATGCTAAAATAAACTTGCGGGAACTAATGGAAGGCATAACGGAATCACGGTTAACAAATAATGCGAAAAAATGACTTTTTCGTCACTTAGACTTGAAAATGCTTAGTTTTTTAAGTTTTGAGTAGTAAAACGGTAAACCGCTTAACCAAACGTCACAAAACCTTACTCGCACCTGAAACATGCCTAAATAAACTTGCTGGAAATAACGTAATGCATAACAGATTCACGGTTCACAAATGATGCGAGAAAATGACTTTTTCATCACTTAAACTTGAAAATGCTTAGTTTTTGAGGTTTTGAGCAGTGAAATGATAAACCGCTTATCCTAACGCCACAAAATATACTCGCACCACAAATATGCCTAAATGAACTTTCGAGAACTAAAATAATGCCTAACGGATTCACGGTTCACAAATCATTCTCAAAAATGACTTTTTCATCACGTAGACTTAAAAATTCTTAGTTTTTAAGGATTTGAGTTGTGAAACGCTAAACCGCTTAACCAAATGCCTCAAAACCATAGTCGCACATCAAAAATAATTAAATGAACTTGCGGGAAAAAAAGGAATGCATAATGTATTCACGGTTCACAAATAATGCGAAATAATGATTTTTTCATCACTTAGACTTGAAAATTCTTAGTTTTTGAGAAGTGAAACGGTAAACCGCTTAACAATACGCCACAAAAACTTACACGCACCTCAAACATTCCTAAATAAACTTGCGAGAACAAACGGATTGCATAACGTATTCATGGTTCACAAATAATGTGAAAAAATGACTTTTTCATCACTTACACTTAAAAATGCTTAGATTTTGAGGTTTTGAGTAGTGAAACGGTAAACCGCTTAAGCATCCACCACGAAACCATACTCGCACCTCAAACATGCCTAAATAAACTTGCGGGAACTAATGGAATGCATAAAGGATTCACGGTTCACAAATAATGCAAAAAAAGTACTTTTTCATCACTTGAACTTGAAAATTCTTTACTTTTTGAGGTTTTGAGTAATGAAACGGTAACCCATGACAAAATGCCACGAAACCTTGTTCGCACCTCAAACATGCTTAAATAAACTTGCGAGAACTAACAGATTGCAAAACGTATTCATGGTTCACAAATAATGCGAAAAAATGACTTTTTCATCACTTACACTTGAAAATGCTTAGATTTTGGAGGTTTTGAGTAGTGAAACGGTAAACCGCTTAAGCATCCACCACGAAACCATACTCGCACCTCAAACATGCATAAAAAAACTTGCGGGAACTAATGGAATGCATAAAGGATTCACGGTTCACAAATAATGCAAAAAAATTACTTTTTCATCACTTAGACTTGAAAATTCTTTACTTTTTGAGGTTTTGAGTAATGAAACGGTAACCCATAACAAAATGCCATGAAACCTTACTCGCACCTCAAACATGCTTAAATAAACTTGCGGGAACTAATGGAATGCATAACGGAATCACGGTTAACAAATAATGCGAAAAAATGACTTTTTCATCACTTAGACTTGAAAATGCTTAGTTTTTTTAAGTTTTGAGTAGTAAAACGGTAAACCGCTGAACCAAACGTCACAAAACCTTACTCGCACCTGAAACATGCCTAAATAAAATTGTTGGAAATAACGTAATGCATAACAGATTCACGGTTCACAAATGATTCGAGAAAATGACTTTTTCATCACTTAAACTTGAAAATGCTTTGTGTTTTAGGTTTTGAGCAGTGAAATGGTAAACCGCTTAACCTAACGCCACGAAATATACTCGCACCACAAATATGCCTAAATGAATGTACGAGAACTAAAAGAATGCCTAACGGATTCACGGTTCACAAATCATTCTCAAAAATGACTTTTTCATCACATAGACTTAAAAATTCTTAGTTTTTGAGGTTTTGAGTAGTGAAATGGTAAACCGCTTAACCAAACGCCACAAAACCTTACTCGCACATCAAAAATAACTAAATGAACTTGCGGGAAAAAGTGGAATGCGTAATGTATTCACGGTTCACAAATAATGCAAAATAATGATTTTTTCATCACTTAGACTTGAAAATTCTTAGTTTTTGAGAAGTGAAACGGTAAACCGCTTAACAATACGCCACAAAAATATACACGCACCTCAAACATTCCTAAATAAAATTGCGAGAACTAACGGAATGCATAACGTATTCATGGTTCACAAATAATGCGAAAAATGACTTTTTCATCACTTACACTTGAAAATGCTTAGATTTTGAGGTTTTGAGTAGTGAAACGGTAAACCGCTTAAGCATCCACCACGAAACCATACTCGCACCTCAAACATGCATAAAAAAACTTGCGGGAACTAATGGAATGCATAAAGGATTCACGGTTCACAAATAATGCAAAAAAATTACTTTTTCATCACTTAGACTTGAAAATTCTTTACTTTTTGAGGTTTTGAGTAATGAAACGGTAACCCATAACAAAATGCCATGAAACCTTACTCGCACCTCAAACATGCTTAAATAAACTTGCGGGAACTAATGGAATGCATAACGGAATCACGGTTAACAAATAATGCGAAAAAATGACTTTTTCATCACTTAGACTTGAAAATGCTTAGTTTTTTTAAGTTTTGAGTAGTAAAACGGTAAACCGCTGAACCAAACGTCACAAAACCTTACTCGCACCTGAAACATGCCTAAATAAAATTGTTGGAAATAACGTAATGCATAACAGATTCACGGTTCACAAATGATTCGAGAAAATGACTTTTTCATCACTTAAACTTGAAAATGCTTTGTTTTTTAGGTTTTGAGCAGTGAAATGGTAAACCGCTTAACCTAACGCCACGAAATATACTCGCACCACAAATATGCCTAAATGAATGTACGAGAACTAAAAGAATGCCTAACGGATTCACGGTTCACAAATCATTCTCAAAAATGACTTTTTCATCACCTAGACTTAAAAATTCTTAGTTTTTGAGGTTTTGAGTAGTGAAATGGTAAACCGCTTAACCAAACGCCACAAAACCTTACTCGCACATCAAAAATAACTAAATGAACTTGCGGGAAAAAGTGGAATGCGTAATGTATTCACGGTTCACAAATAATGCAAAATAATGATTTTTTCATCACTTAGACTTGAAAATTCTTAGTTTTTGAGAAGTGAAACGGTAAACCGCTTAACAATACGCCACAAAAATATACACGCACCTCAAACATTCCTAAATAAAATTGCGAGAACTAACAGAATGCATAACGTATTCATGGTTCACAAATAATGCGAAAAATGACTTTTTCATCACTTACACTTGAAAATGCTTAGATTTTGAGGTTTTAAGTAGTGAAACGGTAAACTGCTTCAGCATCCACCACGGAACCATACTCGCACCTCAAACATGCCTAAATAAACTTGCAGGAACTAATGGAATGCATAAAGGATTCGCGGTTCACAAATAATGCAAAAAAATTAGTTTTTCATCACTTAGACTTGAAAATTCTTTAGTTTTTGAGGTTTTGAGTAATGAAATGGTAACCCATAACAAAAATCCACCAAACCTTACTCGCACCTCAAACATGCTAAAATAAACTTGCGGGAACTAATGGAAGGCATAACGGAATCACGGTTAACAAATAATGCGAAAAAATGACTTTTTCGTCACTTAGACTTGAAAATGCTTAGTTTTTTAAGTTTTGAGTAGTAAAACGGTAAACCGCTTAACCAAACGTCACAAAACCTTACTCGCACCTGAAACATGCCTAAATAAACTTGCTGGAAATAACGTAATGCATAACAGATTCACGGTTCACAAATGATGCGAGAAAATGACTTTTTCATCACTTAAACTTGAAAATGCTTAGTTTTTGAGGTTTTGAGGAGTGAAATGATAAACCGCTTATCCTAACGCCACAAAATATACTCGCACCACAAATATGCCTAAATGAACTTTCGAGAACTAAAATAATGCCTAACGGATTCACGGTTCACAAATCATTCTCAAAAATGACTTTTTCATCACGTAGACTTAAAAATTCTTAGTTTTTAAGGATTTGAGTTGTGAAACGCTAAACCGCTTAACCAAATGCCTCAAAACCATAGTCGCACATCAAAAATAATTAAATGAACTTGCGGGAAAAAAAGGAATGCATAATGTATTCACGGTTCACAAATAATGCGAAATAATGATTTTTTCATCACTTAGACTTGAAAATTCTTAGTTTTTGAGAAGTGAAACGGTAAACCGCTTAACAATACGCCACAAAAACTTACACGCACCTCAAACATTCCTAAATAAACTTGCGAGAACAAACGGATTGCATAACGTATTCATGGTTCACAAATAATGTGAAAAAATGACTTTTTCATCACTTACACTTAAAAATGCTTAGATTTTGAGGTTTTGAGTAGTGAAACGGTAAACCGCTTAAGCATCCACCACGAAACCATACTCGCACCTCAAACATGCCTAAATAAACTTGCGGGAACTAATGGAATGCATAAAGGATTCACGGTTCACAAATAATGCAAAAAAAGTACTTTTTCATCACTTGAACTTGAAAATTCTTTACTTTTTGAGGTTTTGAGTAATGAAACGGTAACCCATGACAAAATGCCACGAAACCTTGTTCGCACCTCAAACATGCTTAAATAAACTTGCGAGAACTAACAGATTGCAAAACGTATTCATGGTTCACAAATAATGCGAAAAAATGACTTTTTCATCACTTACACTTGAAAATGCTTAGATTTTGGAGGTTTTGAGTAGTGAAACGGTAAACCGCTTAAGCATCCACCACGAAACCATACTCGCACCTCAAACATGCATAAAAAAACTTGCGGGAACTAATGGAATGCATAAAGGATTCACGGTTCACAAATAATGCAAAAAAATTACTTTTTCATCACTTAGACTTGAAAATTCTTTACTTTTTGAGGTTTTGAGTAATGAAACGGTAACCCATAACAAAATGCCATGAAACCTTACTCGCACCTCAAACATGCTTAAATAAACTTGCGGGAACTAATGGAATGCATAACGGAATCACGGTTAACAAATAATGCGAAAAAATGACTTTTTCATCACTTAGACTTGAAAATGCTTAGTTTTTTTAAGTTTTGAGTAGTAAAACGGTAAACCGCTGAACCAAACGTCACAAAACCTTACTCGCACCTGAAACATGCCTAAATAAAATTGTTGGAAATAACGTAATGCAAAACAGATTCACGGTTCACAAATGATTCGAGAAAATGACTTTTTCATCACTTAAACTTGAAAATGCTTTGTTTTTTAGGTTTTGAGCAGTGAAATGGTAAACCGCTTAACATAACGCCACGAAATATACTCGCACCACAAATATGCCTATATGAATGTACGAAAACTAAAAGAATGCCTAACGGATTCACGGTTCACAAATCATTCTCAAAAATGACTTTTTCATCACATAGACTTAAAAATTCTTAGTTTTTGAGGTTTTGAGTAGTGAAATGGTAAACCGCTTAACCAAACGCCACAAAACCTTACTCGCACATCAAAAATAACTAAATGAACTTGCGGGAAAAAGTGGAATGCGTAATGTATTCACGGTTCACAAATAATGCAAAATAATGATTTTTTCATCACTTAGACTTGAAAATTCTTAGTTTTTGAGAAGTGAAACGGTAAACCGCTTAACAATACGCCACAAAAATATACACGCACCTCAAACATTCCTAAATAAAATTGCGAGAACTAACGGAATGCATAACGTATTCATGGTTCACAAATAATGCGAAAAATGACTTTTTCATCACTTACACTTGAAAATGCTTAGATTTTGAGGTTTTGAGTAGTGAAACGGTAAACTGCTTCAGCATCCACCACGGAACCATACTCGCACCTCAAACATGCCTAAATAAACTTGCAGGAACTAATGGATTGCATAAAGGATTCGCGGTTCACAAATAATGCAAAAAAATTAGTTTTTCATCACTTAGACTTGAAAATTCTTTAGTTTTTGAGGTTTTGAGTAATGAAATGGTAACCCATAACAAAACTCCACCAAACCTTACTCGCACCTCAAACATGCTAAAATAAACTTGCGGGAACTAATGGAAGGCATAACGGAATCACGGTTAACAAATAATGCGAAAAAATGACTTTTTCGTCACTTAGACTTGAAAATGCTTAGTTTTTTAAGTTTTGAGTAGTAAAACGGTAAACCGCTTAACCAAACGTCATAAAACCTTACTCGCACCTGAAACATGCCTAAATAAACTTGCTGGAAATAACGTAATGCATAACAGATTCACGGTTCACAAATGATGCGAGAAAATGACTTTTTCATCACTTAAACTTGAAAATGCTTAGTTTTTGAGGTTTTGAGCAGTGAAATGATAAACCGCTTATCCTAACGCCACAAAATATACTCGCACCACAAATATGCCTAAATGAACTTTCGAGAACTAAAATAATGCCTAACGGATTCACGGTTCACAAATCATTCTCAAAAATGACTTTTTCATCACGTAGACTTAAAAATTCTTAGTTTTTAAGGATTTGAGTTGTGAAACGGTAAACCGCTTAACCAAATGCCTCAAAACCTTAGTCGCACATCAAAAATAACTAAATGAACTTGAGGGAAAAAAAAGAATGCATAACGTATTCACGGTTCACAAATAATGCGAAATGATGATTTTTTTCATCACTTAGACTTGAGGGAAAAAAAAGAATGCATAACGTATTCACGGTTCACAAATAATGCGAAATAATGATTTTATTTAGAAATAATTAGTTTTTGAGAAGTGAAACGGTAAACCGCTTAACAATACGCCACAAAAATATACACGCACCTCAAACATTCCTAAATAAAATTGCGAGAACTAACGGAATGCATAACGTATTCATGGTTCACAAATAATGCGAAAAATGACTTTTTCATCACTTACACTTGAAAATGCTTAGATTTTGAGGTTTTGAGTAGTGAAACGGTAAACTGCTTCAGCATCCACCACGGAACCATACTCGCACCTCAAACATGCCTAAATAAACTTGCAGGAACTAATGGATTGCATAAAGGATTCGCGGTTCACAAATAATGCAAAAAAATTAGTTTTTCATCACTTAGACTTGAAAATTCTTTAGTTTTTGAGGTTTTGAGTAATGAAATGGTAACCCATAACAAAACTCCACCAAACCTTACTCGCACCTCAAACATGCTAAAATAAACTTGCGGGAACTAATGGAAGGCATAACGGAATCACGGTTAACAAATAATGCGAAAAAATGACTTTTTCGTCACTTAGACTTGAAAATGCTTAGTTTTTTAAGTTTTGAGTAGTAAAACGGTAAACCGCTTAACCAAACGTCATAAAACCTTACTCGCACCTGAAACATGCCTAAATAAACTTGCTGGAAATAACGTAATGCATAACAGATTCACGGTTCACAAATGATGCGAGAAAATGACTTTTTCATCACTTAAACTTGAAAATGCTTAGTTTTTGAGGTTTTGAGCAGTGAAATGATAAACCGCTTATCCTAACGCCACAAAATATACTCGCACCACAAATATGCCTAAATGAACTTTCGAGAACTAAAATAATGCCTAACGGATTCACGGTTCACAAATCATTCTCAAAAATGACTTTTTCATCACGTAGACTTAAAAATTCTTAGTTTTTAAGGATTTGAGTTGTGAAACGGTAAACCGCTTAACCAAATGCCTCAAAACCTTAGTCGCACATCAAAAATAACTAAATGAACTTGAGGGAAAAAAAAGAATGCATAACGTATTCACGGTTCACAAATAATGCGAAATGATGATTTTTTTCATCACTTAGACTTGAGGGAAAAAAAAGAATGCATAACGTATTCACGGTTCACAAATAATGCGAAATAATGATTTTATTTAGAAATAATTAGTTTTTGAGAAGTGAAACGGTAAACCGCTTAACAATACGCCACAAAAATATACACGCACCTCAAACATTCCTAAATAAAATTGCGAGAACTAACGGAATGCATAACGTATTCATGGTTCACAAATAATGCGAAAAATGACTTTTTCATCACTTACACTTGAAAATGCTTAGATTTTGAGGTTTTGAGTAGTGAAACGGTAAACTGCTTCAGCATCCACCACGGAACCATACTCGCACCTCAAACATGCCTAAATAAACTTGCAGGAACTAATGGATTGCATAAAGGATTCGCGGTTCACAAATAATGCAAAAAAATTAGTTTTTCATCACTTAGACTTGAAAATTCTTTAGTTTTTGAGGTTTTGAGTGATGAAATGGTAACCCATAACAAAACTCCACCAAACCTTACTCGCACCTCAAACATGCTAAAATAAACTTGCGGGAACTAATGGAAGGCATAACGGAATCACGGTTAACAAATAATGCGAAAAAATGACTTTTTCGTCACTTAGACTTGAAAATGCTTAGTTTTTTAAGTTTTGAGTAGTAAAACGGTAAACCGCTTAACCAAACGTCACAAAACCTTACTCGCACCTGAAACATGCCTAAATAAACTTGCTGGAAATAACGTAATGCATAACAGATTCACGGTTCACAAATGATGCGAGAAAATGACTTTTTCATCACTTAAACTTGAAAATGCTTAGTTTTTGAGGTTTTGAGCAGTGAAATGATAAACCGCTTATCCTAACGCCACAAAATATACTCGCACCACAAATATGCCTAAATGAACTTTCGAGAACTAAAATAATGCCTAACGGATTCACGGTTCACAAATCATTCTCAAAAATGACTTTTTCATCACGTAGACTTAAAAATTCTTAGTTTTTAAGGATTTGAGTTGTGAAACGGTAAACCGCTTAACCAAATGCCTCAAAACCTTAGTCGCACATCAAAAATAACTAAATGAACTTGAGGGAAAAAAAAGAATGCATAACGTATTCACGGTTCACAAATAATGCGAAATAATGATTTTTTTCATCACTTAGACTTGAAAATTCTTAGTTTTTGAGAAGTGAAACGGTAAACCGCTTAACAATATGCCACAAAAACTTACACGCACCTCAAACATTCCTAAATAAACTTGCGAGAACTAACAGATTGCAAAACGTATTCATGGTTCACAAATAATGCGAAAAAATGACTTTTTCATCACTTACACTTGAAAATGCTTTGATTTTGAGGTTTTGAGTAGTGAAACGGTAAACCGCTTAAGCATCCACCACGAAACCATACTCGCACCTCAAACATGCATAAATAAACATGAGGGAACTAATGTAATGCATAAAGGATTCACGGTTCACAAATAATGCAAAAAAATTACTTTTTCATCACTTAGACTTGAAAATTCTTTACTTTTTGAGATTTTGAGTAAAGAAATGGTAACCCATAACAAAACACCACGAAACCTCACTCGTACCTCAAACATGCTTAAATAAACTTGCGGGAACTAATGGAATGTATAACAGAATCACGGTTAACAAATAATTCGAAAAAATGACTTTTTCATCACTTAGACTTGAAAATGCTTAGTTTTTTAAGTTTTAAGTAGTAAAATGGTAAACCGCTGAACCAAACGTCACAAAACCTTACTCGCACCTGAAACATGCCTAAATAAACTTGCTGGAAATAACGTAATGCATAACAGATTCACGGTTCACAAATGATGCGAGAAAATGACTTTTTCATCACTTAAACTTGAAAATGCTTAGTTTTTGAGGTTTTGAGCAGTGAAATGATAAACCGCTTAACCTAATGCCGCGAAATATACTCGCACCACAAATATGCCTAAATGAACTTACGAGAACTAAAAGAATGCCTAACGGATTCACGGTTCACAAATCATTCTCAAAAATGACTTTTTCATCACATAGACTTGAAAATTCTTAGTTTTTAAGGATTTGAGTTGTGAAACGGTAAACTGCTTAACCAAATGCCTCAAAACCTTATTCGCACATCAAAAATAACTAAATGAACTTGAGGGAAAAAAAGGAATGCATAACGTATTCACGGTTCACAAATAATGCGAAATAATGATTTTTTTCATCACTTAGACTTGAAAATTCTTAGTTTTTGAGAAGTGAAACGGTAAACCGCTTAACAATATGCCACAAAAACTTACACGCACCTCAAACATTCCTAAATAAACTTGCGAGAACTAACAGATTGCAAAACGTATTCATGGTTCATAAATAATGCGAAAAAATGACTTTTTCATCACTTACACTTGAAAATGCATAGATTTTGAGGTTTTGAGTAGTGAAACGGTAAACCGCTTAAGCATCCACCACGAAACCATACTCGCACCTCAAACATGCATAAAAAAACTTGCGGGAACTAATGGAATGCATAAAGGATTCACGGTTCACAAATAATGCAAAAAAATTACTTTTTCATCACTTAGACTTGAAAATTCTTTACTTTTTGAGGTTTTGAGTAATGAAACGGTAACCCATAACAAAATGCCATGAAACCTTACTCGCACCTCAAACATGCTTAAATAAACTTGCGGGAACTAATGGAATGCATAACGGAATCACGGTTAACAAATAATGCGAAAAAATGACTTTTTCATCACTTAGACTTGAAAATGCTTAGTTTTTTTAAGTTTTGAGTAGTAAAAACGGTAAACCGCTGAACCAAACGTCACAAAACCTTACTCGCACCTGAAACATGCCTAAATAAAATTGTTGGAAATAACGTAATGCATAACAGATTCACGGTTCACAAATGATTCGAGAAAATGACTTTTTCATCACTTAAACTTGAAAATGCTTTGTTTTTTAGGTTTTGAGCAGTGAAATGGTAAACCGCTTAACCTAACGCCACGAAATATACTCGCACCACAAATATGCCTAAATGAATGTACGAGAACTAAAAGAATGCCTAACGGATTCACGGTTCACAAATCATTCTCAAAAATGACTTTTTCATCACATAGACTTAAAAATTCTTAGTTTTTGAGGTTTTGAGTAGTGAAATGGTAAACCGCTTAACCAAACGCCACAAAACCTTACTCGCACATCAAAAATAACTAAATGAACTTGCGGGAAAAAGTGGAATGCGTAATGTATTCACGGTTCACAAATAATGCAAAATAATAATTTTTTCATCACTTAGACTTGAAAATTCTTAGTTTTTGAGAAGTGAAACGGTAAACCGCTTAACAATACGCCACAAAAATATACACGCACCTCAAACATTCCTAAATAAAATTGCGAGAACTAACGGAATGCAGAACGTATTCATGGTTCACAAATAATGCGAAAAATGACTTTTTCATCACTTACACTTGAAAATGCTTAGATTTTGAGGTTTTGAGTAGTGAAACGGTAAACTGCTTCAGCATCCACCACGGAACCATACTCGCACCTCAAACATGCCTAAATAAACTTGCAGGAACTAATGGAATGCATAAAGGATTCGCGGTTCACAAATAATGCAAAAAAATTAGTTTTTCATCACTTAGACTTGAAAATTCTTTAGTTTTTGAGGTTTTGAGTAATGAAATGGTAACCCATAACAAAAATCCACCAAACCTTACTCGCACCTCAAACATGCTAAAATAAACTTGCGGGAACTAATGGAAGGCATAACGGAATCACGGTTAACAAATAATGCGAAAAAATGACTTTTTCGTCACTTAGACTTGAAAATGCTTAGTTTTTTAAGTTTTGAGTAGTAAAATGGTAAACCGCTTAACCAAACGTCACAAAACCTTACTCGCACCTGAAACATGCCTAAATAAACTTGCTGGAAATAACGTAATGCATAACAGATTCACGGTTCACAAATGATGCGAGAAAATGACTTTTTCATCACTTAAACTTGAAAATGCTTAGTTTTTGAGGTTTTGAGCAGTGAAATGATAAACCGCTTATCCTAACGCCACAAAATATACTCGCACCACAAATATGCCTAAATGAACTTTCGAGAACTAAAATAATGCCTAACGGATTCACGGTTCACAAATCATTCTCAAAAATGACTTTTTCATCACGTAGACTTAAAAATTCTTAGTTTTTAAGGATTTGAGTTGTGAAACGCTAAACCGCTTAACCAAATGCCTCAAAACCATAGTCGCACATCAAAAAATAATTAAATGAACTTGCGGGAAAAAAAGGAATGCATAATGTATTCACGGTTCACAAATAATGCAAAATAATAATTTTTTCATCACTTAGACTTGAAAATTCTTAGTTTTTGAGAAGTGAAACGGTAAACCGCTTAACAATACACCACAAAAACTTACACGCACCTCAAACATGCCTAAATAAACTTGCGAGAACTAACGGATTGCATAACGTATTCATGGTTCACAAATAATGCGAAAAAATGACTTTTTCATCACTTACACTTGAAAATGCTTAGATTTTGAGGTTTTGAGTAGTGAAACGGTAAACCGCTTAAGCATCCACCACGAAACCATACTCGCACCTGAAACATGCCTAAATAAACTTGCGGGAACTAATGGAATGCATAAAGGATTCACGGTTCACAAATAATGGAAAAAAAGTACTTTTTCATCACTTGAACTTGAAAATTCTTTACTTTTTGAGGTTTTGAGTAATGAAACGGTAACCCATGACAAAATGCCACGAAACCTTGTTCGCACCTCAAACATTCCTAAATAAAATTGCGAGAACTAACGGAATGCATAACGTATTCATGGTTCACAAATAATGCGAAAAATGACTTTTTCATCACTTACACTTGAAAATGCTTAGATTTTGAGGTTTTGAGTAGTGAAACGGTAAACCGCTTAAGCATCCACCACGAAACCATACTCGCACCTCAAACATGCATAAAAAAACTTGCGGGAACTAATGGAATGCATAAAGGATTCACGGTTCACAAATAATGCAAAAAAATTACTTTTTCATCACTTAGACTTGAAAATTCTTTACTTTTTGAGGTTTTGAGTAATGAAACGGTAACCCATAACAAAATGCCATGAAACCTTACTCGCACCTCAAACATGCTTAAATAAACTTGCGGGAACTAATGGAATGCATAACGGAATCACGGTTAACAAATAATGCGAAAAAATGACTTTTTCATCACTTAGACTTGAAAATGCTTAGTTTTTTTAAGTTTTGAGTAGTAAAACGGTAAACCGCTGAACCAAACGTCACAAAACCTTACTCGCACCTGAAACATGCCTAAATAAAATTGTTGGAAATAACGTAATGCATAACAGATTCACGGTTCACAAATGATTCGAGAAAATGACTTTTTCATCACTTAAACTTGAAAATGCTTTGTTTTTTAGGTTTTGAGCAGTGAAATGGTAAACCGCTTAACCTAACGCCACGAAATATACTCGCACCACAAATATGCCTATATGAATGTACGAAAACTAAAAGAATGCCTAACGGATTCACGGTTCACAAATCATTCTCAAAAATGACTTTTTCATCACAAAGACTTAAAAATTCTTAGTTTTTGAGGTTTTGAGTAGTGAAATGGTAAACCGCTTAACCAAACGCCACAAAACCTTACTCGCACATCAAAAATAACTAAATGAACTTGCGGGAAAAAGTGGAATGCGTAATGTATTCACGGTTCACAAATAATGCAAAATAATGATTTTTTCATCACTTAGACTTGAAAATTCTTAGTTTTTGAGAAGTGAAACGGTAAAACCGCTTAACAATACGCCACAAAAATATACACGCACCTCAAACATTCCTAAATAAAATTGCGAGAACTAACGGAATGCATAACGTATTCATGGTTCATAAATAATGCGAAAAATGACTTTTTCATCACTTACACTTGAAAATGCTTAGATTTTGAGGTTTTGAGTAGTGAAACGGTAAACTGCTTTAGCATCCACCACGGAACCATACTCGCACCTCAAACATGCCTAAATAAACTTGCAGGAACTAATGGATTGCATAAAGTATTCGCGGTTCACAAATAATGCAAAAAAATTAGTTTTTCATCACTTAGACTTGAAAATTCTTTAGTTTTTGAGGTTTTGAGTAATGAAATGGTAACCCATAACAAAACTCCACCAAACCTTACTCGCACCTCAAACATGCTAAAATAAACTTGCGGGAACTAATGGAAGGCATAACGGAATCACGGTTAACAAATAATGCGAAAAAAATGACTTTTTCGTCACTTAGACTTGAAAATGCTTAGTTTTTTAAGTTTTGAGTAGTAAAACGGCAAACCGCTTAACCAAATGGCACAAAACCTTACTCGCACCTGAAACATGCCTAAATAAACTTGCTGGAAATAACGTAATGCATAACAGATTCACGGTTCACAAATGATGCGAGAAAATGACTTTTTCATCACTTAAACTTGAAAATGCTTAGTTTTTGAGGTTTTGAGCAGTGAAATGATAAACCGCTTATCCTAACGCCACAAAATATACTCGCACCACAAATATGCCTAAATGAACTTTCGAGAACTAAAATAATGCCTAACGGATTCACGGTTCACAAATCATTCTCAAAAATGACTTTTTCATCACGTAGACTTAAAAATTCTTAGTTTTTAAGGATTTGAGTTGTGAAACGGTAAACCGCTTAACCAAATGCCTCAAAACCTTAGTCGCACATCAAAAATAATTAAATGAACTTGCGGGAAAAAAAGGAATGCATAATGTATTCA
Organism: Hydrangea macrophylla; assembly: GCA_033977485.1. Taxonomy (NCBI): domain Eukaryota; kingdom Viridiplantae; phylum Streptophyta; class Magnoliopsida; order Cornales; family Hydrangeaceae; genus Hydrangea; species Hydrangea macrophylla. The sequence goes on from JASDAS010000019.1 coordinate 3,005,732, forward strand.
CGGTTCACAAATAATGCGAAATAATGATTTTTTCATCACTTAGACTTGAAAATTCTTAGTTTTTGAGAAGTGAAACGGTAAACCGCTGAACAATACGCAACAAAAACTTACACGTACCTCAAACATTCCTAAATAAACTTGCGAGAACCAACGGATTGCATAACGTATTCATGGTTCACAAATAATGTGAAAAAATGACTTTTTCATCACTTACACTTAAAAATGCTTAGATTTTGAGGTTTTGAGTAGTGAAACGGTAAACCGCTTAAGCATCCACCACGAAACCATACTCGCACCTCAAACATGCCTAAATAAACTTGCGGGAACTAATGGAATGCATAAAGGATTCACGGTTCACAAATAATGCAAAAAAATTACTTTTTCATCACTTAGACTTGAAAATTCTTTACTTTTTGAGGTTTTGAGTAAAGAAACGGTAACCCATAACAAAACACCACGAAACCTTACTCGTACCTCAAACATGCTTAAATAAACTTGCGGGAACTAATGGAATGCATAACGGAATCACGGTTAACAAATAATTCGAAAAAATGCCTTTTTCATCACTTAGACTTGAAAATGCTTAGTTTTTTAAGTTTTAAGTAGTAAAACGGTAAACCGCTGAACCAAACGTCACAAAACCTTACTCGCACCTGAAACATGCCTAAATAAACTTGCTGGAAATAACGTAATGCATATCAGATTCACGGTTCACAAATGATGCGAGAAAATGACTTTTTCATCACTTAAACTTGAAAATGCTTAGTTTTTGAGGTTTTGAGCAGTGAAATGATAAACCGCTTAACCTAATGCCGCGAAATATACTCGCACCACAAATATGCCTAACGGATTCACGGTTCACAAATCATTCTCAAAAATGACTTTTTCATCACATAGACTTAAAAATTCTTTGTTTTTGAGGACTTGAGTAGTGAAACGGAAAACCGCTTAACCAAATGCCACAAAACCTTAGTCGCACATCAAAAATAACTAAATGAACTTGAGGGAAAAAAAGGAATGCATAACGTATTCACGGTTCACAAATAATTCGAAATAATGATTTTTTCATCTTTTAGACTTGAAAATTCTTAGTTTTTGAGAAGTGAAACGGTAAACCGCTTGACAATACACCACAAAAACTTACACGCACCTCAAACATGCCTAAATAAACTTGCGAGAACTAACGGATTGCATAACATATTCATGGTTCACAAATAATGTGTAAAAATGACTTTTTCATCACTTACACATGAAAATGCTTAGATTTTGAGGTTTTGAGTAGTGAAACGGTAAACCGCTTAAGCATCCATCACGAAACCATAATCGCACCTCAAACATGCATAAATAAACTTGCGGGAACTAATGGAATGCATAAAGGATTCGCGGTTCACAAATAATGCAAAAAAATTAGTTTTTCATCACTTAGACTTGAAAATTCTTTACTTTTTGAGGTTTTGAGTAATGAAACGGTAATCCATAACAAAACTCCACCAAACCTTACTCGCACCTCAAACATGCTTAAATAAACTTGCGGGAATTAATGGAAGGCATAACGGAATCACGGTTAACAAATAATGCGAAAAAATGACTTTTTCATCACTTAGACTTGAAAAAGCTTAGTTTTTTAAGTTTTGAGTAGTAAAACGGTAAACCACTTAACCAAACGTCATAAAACCTTACTCGCACCTGAAACATGCCTAAATAAACTTGCTGGAAATAACGTAATGCATAACAGATTCACGGTTCACAAATGATGCGAGAAAATGACTTTTTCATCACTTAAACTTGAAAATGCTTAGTTTTTGAGGTTTTGAGCAATGAAATGATAAACCGCTTATCCTAACGCCACAAAATATACTCACACCACAAATATGACTAAATGAACTTACGAGAACTAAAAGAATGCCTAACGGATTCACGGTTCACAAATCATTCTCAAAAATGACTTTTTCATCACATAGACTTAAAAATTCTTAGTTTTTAAGGATTTGAGTTGTGAAACGGTAAACCGCTTAACTAAACGCCACAAAAACTAAGCATTTTCATCACTTAGACTTGAAAATTCTTAGTTTTTGAGAAGTGAAACGGTAAACCGCTTAACAATATGCCACAAAAACTTACACGCACGTCAAACATTCCTAAATAAACTTGCGAGAACTAACAGATTGCAAAACGTATTCATGGTTCACAAATAATGCGAAAAAAATGTCTTTTTCATCACTTACACTTGAAAATGCTTAGATTTTGAGGTTTTGAGTAGTGAAACGGTAAACCGCTTAAGCATCCACCACGAAACCATACTCGCACCTCAAACATGCCTAAATAAACTTGTGGGAACTAATGGAATGCATAAAGGACTCATGGTTCACAAATAATGCAAAAAAATTACTTTTTCATCACTTAGACTTGAAAATTCTTTACTTTTTGAGGTTTTGAGTAATGAAACGGTAATCCATAACAAAACTCCACCAAACCTTACTCGCACCTCAAACATGCTTAAATAAACTTGCGGGAATTAATGGAAGGCATAACGGAATCACGGTTAACAAATAATGCGAAAAAATGACTTTTTCATCACTTAGACTTGAAAAAGCTTAGTTTTTTAAGTTTTGAGTAGTAAAACGGTAAACCACTTAACCAAACGTCATAAAACCTTACTCGCACCTGAAACATACCTAAATAAACTTGCTGGAAATAACGTAATGCATAACAGATTCACGGTTCACAAATGATGCGAGAAAATGACTTTTTCATCACTTAAACTTGAAAATGCTTAGTTTTTGAGGTTTTGAGCAGTGAAATGATAAATCGCTTAACCTAATGCCGCGAAATATACTCGCACCACAAATATGCCTAAATGAACTTACGAGAACTAAAAGAATGCTTAACGGATTCACGGTTCACAAATCATTCTCAAAAATGACTTTTTCATCACATAGACTTAAAAATTCTTAGTTTTTAAGGATTTGAGTTGTGAAACGGTAAACCGCTTAACCAAATGCCTCAAAACCTTAGTCGCACATCAAAAATAACTAAATGAACTTGCGGGAAAAATAAGGAATGCATAACGTATTCACGGTTCACTAATAATGCGAAATAATGATTTTTTTCATCACTTAGACTTGAAAATTCTTAGTTTTTGAGAAGTGAAACGGTAAACCGCTTAACAATATGCCACAAAAATATACACGCACCTCAAACATTCCTAAATAAACTTGCGAGAACTAACGGAATACATAACGTATTCATGGTTCACAAATAATGCGAAAAAATGACTTTTTCATCATTTACACTTGAAAATGCTTAGATTTTGAGGTTTTGAGTAGTGAAACGGTAAACCGCTTGAGCATCCACCACGAAACCATACTCGCACCTCAAACATGCCTAAATAAACTTGTGGGAACTAATGGAATGCATAAAGGACTCATGGTTCACAAATAATGCAAAAAAATTACTTTTTCATCACTTAGACTTGAAAATTCTTTACTTTTTGAGGTTTTGAGTAATGAAACGCTAACCCATAACAAAACTCCACCAAACCTTACTCGCACCTCAAACATGCGGAAACTAATGGAAGGCACAACGGAATCACGGTTAACAAATAATGCGAAAAAAATGACTTTTTCATCACTTAGACTTGAAAATGCTTAGTTTTTTAAGTTTTGAGTAGTAAAACGGTAAACCACTTAACCAAACGTCAAAAAACCTTACTCGCACCTGAAACATGCCTAAATAAACTTGCTGGAAATAACGTAATGCATAACAGATTCACGGTTCACAAATGATTCGAGAAAATGACTTTTTCATCACTTAAACTTGAAAATGCTTTGTTTTTTAGGTTTTGAGCAGTGAAATGGTAAACCGCTTAACCTAACGCCACGAAATATACTCGCACCACAAATATGCCTATATGAATGTACGAAAACTAAAAGAATGCCTAACGGATTCACGGTTCACAAATCATTCTCAAAAATGACTTTTTCATCACATAGACTTAAAAATTCTTAGTTTTTGAGGTTTTGAGTAGTGAAATGGTAAACCGCTTAACCAAACGCCACAAAACCTTACTCGCACATCAAAAATAACTAAATGAACTTGCGGGAAAAAGTGGAATGCGTAATGTATTCACGGTTCACAAATAATGCAAAATAATGATTTTTTCATCACTTAGACTTGAAAATTCTTAGTTTTTGAGAAGTGAAACGGTAAACCGCTTAACAATACGCCACAAAAATATACACGCACCTCAAACATTCCTAAATAAAATTGCGAGAACTAACGGAATGCATAACGTATTCATGGTTCACAAATAATGCGAAAAATGACTTTTTCATCACTTACACTTGAAAATGCTTAGATTTTGAGGTTTTGAGTAGTGAAACGGTAAACTGCTTCAGCATCCACCACGGAACCATACTCGCACCTCAAACATGCCTAAATAAACTTGCAGGAACTAATGGATTGCATAAAGGATTCGCGGTTCACAAATAATGCAAAAAAATTAGTTTTTCATCACTTAGACTTGAAAATTCTTTAGTTTTTGAGGTTTTGAGTAATGAAATGGTAACCCATAACAAAACTCCACCAAACCTTACTCGCACCTCAAACATGCTAAAATAAATTTGCGGGAACTAATGGAAGGCATAACGGAATCACGGTTAACAAATAATGCGAAAAAATGACTTTTTCGTCACTTAGACTTGAAAATGCTTAGTTTTTTAAGTTTTGAGTAGTAAAACGGCAAACCGCTTAACCAAACGTCATAAAACCTTACTCGCACCTGAAACATGCCTAAATAAACTTGCTGGAAATAACGTAATGCATAACAGATTCACGGTTCACAAATGATGCGAGAAAATGACTTTTTCATCACTTAAACTTGAAAATGCTTAGTTTTTGAGGTTTTGAGCAGTGAAATGATAAACCGCTTATCCTAACGCCACAAAATATACTCGCACCACAAATATGCCTAAATGAACTTTCGAGAACTAAAATAATGCCTAACGGATTCACGGTTCACAAATCATTCTCAAAAATGACTTTTTCATCACGTAGACTTAAAAATTCTTAGTTTTTAAGGATTTGAGTTGTGAAACGGTAAACCGCTTAACCAAATGCCTCAAAACCTTAGTCGCACATCAAAAATAATTAAATGAACTTGCGGGAAAAAAAGGAATGCATAATGTATTCACGGTTCACAAATAATGCAAAATAATGATTTTTTCATCACTTAGACTTGAAAATTCTTAGTTTTTGAGAAGTGAAACGGTAAACCGCTTAACAATACGCAACAAAAACTTACACGTACCTCAAACATTCCTAAATAAACTTGCGAGAACCAACGGATTGCATAACGTATTCATGGTTCACAAATAATGTGAAAAAATGACTTTTTCATCACTTACACTTAAAAATGCTTAGATTTTGAGGTTTTGAGTAGTGAAACGGTAAACCGCTTAAGCATCCACCACGAAACCATACTCGCACCTCAAACATGCCTAAATAAACTTGCGGGAACTAATGGAATGCATAAAGGATTCACGGTTCACAAATAATGCAAAAAAATTACTTTTTCATCACTTAGACTTGAAAATTCTTTACTTTTTGAGGTTTTGAGTAAAGAAACGGTAACCCATAACAAAACACCACAAAACCTTACTCGTACCTCAAACATGCTTAAATAAACTTGCGGGAACTAATGGAATGCATAACGGAATCACGGTTAACAAATAATTCGAAAAAATGCCTTTTTCATCACTTAGACTTGAAAATGCTTAGTTTTTTAAGTTTTAAGTAGTAAAACGGTAAACCGCTGAACCAAACGTCACAAAACCTTACTCGCACCTGAAACATGCCTAAATAAACTTGCTGGAAATAACGTAATGCATATCAGATTCACGGTTCACAAATGATGCGAGAAAATGACTTTTTCATCACTTAAACTTGAAAATGCTTAGTTTTTGAGGTTTTGAGCAGTGAAATGATAAACCGCTTAACCTAATGCCGCGAAATATACTCGCACCACAAATATGCCTAACGGATTCACGGTTCACAAATCATTCTCAAAAATGACTTTTTCATCACATAGACTTAAAAATTCTTTGTTTTTGAGGACTTGAGTAGTGAAACGGAAAACCGCTTAACCAAATGCCACAAAACCTTAGTCGCACATCAAAAATAACTAAATGAACTTGAGGGAAAAAAAGGAATGCATAACGTATTCACGGTTCACAAATAATGCGAAATAATGATTTTTTCATCTTTTAGACTTGAAAATTCTTAGTTTTTGAGAAGTGAAACGGTAAACCGCTTGACAATACACCACAAAAACTTACACGCACCTCAAACATGCCTAAATAAACTTGCGAGAACTAACGGATTGCATAACATATTCATGGTTCACAAATAATGTGAAAAAATGACTTTTTCATCACTTACACATGAAAATGCTTAGATTTTGAGGTTTTGAGTAGTGAAACGGTAAACCGCTTAAGCATCCATCACGAAACCATAATCGCACCTCAAACATGCATAAATAAACTTGCGGGAACTAATGGAATGCATAAAGGATTCGCGGTTCACAAATAATGCAAAAAAATTAGTTTTTCATCACTTAGACTTGAAAATTCTTTACTTTTTGAGGTTTTGAGTAATGAAACGGTAATCCATAACAAAACTCCACCAAACCTTACTCGCACCTCAAACATGCTTAAATAAACTTGCGGGAATTAATGGAAGGCATAACGGAATCACGGTTAACAAATAATGCGAAAAAAATGACTTTTTCATCACTTAGACTTGAAAAAGCTTAGTTTTTTAAGTTTTGAGTAGTAAAACGGTAAACCACTTAACCAAACGTCATAAAACCTTACTCGCACCTGAAACATGCCTAAATAAACTTGCTGGAAATAACGTAATGCATAACAGATTCACGGTTCACAAATGATGCGAGAAAATGACTTTTTCATCACTTAAACTTGAAAATGCTTAGTTTTTGAGGTTTTGAGCAATGAAATGATAAACCGCTTATCCTAACGCCACAAAATATACTCACACCACAAATATGACTAAATGAACTTACGAGAACTAAAAGAATGCCTAACGGATTCACGGTTCACAAATCATTCTCAAAAATGACTTTTTCATCACATAGACTTAAAAATTCTTAGTTTTTAAGGATTTGAGTTGTGAAACGGTAAACCGCTTAACTAAACGCCACAAAAACTAAGCATTTTCATCACTTAGACTTGAAAATTCTTAGTTTTTGAGAAGTGAAACGGTAAACCGCTTAACAATATGCCACAAAAACTTACACGCACGTCAAACATTCCTAAATAAATTTGCGAGAACTAACAGATTGCAAAACGTATTCATGGTTCACAAATAATGCGAAAAAATGTCTTTTTCATCACTTACACTTGAAAATGCTTAGATTTTGAGGTTTTGAGTAGTGAAACGGTAAACCGCTTAAGCATCCACCACGAAACCATACTCGCACCTCAAACATGCCTAAATAAACTTGTGGGAACTAATGGAATGCATAAAGGACTCATGGTTCACAAATAATGCAAAAAAATTACTTTTTCATCACTTAGACTTGAAAATTCTTTACTTTTTGAGGTTTTGAGTAATGAAACGGTAATCCATAACAAAACTCCACCAAACCTTACTCGCACCTCAAACATGCTTAAATAAACTTGCGGGAATTAATGGAAGGCATAACGGAATCACGGTTAACAAATAATGCGAAAAAATGACTTTTTCATCACTTAGACTTGAAAAAGCTTAGTTTTTTAAGTTTTGAGTAGTAAAACGGTAAACCACTTAACCAAACGTCATAAAACCTTACTCGCACCTGAAACATGCCTAAATAAACTTGCTGGAAATAACGTAATGCATAACAGATTCACGGTTCACAAATGATGCGAGAAAATGACTTTTTCATCACTTAAACTTGAAAATGCTTAGTTTTTGAGGTTTTGAGCAATGAAATGATAAACCGCTTATCCTAACGCCACAAAATATACTCACACCACAAATATGACTAAATGAACTTACGAGAACTAAAAGAATGCCTAACGGATTCACGGTTCACAAATCATTCTCAAAAATGACTTTTTCATCACATAGACTTAAAAATTCTTAGTTTTTAAGGATTTGAGTTGTGAAACGGTAAACCGCTTAACTAAACGCCACAAAAACTAAGCATTTTCATCACTTAGACTTGAAAATTCTTAGTTTTGGAGAAGTGAAACGGTAAACCGCTTAACAATATGCCACAAAAAACTTACACGCACGTCAAACATTCCTAAATAAACTTGCGAGAACTAACAGATTGCAAAACGTATTCATGGTTCACAAATAATGCGAAAAAATGTCTTTTTCATCACTTACACTTGAAAATGCTTAGATTTTGAGGTTTTGAGTAGTGAAACGGTAAACCGCTTAAGCATCCACCACGAAACCATACTCGCACCTCAAACATGCCTAAATAAACTTGTGGGAACTAATGGAATGCATAAAGGACTCATGGTTCACAAATAATGCAAAAAAATTACTTATTCATCACTTAGACTTGAAAATTCTTTACTTTTTGAGGTTTTGAGTAATGAAACGGTAATCCATAACAAAACTCCACCAAACCTTACTCGCACCTCAAACATGCTTAAATAAACTTGCGGGAATTAATGGAAGGCATAACGGAATCACGGTTAACAAATAATGCGAAAAAATGACTTTTTCATCACTTAGACTTGAAAAAGCTTAGTTTTTTAAGTTTTGAGTAGTAAAACGGTAAACCACTTAACCAAACGTCATAAAACCTTACTCGCACCTGAAACATACCTAAATAAACTTGCTGGAAATAACGTAATGCATAACAGATTCACGGTTCACAAATGATGCGAGAAAATGACTTTTTCATCACTTAAACTTGAAAATGCTTAGTTTTTGAGGTTTTGAGCAGTGAAATGATAAATCGCTTAACCTAATGCCGCGAAATATACTCGCACCACAAATATGCCTAAATGAACTTACGAGAACTAAAAGAATGCTTAACGGATTCACGGTTCACAAATCATTCTCAAAAATGACTTTTTCATCACATAGACTTAAAAATTCTTAGTTTTTAAGGATTTGAGTTGTGAAACGGTAAACCGCTTAACCAAATGCCTCAAAACCTTAGTCGCACATCAAAAATAACTAAATGAACTTGCGGGAAAAATAAGGAATGCATAACGTATTCACGGTTCACTAATAATGCGAAATAATGATTTTTTTCATCACTTAGACTTGAAAATTCTTAGTTTTTGAGAAGTGAAACGGTAAACCGCTTAACAATATGCCACAAAAATATACACGCACCTCAAACATTCCTAAATAAACTTGCGAGAACTAACGGAATACATAACGTATTCATGGTTCACAAATAATGCGAAAAAATGACTTTTTCATCATTTACACTTGAAAATGCTTAGATTTTGAGGTTTTGAGTAGTGAAACGGTAAACCGCTTGAGCATCCACCACGAAACCATACTCGCACCTCAAACATGCCTAAATAAACTTGTGGGAACTAATGGAATGCATAAAGGACTCATGGTTCACAAATAATGCAAAAAAATTACTTTTTCATCACTTAGACTTGAAAATTCTTTACTTTTTAAGGTTTTGAGTAATGAAACGGTAACCCATAACAAAACTCCACCAAACCTTACTCACACCTCAAACATGCTTAAATAAACTTGCGAAAACTAATGGAAGGCACAACGGAATCACGGTTAACAAATAATGCGAAAAAAATGACTTTTTCATCACTTAGACTTGAAAATGCTTAGTTTTTTAAGTTTTGAGTAGTAAAACGGTAAACCTCTTAACCAAACGTCACAAAACCTTACTCGCACCTGAAACATGCCTAAATAAACTTGCTGGAAATAACGTAATGCATAACAGATTCACGGTTCACAAATGATGCGAGAAAATGACTTTTTCATCACTTAAACATGAAAATGCTTAGTTTTTGAGGTTTTGAGCAGTGAAATGATAAACCGCTTAACCTAATGCCGCGAAATATACTCGCACCACAAATATGCCTAAATGAACTTACGAGAACTAAAAGAATGCCTAACGGATTCACGGTTCACAAATCATTCTCAAAAATGACTTTTTCATCACATAGACTTAAAAATTCTTTGCTTTTGAGGATTTGAGTAGTGAAACGGTAAACCGCTTAACCAAATGCCACAAAACCTTAGTCGCACATCAAAAATAACTAAATGAACTTGAGGGAAAAAAAGGAATGCATAACGTATTCACGGTTCACAAATAATGCGAAATAATGATTTTTTCATCTTTTAGACTTGAAAATTCTTAGTTTTTAAGAAGTGAAACGGTAAACAGCTTAACAATACACCACAAAAACTTACACGCACCTCAAACATGCCTAAATAAACTTGCGAGAACTAACGGATTGCATAACGTATTCATGGTTCACAAATAATGCGAAAAAATGACTTTTTCATCACTTACACTTGAAAATGCTTAGATTTTGTGGTTTTGAGTAGTGAAACGGTAAACCGCTTAAGCATCCATCACGAAACCATACTCGCACCTCAAACATGCCTAAATAAACTTGCGGGAACTAATGGAATGCATAAAAGATTCGCGGTTCACAAATAATGCAAAAAAATTAGTTTTTCATCACTTAGACTTGAAAATTCTTTAGTTTTTGAGGTTTTGAGTAATGAAACGGTAACCCATAACAAAACGCCACGAAACCTTACTCGTACCTCAAACATGTTTAAATAAACTTGCGGGAACTAATGGAATGCATAACGGAATCACGGTTAACAAATAATGCGAAAAAATGACTTTATCGTCACTGAGACTTGAAAATTGTAAGTTTTTTAAGTTTTGAGTAGAAAAACGGTAAACCGCTTAACCAAACGTCAAAAACCCTTACACGCACCTGAAACATGCCTAAATAAACTTGCTGGAAATAACATAATGCAAAACAGATTCACGGTTCAAAATGATGCAAGAAAATGACTTTTTCATAACTTAAACTTGAAAATCCTTAGTTTTTGATGTTTTGAGCAGTGAAATGGTAAACCGCTTAACCTAACGCCACGAAACATACACACATCACAAATATGCCTAAATAAACTTACGAGAACTAAAAGAATGCCTAACAGATTCATGGTTCACAAATCATTTTCAAAAATGAATTTTTCATCACATAGACTTTAAAATTCTTAGTTTTTCAGGTTTTGAGTAGTGAAACGGTAAACCGCTTAACCAAACGCCACAAAACCTTACTCGCACATCAAAAATAACTAAATGAACTTGCGGGAAAAAAAGGAATGCATAATGTATTCACGGTTCACAAATAATGCGAAATAATGATTTTTTTCATCACTTAGACTTGAAAATTCATAGTGTTTGAGAAGTGAAACGGTAAACCGCTTAACAATATGCCACAAAAACTTACACACACCTCAAACATTCCTAAATAAACTTGCGAGAACTAACAGATTGCATAACGTATTCATGGTTCACAAATAATGCGAAAAACGACTTTTTCATCACTTACACTTGAAAATGCTTAGATTTTGAGGTTTTGAGTAGTGAAACGGTAAACCGCTTAAGCATCCACCACGAAACCATACTCGCACCTCAAACATGCATCAAAAAACTTGCGGGAACTAATGGAATGCATAAAGGATTCACGGTTCACAAATAATGCAAAAAAATTACTTTTTCATCACTTAGACTTGAAAATTCTTTACTTTTTGAGGTTTTGAGTAATGAAAAGGTAACCCATAACAAAACGCCACGAAACCTTACTCGCACCTCAAACATGCTTAAATAAACTTGCGGGAACTAATGGAATGCATAACGGAATCACGGTTAACAAATAATGCAAAAAAATGACTTTTTCATCACTTAGACTTGAAAATGCTTAGTTTTTTAAGTTTTGAGTAGTAAAACGGTAAACCGCTGAACCAAACGTCACAAAACCGTACTCACACCTGAAACATGCCTAAGTAAACTTGTTGGAAATAACGTAATGCATAACAGATTCACGGTTCACAAATGATTCGAGAAAATGACTTTTTCATCACTTAAACTTGAAAATGCTTAGTTTTTTAGGTTTTGAGCAGTGAAAAGGTAAACCGCTTAACCTAACGCCACGAAATATACTCGCACCACAAATATGCCTAAATGAACGTACGAGAACTAAAAGAATGCCTAACGGATTCACGGTTCACAAATCATTCTCAAAAATGACTTTTTCATCACATAGACTTAAAAATTCTTAGTTTTTGAGGTTTTGAGTAGTGAAACGGTAAACCGCTTAACCAAACGCCACAAAACCTTACTCGCATATCAAAAATAACTAAATGAACTTGCGGGAAAAAAAGGAATGCAGAATGTATTCACGGTTCACAAATAATGCAAAATAATGATTTTTTCATCACTTAGAATTGAAAATTCTTAGTTTTTGAGAAGTGAAACGGTAAACCACTTAACAATACGCCACAAAAATATGCACGCACCTCAAACATTCCTAAATAGACTTGCGAGAACTAACGGAATGCATAACGTATTCATGGTTCACAAATAATGCGAAAAAATGACTTTTTCATCACTTACACTTGAAAATGCTTAGATTTTGAGGTTTTGAGTAGTGAAACGGTAAACCGCTTGAGCATCCACCACGAAACCATACTCGCACCTCAAACATGCCTAAATAAACTTGTGGGAACTAATGGAATGCATAAAGGACTCATGGTTCACAAATAATGCAAAAAAATTACTTTTTCATCACTTAGACTTGAAAATTCTTTACTTTTTGAGGTTTTGAGTAATGAAACGGTAACCCATAACAAAACTCCACCAAACCTTACTCGCACCTCAAACATGCTTAAATAAACTTGCGGGAAATAATGGAATGCATAACGGAATCACGGTTAACAAATAATGCGAAAAAATGACTTTTTCATCACTTAAACTTGAAAATGCTTAGTTTTTTAAGTTTTGAGTAGTAAAACAGTAAACCGCTGAACCAAACGTCACAAAACCGTACTCACACTTGAAACATGCCTAAATAAACTTGTTGGAAATAACGTAATGCATAACAGATTCACGGTTCACAAATGATTCGAGAAAATGACTTTTTCATCACTTAAACTTGAAAATGCTTAGTTTTTAGTTTTGAGCAGTGAAATGGTAAACCGCTTAACCTAACGCCACGAAATATACTCGCACCACAAATATGCCTAAATGATCGTACGAGAACTAAAAGAATGCCTAACGGATTCACGGTTCACAAATCATTCTCAAAAATGACTTTTTCATCACATAGACTTAAAAATTCTTAGTTTTTGAGGTTTTGAGTAGTGAAACGGTAAACCGCTTAACCAAACGCCACAAAACCTTACTCGCATATCAAAAATAACTAAATGAACTTGCGGGAAAAAAAGGAATGCAGAATGTATTCACGGTTCACAAATAATGCAAAATAATGATTTTTTCATCACTTAGAATTGAAAATTCTTAGTTTTTGAGAAGTGAAACGGTAAACCACTTAACAATACGCCACAAAAATATGCACGCACCTCAAACATTCCTAAATAGACTTGCGAGAACTAACGGAATGCATAACGTATTCATGGTTCACAAATAATGCGAAAAAATGACTTTTTCATCACTTACACTTGAAAATGCTTAGATTTTGAGGTTTTGAGTAGTGAAACGGTAAACCGCTTGAGCATCCACCACGAAACCATACTCGTACCTCAAACATGCCTAAATAAACTTGTGGGAACTAATGGAATGCATAAAGGACTCATGGTTCACAAATAATGCAAAAAAATTACTTTTTCATCACTTAGACTTGAAAATTCTTTACTTTTTGAGGTTTTGAGTAATGAAACGGTAACCCATAACAAAACTCCACCAAACCTTACTCGCACCTCAAACATGCTTAAATAAACTTGCGGGAAATAATGGAATGCATAACGGAATCACGGTTAACAAATAATGCGAAAAAATGACTTTTTCATCACTTAAACTTGAAAATGCTTAGTTTTTTAAGTTTTGAGTAGTAAAACAGTAAACCGCTGAACCAAACGTCACAAAACCGTACTCACACTTGAAACATGCCTAAATAAACTTGTTGGAAATAACGTAATGCATAACAGATTCACGGTTCACAAATGATTCGAGAAAATGACTTTTTCATCACTTAAACTTGAAAATGCTTAGTTTTTTAGTTTTGAGCAGTGAAATGGTAAACCGCTTAACCTAACGCCACGAAATATACTCGCACCACAAATATGCCTAAATGATCGTACGAGAACTAAAAGAATGCCTAACGGATTCACGGTTCACAAATCATTCTCAAAAATGACTTTTTCATCACATAGACTTAAAAATTCTTAGTTTTTGAGGTTTTGAGTAGTGAAACGGTAAACCGCTTAACCAAACGCCACAAAACCTTACTCGCACATCAAAAATAACTAAATGAACTTGCGGGAAAAAAAGGAATGCAGAATATATTCACGGTTCACAAATAATGCAAAATAATGATTTTTTCATCACTTAGACTTGAAAATTCTTAGTTTTTGAGAAGTGAAACGGTAAACCGCTTAACAATACGCCAAAAAAATATACACGCACCTCAAACATTCCAAAATAAACTTGCGAGAACTAACGGAATGCATAACATATTCATGGTTCACAAATAATGCGAAAAAATGACTTTTTCATCACTTACACTTGAAAATGCTTAGATTTTGAGGTTTTGAGTAGTGAAACGGTAAACCGCTTGAGCATCCACCACGAAACCATACTCGCACCTCAAACATGCCTAAATAAACTTGTGGGAACTAATGGAATGCATAAAGGACTCATGGTTCACAAATAATGCAAAAAAATTACTTTTTCATCACTTAGACTTGAAAATTCTTTACTTTTTGAGGTTTTGAGTAATGAAACGGTAATCCATAACAAAACTCCACCAAACCTTACTCACACCTCAAACATGCTTAAATAAACTTGCGGGAACTAATGGAAGGCATAACGGAATCACGGTTAACAAATAATGCGAAAAAATGACTTTTTCATCACTTAGACTTGAAAATGCTTAGTTTTTTAAGTTTTGAGTAGTAAAACGGTAAACCACTTAACCAAACGTCACAAAACCTTACTCGCACCTGAAACATACCTAAATAAACTTGCTGGAAATAACGTAATGCATAACAGATTCACGGTTCACAAATGATGCGAGAAAATGACTTTTTCATCACTTAAACTTGAAAATGCTTAGTTTTTGAGGTTTTGAGCAGTGAAATGATAAATCGCTTAACCTAATGCCGCGAAATATACTCGCACCACAAATATGCCTAAATGAACTTACGAGAACTAAAAGAATGCCTAACGGATTCACGGTTCACAAATCATTCTCAAAAATGACTTTTTCATCACATAGACTTAAAAATTCTTAGTTTTTAAGGATTTGAGTTGTGAAACGGTAAACCGCCTAACCAAATGCCTCAAAACCTTAGTCGCACATCAAAAATAACTAAATGAACTTGAGGGAAAAAAAGGAATGCATAACGTATTCACGGTTCACAAATAATGCGAAATAATGATTTTTTCATCTTTTAGACTTGAAAATTCTTAGTTTTTAAGAAGTGAAACGGTAAACAGCTTAACAATACACCACAAAAACTTACACGCACCTCAAACATGCCTAAATAAACTTGCGAGAACTAACGGATTGCATAACGTATTCATGGTTCACAAATAATGCGAAAAAATGACTTTTTCATCACTTACAC
Source organism: Hydrangea macrophylla (assembly GCA_033977485.1). Taxonomy (NCBI): domain Eukaryota; kingdom Viridiplantae; phylum Streptophyta; class Magnoliopsida; order Cornales; family Hydrangeaceae; genus Hydrangea; species Hydrangea macrophylla. Next base: position 3,021,575 of record JASDAS010000019.1, read on the forward strand.
TTGAAAATGCTTAGATTTTGAGGTTTTGAGTAGTGAAACGGTAAACCGCTTAAGCATCCATCACGAAACCATACTCGCACCTCAAACATGCCTAAATAAACTTGCGGGAACTAATGGAATGCATAAAAGATTCGCGGTTCACAAATAATGCAAAAAAATTACTTTTTCATCACTTAGACTTGAAAATTCTTTACTTTTTGAGGTTTTGAGTAATGAAACGGTAACCCATAACAAAACTCCACCAAACCTTACTCGCACCTCAAACATGCTTAAATAAACTTGCGGGAACTAATGGAAGGCATAACGGAATCACGGTTAACAAATAATGCGAAAAAATGACTTTTTCATCACTTAGACTTGAAAATGCTTAGTTTTTTAAGTTTTGAGTAGTAATATGGTAAACCGCTGAACCAAACGTCACAAAACCTTACTCGCACCTGAAACATACCTAAATAAACTTGCTGGAAATAACGTAATGCATAACAGATTCACGGTTCACAAATGATGCGAGAAAATGACTTTTTCATCACTTAAACTTGAAAATGCTTAGTTTTTGAGGTTTTGAGCAGTGCAATGATAAACCGCTTAACCTAATGCCGCGAAATATACTCGCACCACAAATATGCCTAAATGAACTTACGAGAACTAAAAGAATGCCTAACGGATTCACGGTTCACAAATCATTCTCAAAAATGACTTTTTCATCACATAGACTTAAAAATTCTTTGTTTTTGAGGATTTGAGTAGTGAAACGGTAAACCGCTTAACCAAATGCCACAAAACCTTAGTCGCACATCAAAAATAACGAAATGAACTTGAGGGAAAAAAAGGAATGCATAACGTATTCACGGTTCACAAATAATGCGAAATAATGATTTTTTCATCTTTTAGACTTGAAAATTCTTAGTTTTTGAGAAGTGAAACGGTAAACCGCTTAACAATACACCACAAAAACTTACACGCACCTCAAACATGCCTAAATAAACTTGCGAGAACTAACGGATTGCATAACGTATTCATGGTTCACAAATAATGCGAAAAAATGACTTTTTCATCACTTACACTTGAAAATGCTTAGATTTTGAGGTTTTGAGTAGTGAAACGGTAAACCGCTTAAGCATCCATCACGAAACCATACTCGCACCTCAAACATGCCTAAATAAACTTGAGGGAACTAATGGAATGCATAAAGGATTCGCGGTTCACAAATAATGCAAAAAAATTAGTTTTTCATCACTTACACTTGAAAATGCTTAGATTTTGAGGTTTTGAGTAGTGAAACGGTAAACCGCTTAAGCATCCACCACGAAACCATACTCGCACCTCAAACATGCATAAAAAAACTTACGGGAACTAATGGAATGCATAAAGGATTCACGGTTCACAAATAACGCAAAAAAATTACTTTTTCATCACTTAGACTTGAAAATTCTTTACTTTTTGAGGTTTTGAGTAATGAAACGGTAACCCATAACAAAACGCCACGAAACCTTACTCGCACCTCAAACATGCTTAAATAAACTTGCGGGAACTAATGGAATGCATAACGGAATCACGGTTAACAAATAATGCGAAAAAATGACTTTTTCATCACTTAGACTTGAAAATGCTTAGTTTTTTAAGTTTTGAGTAGTAAAACGGTAAACCGCTGATCCAAACGTCACAAAACCGTACTCACACCTGAAACATGCCTAAATAAACTTGTTCGAAATAACGTAATGCATAACAGATTCACGGTTCACAAATGATTCGAGAAAATGACTTTTTCATCACTTAAACTTGAAAATTCTTAGTTTTTTAGGTTTTGAGCAGAGAAATGGTAAACCGCTTAACCAAACGCCACAAAATCTTACTCGCACATCAAAAATAACTAAATGAACTTGCGGGAAAAAAAGGAATGCAGAATGTATTCACGGTTCACAAATAATGCAAAATAATGATTTTTTCATCACTTCCACTTGAAAATTCTTAGTTTTTGAGAAGTGAAACGGTAAACCGCTTAACAATACGCCACAAAAATATACACGCACCTCAAACATTCCTAAATAAACTTGCGAGAACTAACGGAATGCATAACGTATTCATGGTTCACAAATAATGCGAAAAAATGACTTTTTCATCACTTACACTTGAAAATGCTTAGATTTTGAGGTTTTGAGTAGTGAAACGGTAAACCGCTTGAGCATCCACCACGAAACCATACTCGCACCTCAAACATGCCTAAATAAACTTGTGGGAACTAATGGAATGCATAAAGGACTCATGGTTCACAAATAATGCAAAAAAATTACTTTTTCATCACTTAGACTTGAAAATTCTTTACTTTTTGAGGTTTTGAGTAATGAAACGGTAATCCATAACAAAACTCCACCAATCCTTACTCGCACCTCAAACATGCTTAAATAAACTTGCGGGAATTAATGGAAGGCATAACGGAATCACGGTTAACAAATAATGCGAAAAAATGACTTTTTCATCACTTAGACTTGAAAAAGCTTAGTTTTTTAAGTTTTGAGTAGTAAAACGGTAAACCACTTAACCAAACTTCATAAAACCTTACTCGCACCTGAAACATACCTAAATAAACTTGCTGGAAATAACGTAATGCATAACAGATTCACGGTTCACAAATGATGCGAGAAAATGACTTTTTCATCACTTAAACTTGAAAATGCTTAGTTTTTGAGGTTTTGAGCAGTGAAATGATAAATCGCTTAACCTAATGCCGCGAAATATACTCGCACCACAAATATGCCTAAATGAACTTACGAGAACTAAAAGAATGCCTAACGGATTCACGGTTCACAAATCATTCTCAAATATGACTTTTTCATCACATAGACTTAAAAATTCTTAGTTTTTAAGGATTTGAGTTGTGAAACGGTAAACCGCTTAACCAAATGCCTCAAAACCTTAGTCGCACATCAAAAATAACTAAATGAACTTGCGGGAAAAAAAAGGAATGCATAACGTATTCACGGTTCACAAATAATGCGAAATAATGATTTTTTTCATCACTTAGACTTGAAAATTCTTAGTTTTTGAGAAGTGAAACGGTAAACCGCTTAACAATATGCCACAAAAAAATACACGCACCTCAAACATTCCTAAATAAACTTGCGAGAACTAACGGAATACATAACGTATTCATGGTTCACAAATAATGCGAAAAAATGACTTTTTCATCATTTACACTTGAAAATGCTTAGATTTTGAGGTTTTGAGTAGTGAAACGGTAAACCGCTTGAGCATCCACCACGAAACCATACTCGCACCTCAAACATGCCTAAATAAACTTGTGGGAACTAATGGAATGCATAAAGGACTCATGGTTCACAAATAATGCAAAAAAATTACTTTTTCATCACTTAGACTTGAAAATTCTTTACTTTTTAAGGTTTTGAGTAATGAAACGGTAACCCATAACAAAACTCCACCAAACCTTACTCACACCTCAAACATGCTTAAATAAACTTGCGAAAACTAATGGAAGGCACAACGGAATCACGGTTAACAAATAATGCGAAAAAATGACTTTTTCATCACTTAGACTTGAAAATGCTTAGTTTTTTAAGTTTTGAGTAGTAAAACGGTAAACCACTTAACCAAACGTCACAAAACCTTACTCGCACCTGAAACATGCCTAAATAAACTTGCTGGAAATAACGTAATGCATAACAGATTCACGGTTCACAAATGATGCGAGAAAATGACTTTTTCATCACTTAAACATGAAAATGCTTAGTTTTTGAGGTTTTGAGCAGTGAAATGATAAACCGCTTAACCTAATGCCGCGAAATATACTCGCACCACAAATATGCCTAAATGAACTTACGAGAACTAAAAGAATGCTTAACGGATTCACGGTTCACAAATCATTCTCAAAAATGACTTTTTCATCACATAGACTTAAAAATTCTTTGCTTTTGAGGATTTGAGTAGTGAAACGGTAAACCGCTTAACCAAATGCCACAAAACCTTAGTCGCACATCAAAAATAACTAAATGAACTTGAGGGAAAAAAAAGGAATGCATAATGTATTCACGGTTCACAAATAATGCGAAATAATGATTTTTTCATCTTTTAGACTTGAAAATTCTTAGTTTTTAAGAAGTGAAACGGTAAACAGCTTAACAATACACCACAAAAACTTACACGCACCTCAAACATGCCTAAATAAACTTGCGAGAACTAACGGATTGCATAACGTATTCATGGTTCACAAATAATGCGAAAAAATGACTTTTTCATCACTTACACTTGAAAATGCTTAGATTTTGAGGTTTTGAGTAGTGAAACGGTAAACCGCTTAAGCATCCATCACGAAACCATACTCGCACCTCAAACATGCCTAAATAAACTTGCGGGAACTAATGGAATGCATAAAAGATTCGCGGTTCACAAATAATGCAAAAAAATTAGTTTTTCATCACTTAGACTTGAAAATTCTTTAGTTTTTGAGGTTTTGAGTAATGAAACGGTAACCCATAACAAAACGCCACGAAACCTTACTCGTACCTCAAACATGTTTAAATAAACTTGCGGGAACTAATGGAATGCATAACGGAATCACGGTTAACAATTAATGCGAAAAAATGACTTTATCGTCACTGAGACTTGAAAATTGTAAGTTTTTTAAGTTTTGAGTAGAAAAACGGTAAACCGCTTAACCAAACGTCAAAAACCCTTACACGCACCTGAAACATGCCTAAATAAACTTGCTGGAAATAACATAATGCAAAACAGATTCACGGTTCAAAATGATGCAAGAAAATGACTTTTTCATAACTTAAACTTGAAAATCCTTAGTTTTTGATGTTTTGAGCAGTGAAATGGTAAACCGCTTAACCTAACGCCACGAAACATACACACATCACAAATATGCCTAAATAAACTTACGAGAACTAAAAGAATGCCTAACAGATTCATGGTTCACAAATCATTTTCAAAAATGAATTTTTCATCACATAGACTTGAAAATTCTTAGTTTTTCAGGTTTTGAGTAGTGAAACGGTAAACCACTTAACCAAACGCCACAAAACCTTACTCGCACATCAAAAATAACTAAATGAACTTGCGGGAAAAAAAGGAATGCATAATGTATTCACGGTTCACAAATAATGCGAAATAATGATTTTTTTCATCACTTAGACTTGAAAATTCATAGTGTTTGAGAAGTGAAACGGTAAACCGCTTAACAATATGCCACAAAAACTTACACACACCTCAAACATTCCTAAATAAACTTGCGAGAACTAACAGATTGCATAACGTATTCATGGTTCACAAATAATGCGAAAAAATGACTTTTTCATCACTTACACTTGAAAATGCTTAGATTTTGAGGTTTTGAGTAGTGAAACGGTAAACCGCTTAAGCATCCACCACGAAACCATACTCGCACCTCAAACATGCATCAAAAAACTTGCGGGAACTAATGGAATACATAAAGGATTCACGGTTCACAAATAATGCAAAAAAATTACTTTTTCATCACTTAGACTTGAAAATTCTTTACTTTTTGAGGTTTTGAGTAATGAAAAGGTAACCCATAACAAAACGCCACGAAACCTTACTCGCACCTCAAACATGCTTAAATAAACTTGCGGGAACTAATGGAATGCATAACGGAATCACGGTTAACAAATAATGCAAAAAAATGACTTTTTCATCACTTAGACTTGAAAATGCTTAGTTTTTTAAGTTTTGAGTAGTAAAACGGTAAACCGCTGAACCAAACGTCACAAAACCGTACTCACACCTGAAACATGCCTAAGTAAACTTGTTGGAAATAACGTAATGCATAACAGATTCACGGTTCACAAATGATTCGAGAAAATGACTTTTTCATCACTTAAACTTGTAAATGCTTAGTTTTTTAGGTTTTGAGCAGTGAAAAGGTAAACCGCTTAACCTAACGCCACGAAATTTACTCGCACCACAAATATGCCTAAATGAACGTACGAGAACTAAAAGAATGCCTAACGGATTCATGGTTCACAAATCATTCTCAAAAATGACTTTTTCATCACATAGACTTAAAAATTCTTAGTTTTTGAGATTTTGAGTAGTGAAACGGTAAGCCGCTTAACCAAACGCCACAAAACCTTACTCGCATATCAAAAATTACTAAATGAACTTGCGGGAAAAAAAGGAATGCAGAATGTATTCACGGTTCACAAATAATGCAAAATAATGATTTTTTCATCACTTAGAATTGAAAATTCTTAGTTTTTGAGAAGTGAAACGGTAAACCACTTAACAATACGCCACAAAAATATACACGCACCTCAAACATTCCTAAATAGACTTGCGAGAACTAACGGAATGCATAACGTATTCATGGTTCACAAATAATGCGAAAAAATGACTTTTTCATCACTTACACTTGAAAATGCTTAGATTTTGAGGTTTTGAGTAGTGAAACGGTAAACCGCTTGAGCATCCACCACGAAACCATACTCGCACCTCAAACATGCCTAAATAAACTTGTGGGAACTAATGGAATGCATAAAGGACTCATGGTTCACAAATAATGCAAAAAAATTACTTTTTCATCACTTAGACTTGAAAATTCTTTACTTTTTGAGGTTTTGAGTAATGAAACGCTAACCCATAACAAAACTCCACCAAACCTTACTCGCACCTCAAACATGCTTAAATAAACTTGCGGGAAATAATGGAATGCATAACGGAATCACGGTTAACAAATAATGCGAAAAAATGACTTTTTCATCACTTAAACTTGAAAATGCTTAGTTTTTTAAGTTTTGAGTAGTAAAACAGTAAACCGCTGAACCAAACGTCACAAAACCGTACTCACACTTGAAACATGCCTAAATAAACTTGTTGGAAATAACGTAATGCATAACAGATTCACGGTTCACAAATGATTCGAGAAAATGACTTTTACATCACTTAAACTTGAAAATGCTTAATTTTTTAGTTTTGAGCAGTGAAATGGTAAACCGCTTAACCTAACGCCACGAAATATACTCGCACCACAAATATGCCTAAATGATCGTACGAGAACTAAAAGAATGCCTAACGGATTCACGGTTCACAAATCATTCTCAAAAATGACTTTTTCATCACATAGACTTAAAAATTCTTAGTTTTTGAGGTTTTGAGTAGTGAAACGGTAAACCGCTTATCCAAACGCCACAAAACCTTACTCGCACATCAAAAATAACTAAATGAACTTGCGGGAAAAAAAGGAATGCAGAATATATTCACGGTTCACAAATAATGCAAAATAATGATTTTTTCATCACTTAGACTTGAAAATTCTTAGTTTTTGAGAAGTGAAACGGTAAACCGCTTAACAATACGCCAAAAAAATATACACGCACCTCAAACATTCCAAAATAAACTTGCGAGAACTAACGGAATGCATAACATATTCATGGTTCACAAATAATGCGAAAAAATGACTTTTTCATCACTTATACTTGAAAATGCTTAGATTTTGAGGTTTTGAGTAGTGAAACGGTAAACCGCTTGAGCATCCACCACGAAACCATACTCGCACCTCAAACATGCCTAAATAAACTTGTGGGAACTAATGGAATGCATAAAGGACTCATGGTTCACAAATAATGCAAAAAAATTACTTTTTCATCACTTAGACTTGAAAATTCTTTACTTTTTGAGGTTTTGAGTAATGAAACGGTAATCCATAACAAAACTCCACCAAACCTTACTCGCACCTCAAACATGCTTAAATAAACTTGCGGTAACTAATGGAAGGCATAACGGAATCACGGTTAACAAATAATGCGAAAAAATGACTTTTTCATCACTTAGACTTGAAAATGCTTAGTTTTTTAAGTTTTGAGTAGTAATACGGTAAACCGCTGAACCAAACGTCACAAAACCTTACTCGCACCTGAAACATGCCTAAATAAACTTGTTGGAAATAACGTAATGCATAACAGATTCACGGTTCACAAATGATGCGAGAAAATGACTTTTTCATCACTTAAACTTGAAAATGCTTAGTTTTTGAGGTTTTGAGCAGTGAAATGATAAACCGCTTAACCTAATGCCGCGAAATATACTCGCACCACAAATATGCCTAAATGAACTTACGAGAACTAAAAGAATGCCTAACGGATTCACGGTTCACAAATCATTCTAAAAAATGACTTTTTCATCACATAGACTTAAAAATTCTTTGTTTTTGAGGATTTGAGTAGTGAAACGGTAAACCGCTTAACCAAATGCCACAAAACCTTAGTCGCACATCAAAAATAACGAAATGAACTTGAGGGAAAAAAAGGAATGCATAACGTATTCACGGTTCACAAATAATGCGAAATAATGATTTTTTCATCTTTTAGACTTGAAAATTCTTAGTTTTTGAGAAGTGAAACGGTAAACCGCTTAACAATACACCACAAAAACTTACACGCACCTCAAACATGCCTAAATAAACTTGCGAGAACTAACGGATTGCATAACGTATTCATGGTTCACAAATAATGCGAAAAAATGACTTTTTCATCACTTACACTTGAAAATGCTTAGATTTTGAGGTTTTGAGTAGTGAAACGGTAAACCGCTTAAGCATCCATCACGAAACCATACTCGCACCTCAAACATGCCTAAATAAACTTGAGGGAACTAATGGAATGCATAAAGGATTCGCGGTTCACAAATAATGCAAAAAAATTAGTTTTTCATCACTTACACTTGAAAATGCTTAGATTTTGAGGTTTTGAGTAGTGAAATGGTAAACCGCTTAAGCATCCACCACGAAACCATACTCGCACCTCAAACATGCATAAAAAAACTTGCGGGAACTAATGGAATGCATAAAGGATTCACGGTTCACAAATAATGCAAAAAAATTACTTTTTCATCACTTAGACTTGAAAATTCTTTACTTTTTGAGGTTTTGAGTAATGAAACGGTAACCCATAACAAAACGCCACGAAACCTTACTCGCACCTCAAACATGCTTAAATAAACTTGCGGGAACTAATGGAATGCATAACGGAATCACGGTTAACAAATAATGCGAAAAAATGACTTTTTCATCACTTAGACTTGAAAATGCTTAGTTTTTTAAGTTTTGAGTAGTAAAACGGTAAACCGCTGATCCAAACGTCACAAAACCGTACTCACACCTGAAACATGCCTAAATAAACTTGTTGGAAATAACGTAATGCATAACAGATTCACGGTTCACAAATGATTCGAGAAAATGACTTTTTCATCACTTAAACTTGAAAATTCTTAGTTTTTTAGGTTTTGAGCAGAGAAATGGTAAACCGCTTAACCAAACGCCACAAAACCTTACTCGCACATCAAAAATAACTAAATGAACTTGCGGGAAAAAAAGGAATGCAGAATGTATTCACGGTTCACAAATAACGCAAAATAATGATTTTTTCATCACTTCCACTTGAAAATTCTTAGTTTTTGAGAAGTGAAACGGTAAACCGCTTAACAATACGCCACAAAAATATACACGCACCTCAAACATTCCTAAATAAACTTGCGAGAACTAACGGAATGCATAACGTATTCATGGTTCACAAATAATGCGAAAAAATGACTTTTTCATCACTTACACTTGAAAATGCTTAGATTTTGAGGTTTTGAGTAGTGAAACGGTAAACCGCTTGAGCATCCACCACGAAACCATACTCGCACCTCAAACATGCCTAAATAAACTTGTGGGAACTAATGGAATGCATAAAGGACTCATGGTTCACAAATAATGCAAAAAAATTACTTTTTCATCACTTAGACTTGAAAATTCTTTACTTTTTGAGGTTTTGAGTAATGAAACGGTAGCCTATAACAAAACTCCACCAAACCTTACTCGCACCTCAAACATGCTTAAATAAACTTGCGGGAACTAATGGAAGGCATAACGGAATCACGGTTAACAAATAATGCGAAAAAATGACTTTTTCATCACTTAGACTTGAAAATGCTTAGTTTTTTTAAGTTTTGAGTAGTAATACGGTAAACCACTTAACCAAACGTCACAAAGCCTTACTCGCACCTGAAACATACCTAAATAAACTTGCTAGAAATAACGTAATGCATAACAGATTCACGGTTCACAAATGATGCGAGAAAATGACTTTTTCATCACTTAAACATGAAAATGCTTAGTTTTTGAGGTTTTGAGCAGTGAAATGATAAACCGCTTAACCTAATGTCGCGAAATATACTCGCACCACAAATATGCCTAAATGAACTTACGAGAACTAAAAGAATGCCTAACGGATTCACGGTTCACAAATCATTCTCAAAAATGAATTTTTCATCACATAGACTTAAAAATTCTTTGTTTTTGAGGATTTGAGTAGTGAAACGGTAAACTGCTTAACCAAACGCCACAAAACCTTACTCACACATCAAAAATAACTAAATGAACTTGCGGGAAAAAAAGGAATGCATAATGTATTCACGGTTCACAAATAATGCGAAATAATGATTTTTTCATCATTTAGACTTGAAAATTCTTAGTTTTTGAGAAGTGAAACGGTAAACCGCTTAACAATACGCCTCAAAAACTTACACGCACCTCAAACATTCCTAAATAAACTTGCGAGAACTAACAGATTGCATAACGTATTCATGGTTCACAAATAATGCGAAAAAATGACTTTTTCATCACTTACACTTGAAAATGCTTAGATTTTGAGGTTTTGAGTAGTGAAACGGTAAACCGCTTAAGCATCCACCACGAAACCATGCTCGCACCTCAAACATGCATAAAAAAACTTGCAGGAACTAATGGAATGCATAAAGGATTCACGGTTCACAAATAATGCAAAAAAATTACTTTTTATCACTTAGACTTGAAAATTCTTTACTTTTTGAGGTTTTGAGTAATGAAACGGTAACCCATAACAAAACTCCACCAAACCTTACTCGCACCTCAAACATGCTTAAATAAACTTGCGGGAACTAATGGAATGCATAACGGAATCACGGTTAACAAATAATGCGAAAAAATGACTTTTTCATCACTTAGACTTGAAAATGCTTAGTTTTTTAAGTTTTGAGTAGTAAAACGGTAAACCGCTGAACCAAACGTCACAAAACCGTACTCACACCTGAAACATGCCTAAATAAACTTGTTGGAAATAACGTAATGCATAACAGATTCACGGTTCACAAATGATTCGAGAAAATGACTTTTTCATCACTTAAACTTGAAAATGGTTAGTTTTTTAGGTTTTGAGCAGTGAAATGGTAAACCACTTAACCTAACGCCACGAAATATACTCGCACCACAAATATGCCTAAATAAAGTTGCGAGAACTAATGGAATGCATAACAGAATCAAGGTTCACAAATAATACGAAAAAATGACTTTTTCATCACTTAGACTTGAAAATTGTAGGTTTTTTAAGTTTTGTGTAGTAAAACTGTAAACCGCTTAACGAAACGTCAAAAAACCTTACTCGCACCTGAAACATGCCTAAATAAACTTGCTGGAAATAACGTAATGCATAACAGATTCACCGCTCAAAATGATGCAAGAAAATGACTTTTTCATCACTTAAACTTGAAAATGCTTAGTTTTTGATGTTTTGAGCAGTGAAATGGTAAACCGCTTAACCTAACGCCACGAAACATACTCGCACCACAAATATGCCTAAATAAACTTACGAGAACTAAAAGAATGCCTAACAGATTCACGGTTCACAAATCATTCTAAAAAATGACTTTTTCATCACATAGACTTAAAAATTCTTAGTTTTTGAGGTTTTGAGTAGTGAAACGGTAAACCGCTTAACCAAATACCATAAAACCTTACTCGCACATCAAAAATAACTAAATGAACTTGTAAAAAAAAAAAGAATTGCATAACGGATTCATGGTTCACAAATAATGCGAAAAAATGACTTTTTGATCACTTATACTTGAAAATTCTTAGTTTTTGAGGTTTGGAATAGTGAAACAATAAACCGCTTAACCAAACGCCACGAAACCTTACTTGCACCTCAAACATGCCTAAATAAACTTAAGGAACTAATGGAATGCATTAAAGATTCACGGTTCACAAATAATGCGGAAAAATTACTTTTTCATCACTTAGACTTGAAAATTCTTTAGTTTTTGAGGTTTTGTGTAATGAAACGGTAATCCATAACAAAATGCCACGAAACCTTACTCGCACCTGAAACATGCTTAAATAAACTTAGGGGAACTAAAACGGTAAGCTGCTTAACCAAACGTCATGAAACCTTACTCGCACCTGAAACATGCCTAAATAAACTTGCTGGAAATAACGTAATGCATAACAGATTCACGGTTCACAAATGATGCGATAAAATGACTTTTTCATCACTTAAATTGAAAAAGCTTAGTTTTTGATGATTTGAGCTGTGAAATTGTAAACCGCTTAACCTAACGCCACAAAACATACTCGCACCACAAATATGCCTAAATGAACTTACGAGAACTAAAAGAATGCCTAACGGATTCACGGTTCAAAAATCATTCTCAAAAATGACTTTTTCATCACATAGACTTAAAAATTCTTAGTTTTTGAGGTTTTGAGTAGTGAAACGGTAAACCGCTTAACCAAACGCCACAAAACTTTACTCGCACCAGAAACATGCCTAAATAATCTTGCTAGAAATAACGTAATGCATATCAGATTCACGGCTCACAAATGATGCGATAAAATGACTTTTTCATCACTTAAACTTGAAAATGCTTAGTTTTTGAGGTTTTGAGCAGTGAAATGGTAAAACGCCTAACCTAACACCACGAAACATACTCGCACCTCAAACATGCTTAAATAAAGTTGCGAGAACTAATGGAATGCATAACAGAATCACGGTTCACAAATAATGCGAAAAAATGACTTTTTCATCACTTAGACTTGAAAATTGTAGGTTTTTTAAGTTTTGTGTAGTAAAACTGTAAACCGCTTAACGAAACGTCAAAAAACCTTACTCGCACCTGAAACATGCCTAAACAAACTTGCTGGAAATAACGTAATGCATAACAGATTCACCGTTCAAAATGATGCAAGAAAATGACTTTTTCATCACTTAAACTTGAAAATGCTTAGTTTTTGATGTTTTGAGCAGTGAAATGGTAAACCGCTTAACCTAACGCCACAAAACATACTCGCACCACAAATATGCCTAAAAGAACTTACGAGAACTAAAAGAATGCCTTACGGATTCACGGTTCACAAATCATTCTCAAAAATGACTTTTTCATCACATAGACTTAAAAATTCTTTGTTTTTGAGGTTTTGAGTAGTGAAACGGTAAACCGCTTAACCAAACGCCACAAAACTTTACTCGCACTTGAAACATGCCTAAATAATCTTGCTAGAAATAACGTAAGGCATAACAGATTCACGGCTCACAAATGATGCGATAAAATGACTTTTTCATCACTTAAACTTGAAAATGCTTAGTTTTTGAGGTTTTGAGCAGTGAAATGGTAAAACGCCTAACCTAATGCCACGAAACATACTCGCACCTCAAACATGCTTAAATAAAGTTGCGAGAACTAATGGAATGCATAACAGAATCACGGTTCACAAATAATGCGAAAAAATGACTTTTTCATCACTTAGACTTGAAAATTGTAGGTTTTTTAAGTTTTGTATAGTAAAACTGTAAACCGCCTAACGAAACGTCAAAAAACCTTACTCGCACTTGAAACATGCCTAAATAAACTTGCTGGAAATAACGTAATGCATAACAGATTCACCGTTCAAAATGATGCAAGAAAATGACTTTTTCATCACTTAAACTTGAAAATGCTTAGTTTTTTATGTTTTGACCAGTGAAATGGTAAACCGCTTAACCTAACGCCACGAAACATACTCGCACCACAAATATGCCTAAATAAACTTACGAGAACTAAAGGAATGCCTAACGGATTCACGGTTCACAAATCATTCTCAAAAATGACTTTTTTCATCACATAGACTTAAAAATTCTTTGTTTTTGAGGTTTTGAGTAGTGAAACGGTAAACCGCTTAACCAAACGCCACAAAACTTTACTCGCACTTGAAACATGCCTAAATAATCTTGCTAGAAATAACGTAAGGCATAACAGATTCACGGCTCACAAATGATGCGATAAAATGACTTTTTCATCACTTAAACTTGAAAATGCTTAGTTTTTGAGGTTTTGAGCAGTGAAATGGTAAAACGCCTAACCTAATGCCACGAAACATACTCGCACCTCAAACATGCTTAAATAAAGTTGCGAGAACTAATGGAATGCATAACAGAATCACGGTTCACTAATAATGCGAAAAAATGACTTTTTCATCACTTAGACTTGAAAATTGTAGGTTTTTTAAGTTTTGTATAGTAAAACTGTAAACCGCCTAACGAAACGTCAAAAAACCTTACTCGCACTTGAAACATGCCTAAATAAACTTGCTGGAAATAACGTAATGCATAACAGATTCACCGTTCAAAATGATGCAAGAAAATGACTTTTTCATCACTTAAACTTGAAAATGCTTAGTTTTTTATGTTTTGACCAGTGAAATGGTAAACCGCTTAACCTAACGCCACGAAACATACTCGCACCACAAATATGCCTAAATAAACTTACGAGAACTAAAGGAATGCCTAACGGATTCACGGTTCACAAATCATTCTCAAAAATGACTTTTTTCATCACATAGACTTAAAAATTCTTAGTTTTTGAGATTTTGAGTAGTGAAACGGTAAACCGTTTAACCAAACGCCACAAAACCTTACTCTCACATCAAAAATAACTAAATGAACTTGCAAAAAAAAAAGAAATGCATAACGGATTCATGGTTCACAAATAATGCGAAAAAATGACTTTTTGATCACTTATACTTGAAAATTCTTAGTTTTTGAGGTTTGGAATAGTGAAACAATAAACCGCTTAACCAAACGCCACGAAACCTTACTCGCACCTCAAACATGCCTAAATAAACTTAGGGAACTAATGGAATGCATTAAAGATTCATGGTTCACAAATAATGCGGAAAAATTACTTTTTCATCACTTAGACTTGAAAATTCTTTAGTTTTTGAGGTTTTGTGTAATGAAACGGTAATCCATAACAAAATGCCACGAAACCTTACTCGCACCTGAAACATGCTTAAATAAACTTAGGGGAACTAAAACGGTAAACTGCTTAACCAAACGTCATGAAACCTTACTCGCACCTGAAACATGCCTAAATAAACTTGCTGGAAATAACGTAATGCATAACAGATTCACGGTTCACAAATGATGCGATAAAATGACTTTTTCATCACTTAAACTTGAAAAAGCTTAGTTTTTGATGATTTGAGCTGTGAAATTGTAAACCGCTTAACCTAACGCCACAAAACATACTCGCACCACAAATATGCCTAAATGAAATTACGAGAACTAAAAGAATGCCTAACGGATTCACGGTTCACAAATCATTCTCAAAAATGACTTTTTCATCACATAGACTTAAAAATTCTTAGTTTTTGAGGTTTTGAGTAGTGAAACGGTAAACCGCTTAACCAAATACCACAAAACCTTACTCGCACATCAAAAATAACTAAATGAACTTGCAAAAAAAAAAAGAAATGCATAACGGATTCATGGTTCACAAATAATGCGAAAAAATGACTTTTTGATCATTTATACTTGAAAATTCTTAGTTTTTGAGGTTTGGAATAGTGAAACAATAAACCGCTTAACCAAACGCCACGAAACCTTACTTGCACCTCAAACATGCCTAAATAAACTTAGGGAACTAATGGAATGCATTAAAGATTCACGGTTCACAAATAATGCGGAAAAATTACTTTTTCATCACTTAGACTTGAAAATTCTTTAGTTTTTGAGGTTTTGAGTAATGAAACGGTAATCCATAACAAAATGCCACGAAACCTTACTCGCACCTGAAACATGCTTAAATAAACTTGGGGGAACTAAAATGGTAAGCTGCTTAACCAAACGTCATGAAACCTTACTCGCACCTGAAACATGCCTAAATAAACTTGCTGGAAATAACGTAATGCATAACAGATTCACGGTTCACAAATGATGCGATAAAATGACTTTTTCATCACTTAAACTTGAAAAAGCTTAGTTTTTGATGATTTGAGCTGTGAAATTGTGAACCGCTTAACCTAACGCCATAAAACATACTCGCACCACAAATATGCCTAAATGAACTTACGAGAACTAAAAGAATGCCTAACGGATTCACAGTTCAAAAATCATTCTCAAAAATGACTTTTTCATCAAACGCCACAAAACTTTACTCGCACCTGAAACATGCCTAAATAATCTTGCTAGAAATAACGTAATGCATATCAGATTCACGGCTCACAAATGATGCGATAAAATGACTTTTTCATCACTTAAACTTGAAAATGCTTAGTTTTTGAGGTTTTGAGCAGTGAAATGGTAAAACGCCTAACCTAACGCCACGAAACATACTCGCACCTCAAACATGCTTAAATAAAGTTGCGAGAACTAATGGAATGCATAACAGAATCACGGTTCACAAATAATGCGAAAAAATGACTTTTTCATCACTTAGACTTGAAAATTGTAGGTTTTTTAAGTTTTGTGTAGTAAAACTGTAAACCGCTTAACGAAACGTCAAAAAACCTTACTCGCACCTGAAACATGCCTAAATAAACTTGCTGGAAATAACGTAATGCATAACAGATTCACCGTTCAAAATGATGCAAGAAAATGACTTTTTCATCACTTAAACTTGAAAATGCTTAGTTTTTTATGTTTTGAGCAGTGAAATGGTAAACCGCTTAACCTAACGCCACGAAACATACTCGCACCACAAATATGCCTAAATAAACTTACGAGAACTAAAAGAATGCCTAACGGATTCACGGTTCACAAATCATTCTCAAAAATGACTTTCATCACATAGACTTAAAAATTCTTAGTTTTTGAGATTTTGAGTAGTGAAACGGTAAACCGCTTAACCAAACGCCACAAAACCTTACTCGCACATCAAAAATAACTAAATGAACTTGCAAAAAAAAAAGAAATGCATAACGGATTCATGGTTCACAAATAATGCGAAAAAATGACTTTTTGATCACTTATACTTGAAAATTCTTAGTTTTTGAGGTTTGGAATAGTGAAACAATAAAACGCTTAACCAAACGCCACGAAACCTTACTCGCACCTCAAACATGCCTAAATAAACTTAGGGAACTAATGGAATGCATTAAAGATTCACGGTTCACAAATAATGCGGAAAAATTACTTTTTCATCACTTAGACTTGAAAATTCTTTAGTTTTTGAGGTTTTGAGTAATGAAACGGTAATCCATAACAAAATGCCACGAAACCTTACTCGCACCTGAAACTTGCTTAAATAAACTTAGGGGAACTAAAACGGTAAACTGCTTAACCAAACGTCATGAAACCTTACTCGCACCTGAAACATGCCTAAATAAACTTGCTGGAAATAACGTAATGCATAACAGATTCACGGTTCACAAATGATGCGATAAAATGACTTTTTCATCACTTAAACTTGAAAAAGCTTAGTTTTTGATGATTTGAGCTGTGAAATTGTAAACCGCTTAACCTAACGCCACAAAACATACTCGCACCACAAATATGCCTAAATGAACTTACGAGAACTAAAAGAATGCCTTACGGATTCACGGTTCACAAATCATTCTCAAAAATGACTTTTCCATCACATAGACTTAAAAATTCTTAGTTTTTGAGGTTTTGTGTAGTGAAACGGTAAACCGCTTAACCAAACGCCACAAAACTTTACTCGCACTTGAAACATGCCTAAATAATCTTGCTAGAAATAACGTAAGGCATAACAGATTCACGGCTCACAAATGATGCGATAAAATGACTTTTTCATCACTTAAACTTGAAAATGCTTAGGTGGTGTTTGGAAAGCTTTGGAAATGGACTTCTGGAAGAAAAAGTCCATTTGCATAAGTGAAATACGTTTGGTGAGGTTTGAGAATGGACTTCTTGATAAGAAGTGCATCTCTAGAATGCCCATTTTGAGAAGTCAAAAATCTTGACTTCTCAAAACTGTGATTTTTGCACTTCCCTAGAAGTCCGGAACTCTCTATTTACAATTACATTTTTATCCCTTATTTTATAATTAATACCATATTTATACAAATTCACATACCCAAGTTACATACCCTACTAGAATGTTGGTTTTAAGGGTAATATTGGTATGTATGTATAAGTTTTTACTTTTAAGATGTTAGCACCAAACGTATTGCACATTTAAATACACATTTTATTTGAAAAATACTCATTCACCAAACAAACACTTCTTTAAAAAAAGTCCATTTTGAAAAGTCCATCATAAAAAGTCCATTCCAGGAATGGACTTCTCTACGAGAAGTTACGCCAAACACCACCTTAGTTTTTGAGGTTTTGAGCAGTGAAATGGTAAAACGCCTAACCTAATGCCACGAAACATACTCGCACCTCAAACATGCTTTAATAAAGTTGCGAGAACTAATGGAATGCATAACAGAATCACGGTTCACAAATAATGCGAAAAAATGACTTTTTCATCACTTAGACTTGAAAATTGTAGGTTTTTTAAGTTTTGTATAGTAAAACTGTAAACCGCTTAACGAAACGTCAAAAAACCTTACTCGCACTTGAAACATGCCTAAATAAACTTGCTGGAAATAACGTAATCAATAACAGATTCACCGTTCAAAATGATGCAAGAAAATGACTTTTTCATCACTTAAACTTGAAAATGCTTAGTTTTTTATGTTTTGAGCAGTGAAATGGTAAACCGCTTAACCTAACGCCACGAAACATACTCGCACCACAAATATGCCTAAATAAACTTACGAGAACTAAAAGAATGCCTAACGGATTCACGGTTCACAAATCATTCTCAAAAATGACTTTTTCATCACATAGACTTAAAAATTCTTAGTTTTTGAGATTTTGAGTAGTGAAACGGTAAACCGCTTAACCAAACGCCACAAAACCTTACTCGCACATCAAAAATAACTAAATGAACTTGCAAAAAAAAAAGAAATGCATAACGGATTCATGGTTCACAAATAATGCGAAAAAATGACTTTTTGATTACTTGTACTTGAAAATTCTTAGTTTTTGAGGTTTGGAATAGTGAAACAATAAACCGCTTAACCAAACGCCACGAAACCTTACTCGCACCTCAAACATGCCTAAATAAACTTAGGGAACTAATGGAATGCATTAAAGATTCATGGTTCACAAATAATGCGGAAAAATTACTTTTTCATCATTTAGACTTGAAAATTCTTTAGTTTTTGAGGTTTTGAGTAATGAAACGGTAATCCATAACAAAATGCCACGAAACCTTACTCGCACCTGAAACATGCTTAAATAAACTTAGGGGAACTAAAACGGTAAACTGCTTAACCAAACGTCATGAAACCTTACTCGCACCTGAAACATGCCTAAATAAACTTGCTGGAAATAACGTAATGCATAACAGATTCACGGTTCACAAATGATGCGATAAAATGACTTTTTCATCACTTAAACTTGAAAAAGCTTAGTTTTTGATGATTTGAGCTGTGAAATTGTAAACCGCTTAACCTAACGCCACAAAACATACTCGCACCACAAATATGCCTAAATGAACTTACGAGAACTAAAAGAATGCCTAACGGATTCACGGTTCACAAATCATTCTCAAAAATGACTTTTTCATCACATAGACTTAAAAATTCTTAGTTTTTGAGATTTTGAGTAGTGAAACGGTAAACCGCTTGACCAAACGCCACAAAACCTTACTCGCACATCAAAAATAACTAAATGAACTTGCAAAAAAAAAAGGAATACATAACGGATTCATGGTTCACAAATAATGCGAAAAAATGACTTTTTGATCACTTATACTTGAAAATTCTTAGTTTTTGAGGTTTGGAGTAGTGAAACAATAAACCGCTTAACCAAACGCCACGAAACCTTACTCGCACCTCAAACATGCCTAAATAAACTTAGGAAACTAATGGAATGCATTAAAGATTCATGGTTCACAAATAATGCGGAAAAATTACTTTTTCATCACTTAGACTTGAAAATTCTTTAGTTTTTGAGGTTTTGAGTAATGAAACGGTAATCCATAACAAAATGCCACGAAACCTTACTCGCACCTGAAACATGCTTAAATAAACTTAGGGGAACTAAAACGGTAAACTGCTTAACCAAACGTCATGAAACCTTACTCGCACCTGAAACATGCCTAAATAAACTTGCTGGAAATAACGTAATGCATAACAGATTCACGGTTCACAAATGATGCGATAAAATGACTTTTTCATCACTTAAACTTGAAAAAGCTTAGTTTTTGATGATTTGAGCTGTGAAATTGTAAACCGCTTAACCTAACGCCACAAAACATACTCGCACCACAAATATGCCTAAATGAACTTACGAGAACTAAAAGAATGCCTAACGGATTCACGGTTCACAAATCATTCTCAAAAATGACTTTTTCATCACATAGACTTAAAAATTCTTAGTTTTTGAGGTTTTGAGTAGTGAAACGGTAAACCACTTAACCAAATACCACAAAACCTTACTCGCACATCAAAAATAACTAAATGAACTTGCAAAAAAAAAAGAAATGCATAACGGATTCATGGTTCACAAATAATGCGAAAAAATGACTTTTTGATCACTTATACTTGAAAATTCTTAGTTTTTGAGGTTTGGAATAGTGAAACAATAAACCGCTTAACCAAACGCCACGAAACCTTACTCGCACCTCAAACATGCCTAAATAAACTTAGGGAACTAATGGAATGCATTAAAGATTCACGGTTCACAAATAATGCGGAAAAATTACTTTTTCATCACTTAGACTTGAAAATTCTTTAGTTTTTGAGGTTTTGAGTAATGAAACGGTAATCCATAACAAAATGCCACGAAACCTTACTCGCACCTGAAACATGCTTAAATAAACTTAGGGGAACTAAAACGGTAAGCTGCTTAACCAAACGTCATGAAACCTTACTCGCACCTGAAACATGCCTAAATAAACTTGCTGGAAATAACGTAATGCATAACAGATTCACGGTTCACAAATGATGCGATAAAATGACTTTTTCATCACTTAAACTTGAAAAAGCTTAGTTTTTGAGCTGTGAAATTGTAAACCGCTTAACCTAACGCCACAAAACATACTCGCACCACAAATATACCTAAATGAACTTACGAGAACTAAAAGAATGCCTAACGGATTCACGGTTCAAAAATCATTTTCAAAAATGACTTTTTCATCACATAGACTTAAAAATTCTTAGTTTTTGAGGTTTTGAGTAGTGAAACGGTAAACCGCTTAACCAAACGCCACAAAACTTTACTCGCACCTGAAACATGCCTAAATAATCTTGCTAGAAATAACGTAATGCATATCAGATTCACGACTCACAAATGATGCGATAAAATGAGTTTTTCATCACTTAAACTTGAAAATGCTTAGTTTTTGAGGTTTTGAGCAGTGAAATGGTAAAACGCCTAACCTAACGCCACGAAACATACTCGCACCTCAAACATGCTTAAATAAAGTTGCGAGAACTAATGGAATGCATAACAGAATCACGGTTCACAAATAATGCGAAAAAATGACTTTTTCATCACTTAGACTTGAAAATTGTAGGTTTTTTAAGTTTTGTGTAGTAAAACTGTAAACCGCTTAACGAAACGTCAAAAAACCTTACTCGCACCTGAAACATGCCTAAATAAACTTGCTGGAAATAACGTAATGCATAACAGATTCACCGTTCAAAATGATGCAAGAAAATGACTTTTTCATCACTTAAACTTGAAAATGCTTAGTTTTTGATGTTTTGAGCAGTGAAATGGTAAACCGCTTAACCTAACGCCACGAAACATACTCGCACCACAAATATGCCTAAATAAACTTACGAGAACTAAAAGAATGCCTAACAGATTCACGGTTCACTAATCATTCTCAAAAATGACTTTTTCATCACATAGACTTAAAAATAATTAGTTTTTGAGATTTTGAGTAGTGAAACGGTAAACCGCTTAACCAAACGCCACAAAACCTTACTCGCACATCAAAAATAACTAAATGAACTTGCAAAAAAAAAGAAATGCATAACGGATTCATGGTTCACAAATAATGCGAAAAAATGACTTTTTGATCACTTATACTTGAAAATTCTTAGTTTTTGAGGTTTGGAATAGTGAAACAATAAACCGCTTAACCAAACGCCACGAAACCTTACTCGCACCTCAAACATGCCTAAATAAACTTAGGGAACTAATCGAATGCATTAAAGATTCACGGTTCACAAATAATGCGGAAAAATTACTTTTTCATCACTTAGACTTGAAAATTCTTTAGTTTTTGAGGTTTTGAGTAATGAAACGGTAATCCATAACAAAATGCCACGAAACCTTACTCGCACCTGAAACATGCTTAAATAAACTTAGGGGAACTAAAACGGTAAACTACTTAACCAAACGTCATGAAACCTTACTCGCACCTGAAACATGCCTAAATAAACTTGCTGGAAATAACGTAATGCATAACAGATTCACGGTTCACAAATGATGCGATAAAATGACTTTTTCATCACTTAAACTTGAAAAAGCTTAGTTTTTGATGATTTGAGCTGTGAAATTGTAAACCGCTTAACCTAACGCCACAAAACATACTCGCACCACAAATATGCCTAACGGATTCACGATTCACAAATCATTCTCAAAAATGACTTTTTCATCACATAGACTTAAAAATTCTTAGTTTTTGAGGTTTTGAGTAGTGAAACGGTAAACCGCTTAACCAAATGCCACAAAACCTTACTCGCACTTCAAAAATAAGTAAGTGAACTTCTAGGAAAAAAAAAATCCATAACGTATTCACGGTTCACAAATAATGCGAAATAATGATTTTTTCATCACTTAGACTTGAAAATTCTTAGTTTTTGAGAAGTGAAACGATAAACCGGTTAACAATATGCCACAAAAACTTACACGCACCTCAAACATGCCTTAATAAACTTGCGAGAACTAACGGATTGCATAACGTATTCATGGTTCACAAATAAGGCGAAAAAATGACTTTTTCATCACTTACACTTGAAAATGCTTAGATTTTGAGATTTTAAGTAGTGAAATAGTAAACCGCTTAAGCATCCACCACAAAACCATACTCACACCTCAAACATGCCTAAATAAACTTGCGGGAACTAATGGAATGCATAAAGGATTCACGGTTCACAAATACGGTAAAAAAATTACTTTTTCATCACTTAGACTTGAAAATTCTTTACTTTTTAAGGTTTTGAGTAAGGAAATGGTAACCCATAACAAAACACAACGAAACCTTACTTGCACCTCTAACATGATTAAATAAACTTGCGGGAACTAATGGAATGCATAACGGAATCACGGTTAACAAATAATGCGAAAAAATGACTTTTTCATCACCTAGACTTGAAAATGCATAGTTTTTCCAGTTTTGAGTAGTAAAATGGTAAACCGCTTAACCAAACGTCACAAAACCTTACTCGCACCTGAAACATGCCTAAATAAACTTGTTGAAAATAACGTTATGCATAACAGATTAACGGTTCACAAATGATGCGAGAAAATGACTTTTTCATCACTTAAACTTGAAAATGCTTAGTTTTTGAGGATTTGAGCAGTGAAATGGTAAACCGATTAACCTAACGCCACGAAACATACTCGAACCACAAATATGCCTAAATGAATTTACGAGAACTCAAAGAATGCCTAACGGATTCACGGTTCACAATTCATTCTCAACAATGACTTTTTCATCACATAGACTTAAAAATTCTTAGTTTTTGAGTAATGAAACGGTAAACCACTTAACCAAACGCCACAATACCTTACTCGCACATCAAAAAAAACTAAATGAACTTTCGGGAAAAAAAGGAATGAATAACGTATTAACGGTTCACAAATAATGCGAAATAATGATTTTTTCATCACTTAGACTTGAAAATTCTTAGTTTTTGAGAAGTGAAACGGTAAACCGCTTAACAATACACCACAAAAACTTACATGCACCTCAAACATGCCTAAATAAACTTGCGAGAACTAACGGATTGCATAACGTATTCATGGTTCACAAATAATGCGAAAAAATGACTTTTTCATCACTTACAATTGAAAATGCTTAGATTTTGAGGTTTTGAGTAGTGAAACGGTAAACCGTTTAAGCATCCACAACGAAACCATACACGCACCTCAAACATGCTTAAATAAACTTGCGGGAACTAATGGAATGCATAAAGGATTCGCGGTTCACAAATAATGCAAAAAAATTAGTTTTTCATCACTTAGACTTGAAAATTCTTTAGTTTTTGAGGTTTTGAGTAATGAAACGGTAACCCATAACAAAACGCCACGAAACCTTACTCGTACCTCAAATATGCTTAAATAAACTTGCGGGAACTAATGGAATGCATAACAGAATCACGGTTCACAAATATTACGAAAAAAGCACTTTTTCATCACTTAGACTTGAAAATTGTAAGTTTTTTTAAGTTTTGAGTAGTAAAACGGTAAACCGCTTAACCAAACGTCAAAAACCCATACACGCACCTGAAACATGCCTTAATAAACTTGCTGGAAATAACGTAATGCATAATAGATTCACGGTTCAAAATGATGCAAGAAAATGACTTTTTCATCACTTAAACTTGAAAATGCTTAGTTTTTGATGTTTTGAGCAGTGAAATGGTAAACCGCTTAACCTAACGCCACGAAACATAATCCCATCACAAATATGCCTAAATAAACTTACGAGAACAAAAACAATGCCTAACATATTCACGGTTCACAAATCATTCTCAAAAATGACTTTTTCATTACATAGACTTAAAAATTCTTAGTTTTTGAGGTTTTGAGTAGTGAAACGGTAAACCGCTAAACCAAACGCCACAAAACTTTACTCGCACATCAAAAATAACTAAATGAACTTGCAGAAAAAAAAGAAAAAGAAATGCATAACGGATTCACGGCTCACAAATAATGCGAAAAAATGACATTTTGATCACTTATACTTGAAAATTCTTAGTTTTTGAGGTTTGGAATAGTGAAAAAATAAACCGCTTAACCAAACGCCACGAAACCTTACTCGCACCTCAAACATGCCTAAATAAACACAGGGAACTAATGGAATGCATAAAGGATTCACGGTTCACAAATAATGCGAAAAAATTACTTTTTCATCACTTAGACTTGAAAAATCTTTAGTTTTTGAGGTTTTGAGTAATGAAACGGTAATCCATAACAAAACGCCACCAAAACTTACTCGCACCTGAAACTTGCTTAAATAAATTTGGGGGAACTAAAACGGTAAACCGCTTAACCAAACGTCACGAAACCTTACTCGCACCTGAAACATGCCTAAATAAACTTGCTGGAAATAACGTAATGCATAACAGATTCACGGCTCACAAATGATGCGAGAAATGACTTTTTCATCACTTAAACTTGAAAATGCTTAGTTTCTGAGGTTTTGAGCTGTGAAATGGTAAACCGCTTAACCTAATGCCACGAAACATACTCGCACCACAAATATGCCTAAATGAACTTACGGGAACAAAAATAATGCCTAACGGATTCACGGTTCACAAATCATTCTCAAAAATGACTTTTTCATCACATAGACTTAAAAATTCTTAGTTTTTGAAGTTTTGAGTAGTGAAACGGTAAACCGCTTAACCAAACGCCACAAAACCTTACTCGCACATCAAAAATAAGTAAGTGAACTTCCTGGAAAAAAAGGAATGCATAACGTATTCACGGTGCACAAATAATTCAAAATCATGATTTTTTCATCACTTAGACTTGAAAATTCATAGTTTTTTAAGTTTTGAGTAGTAAAATGGTAAACCGCTTAACCAAACATCACAAAACCTTACTCGCACCTGAAACATGCCTAAATAAACTTGTTGGAAATAACGTAATGCATAACAGATTCACGGTTCACAAATGATGCAAGAAAATGACTTTTTCATCACTTAAACTTGAAAATGCTTAGTTTTTGAGGATTTGAGCAGTGAAACAGTAAACCGCTTAACCTAACGCCACGAAACATACTCGCACATCAAAAATAACTAAATGCACTTTCGGGAAAAAAAGGAATGCATAACGTATTAACGGTTCACAAATAATGCGAAATAATGATTTTTTCATCACTTAGACTTGAAAATTCTTAGTTTTTGAGAAGTGAAACGGTAAACTGCTTAACAATACACCACAAAAACTTACACGCACCTCAAACCTGCCTAAATAAACTTGCGAGAACAAACGGATTGCATAACGTATTCATGATTCACAAATAATGCGAAAAAATGACTTTTGCATCACTTACACTTGAAAATGCTTAGATTTTGAGGTTTTGAGTAGTGAAACGGTAAACCGCTTAAGCATCCACCACGAAACCATACTCGCACCTCAAACATGCCTAATTAAACTTGCGGGAACTAATGGAATGCATAAAGGATTCACGGTTCACAAATAATGCAAAAAAATTACTTTTTCATCACTTAGACTTGAAAATTCTTTACTTTTTGAGGTTTTGAGTAATGAAACGGTAACCCATAACAAAATGCCACGAAACCTTACTCGTACCTCAAACATGCTTAAATAAACTTGCGGGAACTAATCGAATGCATAACGGAATCACGGTTAACAAATAATGCGAAAAAATGACTTTTTCATCACTTAGACTTGAAAATGCTTAGTATTTTAAGTTTTGAGTAGTAAAACGGTAATCCGCTGAACCAAACGTCACAAAATCTTACTCGCACCTGAAACATGCCTAAATAAACTTGCTGGAAATAACGTAATGCATAACAGATTCACGGTTCACAAATGATGCGAGAAAATGACTTTTTCATCACTTAAACTTGAAAATGCTTAGTTTTTTAGGTTTTGAGCAGTGAAATGGTAAACCGCTTAACCTAACGCCACGAAATATACTCGCACTACAAATATGCCTAAATGAACGTACGAGAACTAAAAGAATGCCTAACAGATTCACGGTTCACAAATCATTCTCAAAAATGACTTTTTCATCACATAGACTTAAAAATTCTTAGTTTTTGAGGTTTTGAGTAGTGAAACGGTAAACCGCTTAACCTAACGCCACAAAACCTTACTCGCACATCAAAAATAACTAAATGAACTTTCGGGAAAAAAAGGAATGCATAACGTATTCACGGTTCACAAATAATGCGAAATAATGATTTTTTCATCACTTAGACTTGAAAATTCTTAGTTTTTGAGAAGTGAAACGGTAAACCGCTTAACAATACACCACAAAAACTTACACGCACCTCAAACATGCCTTAATAAACTTGCGAGAACTAACGGATTGCATAACGTATTCATGGTTCACAAATAATGCGAAAAAATGACTTTTTGATCACTTATACTTGAAAATTCTTAGTTTTTGAGGTTTGGAATAGTGAAACAATAAACCGCTTAACCAAACGCCACGAAACCTTACTCGCAGCTCAAACATGCCAAAATAAACTTGCGGGAACTAATGGAATGCATAAAGGATTCACGGTTCACAAATAATGACAAAAAATTACTTTTTCATCACTTAGACTTGAAAAATCTTTAGTTTTTGAGGTTTTGAGTAATGAAACGGTAATCCATAACAAAACGCCACGAAACCTTACTCGCACCTGAAACATGCTTAAATAAACTTGGGGGAACTAAAACGGTAAACTGCTTAACCAAACGTCATGAAACCTTACTCGCACCTGAAACATGCCTAAATAAACTTGCTAGAAATAACGTAATGCATAACAGATTCACGGTTCACAAATGATACGATAAAATGACTTTTTCATCACTTAAACTTGAAAATGCTTAGTTTATGAGGTTTTGAGATGTGAAATGGTAAACCGATTAACCTAATGCCACAAAACATACTCGCACCACAAATATGCCTAAATGAACTTACGAGAACTAAAAGAATGCCTAACGGATTCACGGTTCACAAATCATTCTCAAAAATGACTTTTTTATCACATAGACTTAAAAATTCTTAGTTTTTGAGGTTTTAAGTAGTGAAACGGTAAACCGCTTAACCAAATGACACAAAACCTTACTCGCACATCAAAAATAAGTAAGTGGACTTCTGGAAAAAAAAAATGCATAACGTATTCACGGTTCACAAATAATGCGAGATAATAATTTTTTCATCACT
Organism: Hydrangea macrophylla; assembly: GCA_033977485.1. Taxonomy (NCBI): domain Eukaryota; kingdom Viridiplantae; phylum Streptophyta; class Magnoliopsida; order Cornales; family Hydrangeaceae; genus Hydrangea; species Hydrangea macrophylla. The sequence continues at coordinate 3,049,766 of JASDAS010000019.1, forward strand.
TAGACTTGAAAATTCTTAGTTTTTGAGAAGTGAAACGGTAAACCGCTTAACAATACACCACAAAAACTTACACGCACCTCAAACATGCCTAAATAGACTTGCGAGAACTAACGGATTGCATAACATATTCATTGTTCATAAATAATGCGAAAAAATTACTTTTTCATCACTTACACATGAAAATGCTTAGATTTTGAGATTTTGAGTAGTGAAATAGTAAACCGCTTAAGCATCCACCATGAAACCATACTCGCACCTCAAACATGCCTAAATAAACTTTTGGGAACTAATTGAATGCATAAAGGATTCACGGTTCACAAATACGGCAAAAAATTACTTTTTCATCACTTAGACTTGAAAATTCTTTACTTTTTAAGGTTTTGAGTAATGAAATAGTAACCCATCACAAAACACCATGAAACCTTACTCGCACTGTAGGAAAAACAGGTTTAAAATTAAATCTAAACGCGCAGCGGAAAACAAAGTTCAAAACTTTTATTGGTAGCCTTGGATCTACTACTTATTAACTCTATAGATGCGCATAACAAGATGGAGAAGATTCTATACCTTAGGTCTTGAACCCAATTCTGATTTTTGTCCTTCTCCTTGTGTGTGCAGCAGCAACCTCTAGGAAATCTTCACCCTTATGTCTCCTCGAATGCTCCCAGAGTGGCTAGGGTTGGTGGGAACCCTAATAGTGAGAATAGGGAAGGTTTGGGAACTCTAAACAGGTTCTGCAGCAACTGGTACGTCAAAACGACGAACTTCTGATTTCTGGACGTAGCTGCCCTATTTATAGATTCCCAGAACCGACCTAACTTTCGATCGATCGAAGTGACTTCGATCGATCGAACTGTCGATCGATCGAACCTCGTTCGATCGATCGAACCTGTCTAGACTTCAATCGATCGAAACAACTTCGATCGATCGAACCATTCTTGACAGCATTCTCATTTGCCTTTCCAAGCATTCTGGCGGAGCTAAGAGTGGGACCTCCTAGGTTCTTAATTACTGGCTCCGATTAATTATTATTCCATCTAGTCAGTACTCTTGACTAAGGAATCAATAATTAATCAATTATCATTAATGCCACTATAAAATGATAATTGCACTCCAGTGCATAAGAACATAATCACACATACATAAGTGATTGCTAGACTTGTATAATATGATACGCATGTCCCTCTACCAGGCAGTATTCGTATCTATCATTGGGATGTATGTCTAAAGATACTGTCGACCCAATAGATAGTACATCTTATATTCCTCAAGTATCATTCACTACTCTTGGATTACTAAACATGTCAACAACAACACTTTGTTGACAAGGCTGGCCAGCTCTCAGTAATCACTCCTAGTGACATTCTCGAGGGAATACTTACTCTTCGTTTTATTGAAGAGGGTAGAATTCCATCTTGACAATATATGTTCCCAACGTTGCATACTTGATTTACCCAAGATACCCAGGTGTTGATCTTGCAAGACCTCACTGATTGGTAAGTCAAAGCAACCAAGCATACAACTTGCGTCCATAACTGTCTCAGGATTAAGGACATGTATCCCTATACAAGTTTTGAGTTCCTATTGACGGTGACAGCGTTTAGGTGTCAATAGGTTTAACTCAGGTCCGTCAATGCACCGAGTGCACTAGCATATTAACCAAGAGTCAAAGACTCTTATGAATGAGATTCATCATTCTATCCCGTAGACGTTAATCATGCTACAGTGTATACCTGATAAGTTATCCAGACTTATCATCCACTGTGACTTATTTGAAACAACAAGGATTTGTGATTCATATCTCACATGTGTAATCACATACACAAATGAACCACATACAATGTTGTTTAAGGATTCCAGTCTAATATTCATCTCATGAACTAACATGCATAAATGCATTATGATATTCCATTGTCCAACTAACTGGTTTGAGGGCATATTCCCAACACGCACCTCTAAGATGATTAAATAAACTTGCGGGAACTAATGGAATGCTTAACGGAATCACGGTTTACAAATAATGCGAAATAATGACTTTTTCATCACTTAGACTTGAAAATGCTTAGTTTTTCAAGTTTTGAGTAGTAAAATGGTAAACCGCTTAACCAAACGTCACAAAACCTTACTCGCACCTGAAACATGGCTAAATAAACTTGCTGGAAATAACGTAATGCATAACAGATTCACGGTTCACAAATGATGCGAGAAAATGACTTTTTCATCACTTAAACTTGAAAATGCTTAGTTTTTGAGGATTTGAGCAGTGAAATGGTAAACCGCTTAACATAACGCCACGAAACATACTCGCACCACAAATATGCCTAAATGCACTTACGAGAACTCAAAGAATGCCTAACGGATTCACGGTTCACAAATCATTCTCAAAAATGACTTTTTCATCACATAGACTTAAAAATTCTTAGTTTTTGAGGTTTTGAGTAGTGAAACGGTAAACCGCTTAACCTAACGCCACAAAACCTTACTCGCACATCAAAAATAACTAAATGAACTTTCGGGAAAAAAAGGAATGCATAACGTATTCACGGTTCACAAATAATGCGAAATAATGATTTTTTCATCACTTAGACTTGAAAATTCTTAGTTTTTCAGAAGTGAAACGGTAAACCGCTTAACAATACACCACAAAAACTTACACGCACCTCAAACATGCCTTAATAAACTTGCGAGAACTAACGGATTGCATAACGTATTCATGGTTCACAAATAATGCGAAAAAATGACTTTTTGATCACTTATACTTGAAAATTCTTAGTTTTTGAGGTTTGGAATAGTGAAACAATAAACCGCTTAACCAAACGCCACGAAACCTTACTCGCAGCTCAAACATGCCAAAATAAACTTGCGGGAACTAATGGAATGCATAAAGGATACACGGTTCACAAATAATGCCAAAAAATTACTTTTTCATCACTTAGACTTGAAAAATCTTTAGTTTTTGAGGTTTTGAGTAATGAAACGGTAATCCATAACAAAACGCCACGAAACCTTACTCGCACCTGAAACATGCTTAAATAAACTTGGGGGAACTAAAACGGTAAACTGCTTAACCAAACGTCATGAAACCTTACTCGCACCTGAAACATGCCTAAATAAACTTGCTAGAAATAACGTAATGCATAACAGATTCACGGTTCACAAATGATACGATAAAATGACTTTTTCATCACTTAAACTTGAAAATGCTTAGTTTATGAGGTTTTGAGATGTGAAATGGTAAACCGCTTAACCTAATGCCACAAAACATACTCGCACCACAAATAAGCCTAAATGAACTTACGAGAACTAAAAGAATGCCTAACGGATTCACGGTTCACAAATCATTCTCAAAAATGACTTTTTCATCACACAGACTTAAAAATTCTTAGTTTTTGAGGTTTTGAGTAGTGAAACGGTAAAACGCTTAACCAAACGCCACAAAACCTTAGTCGCACATCAAAAATAACTAAATGAACTTGAGGGAAAAAAAGGAATGCATAACGTATTCACGGTTCACAAATAATGAGTAATAATGATTTTTTCATCACTTAGACTTGAAAATTCTTAGTTTTTGAGAAATGAAACGGTAAACTGCTTAACAATACACCACAAAAACTTACACGCACCTCAAACATGCCTAAATAAACTAGCGAGAACTAACGGATTGCATAACGTATTCATGGTTCACAAATAATGCGAAAAAATGACTTTTTCATCACTTACACTTGAAAATGCTTAGATTTTGAGGTTTTGAGTAGTGAAACGGTAAACCGCTTAAGCATCCACCACGAAACCATACTCGCACCTCAAAAATGCCTAAATAAACTTGCGGGAACTAATGGAATGCATAAAGGATTCACGGTTCACAAATAATGCAAAAAAATTACTTTTTCATCACTTAGACTTGAAAATTCTTTACTTTTTAAGATTTTGAGTAATGAAATGGTAACCCATAACAAAACGCCACGAAACCTTACTCGTACCTCAAACATGCTTAAATAAACATGCGGGAATTAATATAATGCATAACGGAATAACGGTTAACAAATAATGCGAAAAATTGACTTTTTCATCACTTAGACTTTAAAATGCTTAGTTTTTTAAATTTTGTGTAGTAAAACGGTAAACCGCTGAACCAAACGTCACAAAACCTTACTCGCACCTGAAACATGCCTAAATAAACTTGCTGGAAATAATGTAATGCATAACAGATTCACGGTTCACAAATGATGCGAGAAAATGACTTTTTCATCACTTAAACTTGAAAATGCTACATTTTTGAGGAATTGAGCAGTGAAATGGTAAACCGCTTAACCTAACGCCACAAAACATACTCGCACCACAAATATGCCTAAATGAACTTACGAGAACTCAAAGAATGCCTAACGGATTCATGGTTCACAAATCATTCTCAAAAATGACTTTTTTATCACACAGACTTAAAAATTCTTAGTTTTTGAGGTTTTGAGTAGTGAAACGGTAAAACGCTTAACCAAACGCCACAAAACCTTACTCGCACATCAAAAACAACTAAATGAACTTTCGGGAAAAAAAGGAATGCATAACGTATTCACGGTTCACAAATAACGCGTAATAATGATTTTTTCATCACTTAGACTTGAAAATTCTTAGTTTTTGAGAAATGAAACGGTAAACCGCTTAACAATACACCACAAAAACTTACACGCACCTCAAACATGCCTAAATAAACTTGCGAGAACTAACGGATTGCATAACGTATTCATGGTTCACAAATAATGCGAAAAAATGACTTTTTCATCACATACACTTGAAAATGCTTAGATTTTGAGGTTTTGAGTAGTGAAACGGTAAACCGCTTAAGCATCCACCACGAAACCATACTCGCACCTCAAACATGCCTAAATAAACTTGCGGGAACTAATGGAATGCATAAAGGATTCACGGTTCACAAATAATGCAAAAAAATTACTTTTTCTTCACTTATTCTTGAAAATTCTTTACTTTTTGAGGTTTTGAGTAATGAAATGGTAACCCATAACAAAACGCCACGAAACCTTACTCGTACCTCAAACATGCTTAAATAAACTTGCAAGAACTAATGGAATGCATAACGGAATCACGGTTAACAAATAATGCGAAAAAATGACTTTTTCATCACTTAGACTTTAAAATGCTTAGTTTTTTAAATTTTGAGTAGTAAAATGGTAAACCGCTAAACCAAACGTCACAAAACCTTACTCACACCTGAAACATGCCTAAATAAACTTGCTGGAAATAATGTAATGCATAACAGATTCACGGTTTACAAATGATGCGAGAAAATGACTTTTTCATCACTTAAACATGAAAATGCTTAGTTTTTTAGGTTTTGAGCAGTGAAATGGTAAACCGCTTAACCTAACGCCATGAAACATACTCGCACCACAAATATGCCTAAATGAACGTACGAGAACTAAAAGAATGCCTAACGGATTCACGGTTCACAAATCATTCTCAAAAATAACTTTTTCATCACATAGACTTAAAAATTCTTAGTTTTTGAGGATTTGTGTAGTGAAACGGTAAACCGCTTAACCAAACGCCACAAAACCTTACTCGCACATCAAAAATAACTAAATGAACTTTCGGGAAAAAAAGGAATGCATAACGTATTCACGGTTCACAAATAATGCGAAATAATGATTTTTTCATCACTTAGACTTGAAAATTCTTAGTTTTTGAGAAGTGAAACGGTAAACTGCTTAACAATACACCACAAAAACTTACACGCACCTCAAACATGCCTAAAAAAACTTGCAAGAAATAACGGATTGCATAACATATTCACGGTTCACAAATAATGCGAAATAATGATTTTTTCATCACTTAGACTTGAAAATTCTTAGTTTTTGAGAAGTGAAACGGTAAACCGCTTAACAATACACCACAAAAACTTACACGCACCTCAAACATGCCTAACTAAACTTGCAAGAACTAACGGATTGCATAACGTATTCATGGTTCACAAATAATGCGAAAAAATGACTTTTTCATCACTTACACTTGAAAATGCTTAGATTTTGAGGTTTTGAGTAGTGAAACGGTAAACCGCTTAAGCATCCACCACGAAACCATACTCGCACCTCAAACATGCCTAAATAAATTTGCGGGAACTAATGGAATGCATAAAGGATTCACGGTTCACAAATAATGCAAAAAAATTACTTTTTCATCACTTAGACTTGAAAATTCTTTACTTTTTGAGGTTTTGAGTAATGAAACGGTAACCCATAACAAAACGCCACGAAACCTTACTCGTACCTCAAACATGCTTAAATGAACTTGCGGGAACTAATGGAATGCATAACGGAATCACGGTTAACAAATAATGCGAAAAAAAGACTTTTTCATCACTTAGACATGAAAATGCTTAGTTTTTTTAAGTTTTGAGTAGTAAAACGGTAAACCGCTTAACCAAACGTCACAAAACCTTACTCACACCTGAAACATGCCTAAATAAACTTGCTGGAAATAACGCAATGCATAACAGATTCACGGTTCACAAATGATGCGAGAAAATGACTTTTTCATCACTTAAACTTGAAAATGCTTAGTTTTTGAGGATTTGAGCAGTGAAATGGTAAACCGCTTAACCTAACGCCACAAAACATACTCGCACCACAAATATGCCTAAATGAACTTACGAGAACTCAAAGAATGCCTAACGGATTCACGGTTCACAAATCATTCTCAAAAATGACTTTTTCATCACACAGACTTAAAAATTCTTAGTTTTTGAGGTTTTGAGTAGTGAAATGGTAAAACGCTTAACCAAATGCCACAAAACCTTACTCGCACATCAAAAATAACTAAATGAACTTTCAGGAAAAAAAGGAATGCATAACGTATTCACGGTTCACAAATAATGTGAAATAATGATTTTTTCATCACTTAGACTTGAAAATTCTTAGTTTTTGAGAAGTGAAATGATAAACCGCTTAACAATTCACCACAAAAACTTACACGCACCTCAAACATGCCTAAAAAAACTTGCAAGAATTAACGGATTGCATAACATATTCACGGTTCACAAATAACGCGAAATAATGATTTTTTCATCACTTAGACTTGAAAATTCTTAGTTTTTGAGAAGTAAAACGGTAAACCGCTTAACAATACACCACAAAAACTTACACGCACCTCAAACATGCCTAACTAAACTTGCAAGAACTAACGGATTGCATAACGTATTCATGGTTCACAAATAATGCGAAAAAATGACTTTTTCATCACTTACACTTGAAAATGCTTAGATTTTGAGGTTTTGAGTAGTGAAACGGTAAACCGCTTAAGCATCCACCACGAAACCATACTCGCACCTCAAACATGCCTAAATAAATTTGCGGGAACTAATGGAATGCATAAAGGATTCACGGTTCACAAATAATGCAAAAAAATTACTTTTTCATCACTTAGACTTGAAAATTCTTTACTTTTTGAGGTTTTGAGTAATGAAACGGTAACCCATAACAAAACGCCACGAAACCTTACTCGTACCTCAAACATGCTTAAATGAACTTGCGGGAACTAATGCAATGCATAACGGAATCACTGTTAACAAATAATGCGAAAAAAAGACTTTTTCATCACTTAGACATGAAAATGCTTAGTTTTTTAAGTTTTGAGTAGTAAAATGGTAAACCGCTTAACCAAACGTCACAAAACCTTACTCACACCTGAAACATGCCTAAATAAACTTGCTGGAAATAACGCAATGCATAACAGATTCACGGTTCACAAATGATGCGAGAAAATGACTTTTTCATCACTTAAACTTGAAAATGCTTAGTTTTTGAGGATTTGAGCAGTGAAATGGTAAACCGCTTAACCTAACGCCACAAAACATACTCGCACCACAAATATGCCTAAATGAACTTACGAGAACTCAAAGAATGCCTAACGGATTCACGGTTCACAAATCATTCTCAAAAATGACTTTTTCATCACACAGACTTAAAAATTCTTAGTTTTTGAGGTTTTGAGTAGTGAAATGGTAAAACGCTTAACCAAATGCCACAAAACCTTACTCGCACATCAAAAATAACTAAATGAACTTTCGGGAAAAAAAGGAATGCATAACGTATTCACGGTTCACAAATAATGCGAAATAATGATTTTGTTCATCACTTAGACTTGAAAATTCTTAGTTTTTGAGAAGTGAAACGGTAAACCGCTTAACAATACACCACAAAAACTTACACGCACCTCAAACATGCCTAAATAAACTTGCAAGAACTAACGGATTGCATAACGTATTCATGGTTCACAAATAATGCGAAATAATGATTTTTTCATCACTTAGACTTGAAATTCTTAGTTTTTGAGAAGTGAAACGGTAAACCGCTTAACAATACACCACAAAAACTTACACGCTCCTCAAACATGCCTTACTAAGCTTGCGAGAACTAACGGATTGCATAACGTATTCATGGTTCACAAATAATGCGAAAAAATGACTTTTTCATCACTTACACTTGAAAATGCTTAGATTTTGAGGTATTGAGTAGTGAAACGGTAAACCGCTTAAGCTTCCACCACGAAACCATACTCGCACCTCAACCATGCCTAAATAAACTTGCGGGAACTAATGGAATGTAGAAACCCATTTTTTTTAAGTGTAATTTGGTAATTTTAGATCAATGTGGCTCTTGGGTTGGGACAATAAATTTAAATTTCTGTTCATGTTGGTATCACTGGTTGATTATTTGGTCACATGTGGCTACATGTACTTGTGTGGGTGTCTTACACCCCATAAACACCCAATCACCCATCCCCACTTTTTGACTTTGAAGACAAAAACTAAAAATACACTCAACCTCCACCCCCTCCCTCTATTTCAGCCGGACCTACCTCTCTCTCTCATTCATTTCTTTTTTTTCCTTTTTCTCTCTCTATATCTCCCTCTTGTTTATTTGGAGATAAACCTCCATAGCCAAGCAAGCTTTCAAGCTTCATTTTGAAGACCATAGACTCAAGATTGGGCCAAGGCTATTAGAGACAAAATTGATCATCTCACCAAGACCTTCACACCGGTGTTCTCGGATCCTCCGTTAGGTCTATGGTTTGTTACTTCTTGATCTTATACTCAAGGGTTAGTTTTGATTTTTCTTGATACACCTTAGTGTTCCCATTCCTAATGTGATTTTATTTAACTAGGTGTTGATAGCTTATGGGTTTTGCTAGAGTTGATGATTTTTCCCATTTGGGTCTCTTTGGTGAGAGTATTTTTCCTAAATACTCAAGAGGTAGATTTCATTGACTAAGTGCACTCCTAAATCTAATTTCATGGTTTGTTATGTGTAGGATTAGACCTTATACTTGTTAATCTTGCATGGGGTTCCCTACATCTTGATCTATGTGCTTATATGCTCTTATGTGCCTAGTTGAAAATTTTGCTAAACCTAAATGTCTTTTGGTTGAAATGTTTTAATTAGACTAAAGGTATCATAAATCTCCTATTTGTCTAAGTTGTTGATTATGCCTTGCATGTTTTCCCTCCTAATAATTTAGCCTTGGCATCATGAACTACTATGCTTAATTTCTTGACATTGAAATTATTGAGATGACATTATAGTTGCATAATCATTGTGGTCACATTTCATAGTCGCCAAGTCGGCAAAACATTCATGGCATTGGCTTGGGAGTATGAATTTTGTTAGAATTCCCACGATTGGGGAATGCTCTTTTGAATCCCCGTTTGGGGTTGTAAATAGATGAAATTCCGGAAGCGGGTGTGAGGTGAGGAAGGTTGTTTGTGATCCTTAAAACATTCGAAAACGCAAGGTCATATTCGGCTAGCTACCGGAGATCTTGTATGCTACACTCACGTTGGAGTGGCTCGCATCCGGTGTTGAGAGTGAGTGCTTATGGCAATTTGGTATTGGGAAGTTGCACGGTTTGGCCTTACGGCTAATTGCATTGCCACGGCGGCAAATCATTGCACCGCATGTCTTAGCATGATTTTAGAAGTAGTAGTACATTTCTTCAATGTTATCTACTGAGCTGTCGTGCTTAATGAATCTATAAAACCATTTTATTTCAGGTGACGTCGACAAGGGCAAGGCCCACGAATAGTCGATCCAGTGAACACTTTTGAAGACTTCCCTTGTGGAGTCTTGTTTTAAAAATGTATTCATTACATAGTTAGAATTGAGGAAATTGTAATAGATGTAATTTTGAATCTTGGATCATTTGGACTTTCCTCAGGATCCGTCTGTACCTTGAATTTACAATGTTAAATCCATTCTGCTGACGGTTGTACCTTCTTAATGATCATTTGGACTTTCCTCAGGATTCGTTTGTACCTTGAATTCATAGTGTTTAATACATTCTGCTTATGTTTGTACCTTCTTAAGGATCATTTGGACTTTCCTCAGGATTCGTCTGTACCTTGAGTTCATAGTGTTAAATCCATTATGCTTATGTTTGTACCTTTTTAAGGATCATTTGGACTTTCCTCAGGATTCGTCTGTACCTTGAATTCATAGTGTTAAATCCATTCTGCCAATGTTTGTACCTTCTTAAGGACCTTCTTGGACTTTCTTCAGGAACAATTTGTACCCTAAAAACCTTTTTATTTTCTTAAGGTTTCCTTTCATTTAAAATTCTTTTAAATTCTTTATCCTTCTCGTTTAAACTTACAACCTTTATTTCAAAATGTGTTAAGTCAAATCTATTTTTGATTGGCCCTATTTGACCCGTTTGGTTCCCGTGGGTCAATCGTTGACTTATTGACTTTTCTTCGGAATCCACGTAGGATTCCCCTATGCTTCCGTCTTGTTGGATTGGTCCACGTAGGACTATCCCTTGCTTTCCTTTTTTTTTTGTTTGACTCGTTGACCTCACCCGCGTGGCTTGGTTTTCGGGGCGTTACAAAATGGTATCAAAGCTAACCGGGTTCGAATACCTTGGTACTCTGGAATTTAATTGGGTCCATGTCTAACTATTGCACCTCTTGTATTTCTATCACCCGTAGTTAAATGAATGTTTTAGTTCATTTATAGGATGAGCTGATTATGATAGCATGTTTACTTGCCTACGCGATTATGTGTTAACATGCTCAAGTGCTTATATGATTATTTGATCACATGCTTACATATCTTGATTATGTGATTGTGGACATGGAGTGGTTTTTACTTTTCATTTCACCTTAACGCTATACTCATTAGAACTGACTTTTGTATTACATCTTGGTGTGACTATTTGTTGATATTTAATCATTGACCGTTTAAGGCTAAAAGGTATATACATGAGGGTTTCCTTGTTTGGATTATTCGCTCGATGTACTGCGCCTTGCAGGGTTGATAATTAGGTATTGATTAGTACTTTACATTGAGATGTATGCTTAAATATCTCAATTACATTTATTGGACTTATATTACTCGTTGTTTACGTTTTTGTTGTTAAGGTAACATGCTTAAACAGCATGCCAATATGATGAAATTGTCATCGATTTTCTTTATATTGAAAGATGTTAAGCGAGCATGCTTAGATGCTACATGCCTTCGAGATTATGTGCCTATATGCTTTCGTGCATATGTTTTATATGATTACACTATTGTAACATAATGTATTGGTTAGCACATTACACGATAGATTTTTATGTTATAAATGAAAAGGATGAAAAATATGTTTACTTGCCTTCGGGATTATATGGTAACATGCTAATGTGCTTACATAATTACTTGTTCAATATTATTAAAGTGTTAAGCATGATAACGATAGCATGTTGAGAGAATATTTCATGGTTTACGCGTTTAGAGTAGCTTATACGCATACTCAGATACTTTGATTGGCGTTTCATAATGAGATTTCTTGAAAAAAAAAAATCTGGAAGAGAAGTTTTGAACTTGTGAAAACCAACATGTTATATGTTGCGCATATTTGAAAACCTACATGTAAATGTACTTTTGAATTACTTAAAAGATGTTTTCTAACCCGATGAATAACTTATTGGTTCTAATAATGCGGCATTACATATTATTAGACAACTTTTATCAGTTGTGTCTTCGGACTCGAATATTCCTACGTTTTCATGTACATTCTTGAGGTGCTTACCTTCGGGTGGCATGGGTTTTATTTCACACGTGATGCAGAGCCTCTCTAAAGGCTATGTTGATATTTCCTATGGCTATGAATACTTGTTGTTTATCGTTGGAATAGTTCTTCCTTCTTATAGGATTGTCGTACCCTTTGTTTTGTGAGACTTTCATTGTTCGGATGCCAGTTTGACATTGTAATTACTCTGCTGAGTAGATTCAATTTTTCTATCTTGTGGTTGGTCGATTGACCCAAATTTCAAGTGATTGCTTAGATTTTTACAATCAGATTGTCATCTTCATCTATGTGATCATTGCATATGATCAAATCCTATCGTATGGGTCGTTGTGAGGATTCTAACTTTTGTGGGGAATAGATTTGTGTTGTTTCAAGTCTATTAGTTCCTTTACTCGCCGATTTTCATGTTTGAGTGAATTCCGCGACTCTGAGGATCGTCTCTTCTTTTGAGACCGCATATCCTATTAGTACGTTGGTGAAATCTTTTCTATGAGTGTTTATCGATCATTACCGATTTTTGTTATGATTTTCATTGAAGATTTGTTATTAACATAGTGTGGTTAACGCTTTGACGTTGGGCCTTGAAACACAAATTTTTTTCTGGTGTTTCTTTCCTTGTGAGTACGTATGGATTCTTATTTTCATAATACTTCTTAGAAGTGCGTTTAATTCTTGACCCTTACGATCTTTGAGCTCTTGATAGAGCGTTGTCATTCCATTGTTCCAAGTCTTTTCTTGAAAGAACGTTTATTCCTTATTGATTCGATTCTCATGACTATTGCATATTGATTTTGATTAGTTCACCCTTAAGTTTTGAACTTGAGTATGTCGCACTGTTAAGTGCTGTGATGTCCTTTCCTTTGGACTCGTTGACTTTTGAATCGATCTTTCTCTGACAGTTTTAACTTATTAAATTCTTGGGATTTATTTCGTGAAATTCGAACTTGAGTTGTTGAACACTCGAATCTTTCCCTACTTCTTGAGGGATAGATTTTGTTAGATGATTTATTGTTGAGGTTCTTGATTTTGTTATCTCCGTGAATTCAAGATCATACCGATTTTTAGGAGTATGATCTCTTACGTGTTGTAGATCTCTGTTGTTGGCAACCTTAATTTATTGTTTGCTAAGGCTTAAATTCGATTGCATTTTATTGTTTTCCTTGAGGACTTGTTGTTTCGCAATCGTGTAAGCTTCTATACCTTGAATACTATGGTTGTTCGCATAGTACCTTATTGTTGGATTGTTCAAAATTTTCATGTAAATCTGCATTAGATGTATCTTTTGCTGTGACTATAAGAATTGTTTTCCTTTTAGTTGATTTCTTTTTCTTTTCTTCTTCTTCTTGGGCGTCAGTGGTTTTGACCACGGACCCGTTTGGACTTAGTAGTCGTTTGTGAGTTCTTCGATTCCGTTTCATTTTAAACTCGAGCTTACCTTGTCCTTGCTAAGGGATGTTGTTGTAATTTCCATATTATTTTGGACTTATTGGCAATTGCCTAGTTTTGTGGCCTATTGAGGTGGCCTATCGATGTAACCCATTGTTATTCCTATGATCCTACGATTGTTCGTAGGGGAATTTAGTTGATTCTGTGGAGTATACATTTGATTGTACTGAGTTTCATCGTCTATTTTTGTTGATTTTTTTTCTTTCTGTTATTCGAATGAAAGTATCTACTTGAGGTTATCCACCTTACTTATGTATCAGTGTTAAGATTATGCGTAAGGCATATTCTTTTGTTAGTAATTTTGAATTACTTCGTGGTTAGAGGTAGATTGTGTAAGATTCTATGCTTGTTGTGGTTGTAACTTCTAGGTCGATATGTTTGGGTTACGGGCTTTCAATAGCTGGACGGACCCCTAGCTTTTACTATCACATCACCTTGATATATTGTTGTTGATGCCATTGTTGACAAGTTTGATTCATGCACTTGGTGCATTCCTTGTTTATTGTGATCAGTGAGTCCTTTTTCCTTACCCTCTCGTGAGATTATTGTGATTGTACTTTGTTTGAGACCGTTACGATCTTTCAGTTTCGTCCTTGCTCTGAGCAGATGAGGATTCTTGGTGATCGTTTGTTTTGAGGTCACGTTCGGCTAGTGTGGCAACTTCTGCAGAATTGTCTTCATTCTGTTGAGAAACTTCGACCGTGTTTCCTTAAACACATTCGTTATCTGTGATTCGTTTTGTGACATGAATTTGTTATAACTCTTGTTTTAGGCATGTCACTTGGTTTGCTTCCATCTTTCGTGTGACACTTCAAGGTCACCCAATTCGGGGAATTTTAGTTCGTTTTGATGGGAATCGGGCTTTCAATAGTTGAAGGTTTGAGAGCTTGATATCGTTATGACCATATGTTTCTTGTTTTGGGTCAAGGCGTAATTCTTTGAAATATTTTTTGGCTATCGCGTACGAGAACGAATAATGGTAAACTCGTTGGTTTCTATCTGTTCATTCACTTGTTTGATTTATTGTTGTCTTGTTGACGGCATCATTGTGTCTTCTTAGACACTTTTCCTTGGGCGACCCTTTGACTTTTGGCAGTGGCATTTCTTTTGCCATATTGTTTTGAGATGGGATCTCTCAATAGATCCATCTATTAGTGAAATCGTTATAATTGACTATAGCGACGTTATGTTTTGGGATGTGATAATCAGTTCTTCTATCGACTTCCTGTTGATATTGTTGTAGACTTTTGTGTCTATATTGATCCTTGTCTTCTCATGAGGAGCAATGTACTACGAGTAAGTCTTTGTGACTCGTACCTCCCATGTGGTTAGGACATATCTTTGAGTCATTACGATCTTTAGTACCGAGTATATCGTTTGCTTTGTGAAGTTTTCTTTGGTTTCATTCTTAAGTGTTTGGATCATTCCTTGGGGGTTGACCCAGTTATTCAGTTCATTTTGGAACTCGTGTCTCGAAACATCATACTTTTGTTTCATATGACGATTCTTTGATAGTATATCATCGATTTGCTTTGAGAATCTTGTGTTTAATTGTAATTTGATCTCTCTATGATATTCAAGCTTGTGTAATATCTTCCTTCGAATTTTTTTTTTATATATCGATTGAAGCTTATCCCATTTATTTCTTGGGACTTGCAAATGTTTTCATCATGAACGATGGTTGTAGAATGTTATTTCCATTCTACGAGTTACCCTCTGTTCGTTAGATTGGGATTTAGGTTGATGATTAGATCATATCTTTTGTTGGCATACATATCCTTTGTATACTTGTTGCGTATTCATTTCTGAGAAAAATTTTGGGTATACAACAACCCGTCGTGTTCTTGTGATCACGTATTCCTTTTGAAGGGATCACTTTTGTTTTGATTCGATGAGTTTGAGACATCCGGTTGTACTTTGTTTTTCATTCAAGTACATTTTTGGTTGAACCAATGGTTTGGAAGTTCATGTCCATTATTATTGTCAATCTTTGGAGTTAACTCCTTCTTTTAATGTTGAACCTCATTTGTCCCTTGCGTTTGTTCCTCAGCACCTTTGGTGTGCTCACTGACCGTTGTACTGAGCTTTCCATTCCATTCTGGAATCAGTGTATGAGATGTTTTCGTTTTCTCACGTGTGCTAGTGTTCACGTTGTTTGTGACACTTCAGTGTTTTGGTGTGGTCGTGGACCGTTCTTAGATTGAGTTCCTTTCATTCTTGTTCGAATTCCGGGACGGAATTCTTTTAAGGGGGGTAGATTGTAGAAACCCATTTTTTTAAGGGTAATTTAGTAATTTTAGATCATTGTGGCTCTTGGGTTGGGACAATAAATTTAAATTTCTGTTCATGTTGGTATCACTGGTTGATTATTTGGTCACATGTGGCTACATGTACTTGTGTGGGTGTCTTACACCCCATAAACACCCAATCACCCATCCCCACTTTTTGACTTTGAAGACAAAAACTAAAAATACACTCAACCTCCACCCCCTCCCTCTATTTCAGCCGGACCTACCTCTCTCTCTCATTCATTTCTTTTTTTTCCTTTTTCTCTCTCTATATCTCCCTCTTGTTTATTTGGAGATAAACCTCCATAGCCAAGCAAGCTTTCAAGCTTCATTTTGAAGACCATAGACTCAAGATTGGGCCAAGGCTATTAGAGACAAAATTGATCATCTCACCAAGACCTTCACACCGGTGTTCTCGGATCCTCTGTTAGGTCTACGGTTTGTTACTTCTTGATCTTATACTCAAGGGTTAGTTTTGATTTTTCTTGATACACCTTAGTGTTCCCATTCCTAATGTGATTTTATTTAACTAGGTGTTGATAGCTTATGGGTTTTGCTAGAGTTGATGATTTTTCCCATTTGGGTCTCTTTGGTGAGAGTATTTTTCCTAAATACTCAAGAGGTAGATTTCATTGACTAAGTGCACTCCTAAATCTAATTTCATGGTTTGTTATGTGTAGGATTAGACCTTATACTTGTTAATCTTGCATGGGGTTCCCTACATCTTGATCTATGTGCTTATATGCTCTTATGTGCCTAGTTGAAAATTTTGCTAAACCTAAATGTCTTTTGGTTGAAATGTTTTAATTAGACTAAAGGTATCATAAATCTCCTATTTGTCTAAGTTGTTGATTATGCCTTGCATGTTTTCCCTCCTAATAATTTAGCCTTGGCATCATGAACTACTATGCTTAATTTCTTGACATTGAAATTATTGAGATGACATTATAGTTGCATAATCATTGTGGTCACATTTCATAGTCGCCAAGTCGGCAAAACATTCATGGCATTGGCTTGGGAGTATGAATTTTGTTAGAATTCCCACGATTGGGGAATGCTCTTTTGAATCCCCGTTTGGGGTTGTAAATAGATGAAATTCCGGAAGCGGGTGTGAGGTGAGGAAGGTTGTTTGTGATCCTTAAAACATTCGAAAACGCAAGGTCATATTCGGCTAGCTACCGGAGATCTTGTATGCTACACTCACGTTGGAGTGGCTCGCATCCGGTGTTGAGAGTGAGTGCTTATGGCAATTTGGTATTGGGAAGTTGCACGGTTTGGCCTTACGGCTAATTGCATTGCCACGGCGGCAAATCATTGCACCGCATGTCTTAGCATGATTTTAGAAGTAGTAGTACATTTCTTCAATGTTATCTACTGATCTGTCGTGCTTAATGAATCTAGAAAACCATTTTATTTCAGGTGACGTCGACAAGGGCAAGGCCCACGAATAGTCGATCCAGTGAACTCTTTTGAAGACTTCCCTTGTTGAGTCTTGTTTTAAAAATGTATTCATTACATAGTTGGAATTGAGGAAATTGTAATAGATGTAATTTTGAATCTTGGATCATTTGGACTTTCCTCAGGATCCGTCTGTACCTTGAATTTACAGTGTTAAATCCATTCTGCTGACGTTTGTACCTTCTTAATGATCATTTGGACTTTCCTCAGGATTCGTTTGTACCTTGAATTCATAGTGTTTAATACATTCTGCTTATGTTTGTACCTTCTTAAGGATCATTTGGACTTTCCTCAGGATTCGTCTGTACCTTGAGTTCATAGTGTTAAATCCATTATGCTTATGTTTGTACCTTTTTAAGGATCATTTGGACTTTCCTCAGGATTCGTCTGTACCTTGAATTCATAGTGTTAAATCCATTCTGCCAATGTTTGTACCTTCTTAAGGACCTTCTTGGACTTTCTTCAGGAACAATTTGTACCCTAAAAACCTTTTTATTTTCTTAAGGTTTCCTTTCATTTAAAATTCTTTTAAATTCTTTATCCTTCTCGTTTAAACTTACAACCTTTATTTCAAAATGTGTTAAGTCAAATCTATTTTTGATTGGCCCTATTTGACCCGTTTGGTTCCCGTGGGTCAATCGTTGACTTATTGACTTTTCTTCGGAATCCACGTAGGATTCCCCTATGCTTCCATCTTGTTGGATTGGTCCACGTAGGACTATCCCTTGCTTTCCTTTTTTTTTGTTTGACTCGTTGACCTCGCCCGCGTGGCTTGGTTTTCGGGGCGTTACATGGAATGCATAAAGGATTCACGGTTCATAAATAATGCAAAAAAATTACTTTTTCATCACATAGACTTGAAAATTCTTTACTTTTTGAGGTTTTGAGTAATGAAATGGTAACCCATATCAAAACGCCACGAAACCTTACTCGTACCTCAAACATGCTTAAATAAACTTGCGGGAACTAATGGAATGCATAACGGAATCACGGTTAACAAATAATGCGAAAAAATGACTTTTTCATCACTTAGACTTGAAAATGCTTAATTTTTTAAGTTTTGAGTAGTAAAACGGTAAACCGCTGAACCAAACGTCACAAAACCTTACTCACACCTCAAACATGCCTAAATAAACTTGCTGGAAATAACGTAATGCATAACAGATTCACGGTTCACAAATGATGCGAGAAAATGACTTTTTCATCACTTAAACTTGAAAATGCTCAGTTTTTTAGGTTTTGAGCAGTGAAATGGTAAACCGCTTAACCTAACGCCACGAAATATACTCGCACCACAAAAATGCCTAAATGAACGTACGAGAACTAAAAGAATGCCTAACGGATTCACGGTTCACAAATCATTCTCAAAAATGACTTTTTCATCACATAGACTTAAAATTTCTTAGTTTTTGAGGTTTTGAGTAGTGAAACGGTAAATCGCTTAACCAAACGCCACAAAACCTTACTCGCACATTAAAAATAACTAAATGAACTTTCGGGAAAAAAAGGAATGCATAACGTATTCACGGTTCACAAATAATGCGAAATAATGATTTTTTCATCACTTAGACTTGAAAATTCTTAGTTTTTGAGAAGTGAAACGGTAAACCGCTTAACAATACACCACAAAAACTTACACGCACCTCAAACATGCCTAAATAAACTTGCGAGAACTAACGGATTGCATAACGTATTCATGGTTCACAAATAATGCGAAAAAATGACTTTTTCATCACTTACACTTGAAAATGCTTAGATTTTGAGGTTTTGAGTAGTGAAACGGTAAACCGCTTAAGCATCCACCACGAAACCATACTCGCACCTCAAACATGCCTAAATAAACTTGCGGGAACTAATGGAATGCATAAAGGATTCACGGTTCATAAATAATGCAAAAAAATTACTTTTTCATCACTTAGACTTGAAAATTCTTTACTTTTTGAGGTTTTGAAAAATGAAACGGTAACCCATATCAAAACGCCACGAAACCTTACTCGTACCTCAAACATGCTTAAATAAACTTGCGGGAACTAATGGAATGCATAACGGAATCACGATTAACAAATATTGCGAAAAAATGACTTTTTCATCACTTAGACTTGAAAATGCTTAGTTTTTTAAGTTTTGAGTTGTAAAACGTTAAACCGCTGAACCAAACGTCACAAAACCTTATTCGCACCTGAAATATGCCTAAATAAACTTGCTGGAAATAACGTAATGCATAACAGATTCACGGTTCACAAATGATGCGAGAAAATGACTTTTTCATCACTTAAACTTGAAAATGCTTAGTTTTTGAGGTTTTGAGCAGTGAAAAGATAAACCGCTTAACCAAATGCCGGAAATATACTCGCACCACAAATATGCCTAAATGAACTTACGAGAACTAAAAGAATGCCTAACGGATTCACGGATCACAAATCATTCTCAAAAATGACTTTTTCATCACTTAGACTTGAAAATGCTTAGTTTTTCAAGTTTTGAGTAGTAAAATGGTAAACCGCTTAACCAAACGCCACAAAACCTTACTCGCACATCAAAAATAACTAAATGAACTTTCGAGAAAAAAGGGAATGCATAACGTATTCACGGTTCACAAATAATGCGAAATAATGATTTTTTTCATCACTTAGACTTGAAAATGCTTAGTTTTTTAGGTTTTGAGCAGTGAAATGGTAAACCGCTTAACCTAACGCCACGAAATATACTCGCACCATAAATATGCCTAAATGAAAGTACGAGAACTAAAAGAATGCCTAACGGATTCACGGTTCACAAATCATTCTCAAAAATGACTTTTTCATCACATAGACTTAAAAATTCTTAGTTTTTGAGGTTTTGAGTAGTTAAACGGTAAACCGCTTAACCAAACGCCACAAAACCTTACTCGCACATCAAAAATAACTAAATGAACTTTCGAGAAAAAAAGGAATGTATAACGTATTCACGGTTCACAAAATAATGCGAAATAATGATTTTTTTCATCACTTAGACTTGAAAATTCTTAGTTTTTGAGATGTGAAACGGTAAACAGCTTACAATACACCACAAAAACTTACACGCACCTCAAACATGCCTAAATAAACTTGCAAGAACTAACGGATTGCATAACGTATTCATGGTTCACAAATAATGCGAAAAAATGACTTTTTCATCACTTACACTTGAAAATGCTTAGATTTTGAGGTTTTGAGTAGTGAAACGGTAAACCGCTTAAGCATCCACCACGAAACCATACTCGCACCTCAAGCATGCCTAAATAAACTTGCGGGAACTAATGGAATGCATAAAGGATTCACGGTTAACAAATAATGCAAAAAAATTACTTTTTGATCACTTAGACTTGAAAATTGTGTACTTTTTGAGGTTTTGAGTAATGAAACGGTAAACCATAAAAAAAGCCACGAAACCTTACTCGTACCTCAAACATGCTTAAATAAACTTGCGGGAACTAATGGAATGCATAACTGAATCACGGTTAACAAATAATGCGAAAAAATGGCTTTTTCATCACTTAGACTTGAAAATGCTTAATTTTTTAAGTTTTAAGTAGTAAAACGGTAAACCGCTGAACCAAACGTCACAAAACCATACTCGCACCTGAAACATGCCTAAATAAACTTGCTGGAAATAACGTAATGCATAATAGATTCACGGTTCACAAATGATGCGAGAAAATGACTTTTTCATCACTTAAACTTGAAAATGCTTTGTTTTTTAGGTTTTGAGCAGTGAAATGGTAAACCGCTTAACCTAATGCCACGAAATATACTCGCACCACAAACATGCCTAAATGAAAGTACGAGAACTAAAAGAATGCCTAACGGATTCACGGTTCACAAATCATTCTCCAAAATGACTTTTTCATCACATAGACTTAAAAATTCTTAGTTTTTGAGGTTTTGAGTAGTGAAACGGTAAACCGCTTAACCAAACGCCACAAAACCTTACTCGCACATCAAAAATAACTAAATGAACTTTCGGGAAAAAAAAGGAATGCATAACGTATTCACGGTTCACAAATAATGCGAAATAATGATTTTTTCATCACTTAGACTTGAAAATTCTTAGTTTTTGAGAAGTGAAACGGTAAACCGCTTAACAATACACCACAAAAACTTACACGCACCTCAAACATGCCTAAATAAACTTGCGAGAACTAACGGATTGCATAACATATTCATGGTTCACAAATAATGCAAAAAAATGACTTTTTCATCACTTACACTTGAAAATGCTTAGATTTTGAGGTTTTGAGTAGTGAAACGGTAAACCGCTTAAGCATCCACCACGAAACCATACTCTCACCTCAAACATGCCTAAATAAACTTGCGGGAACTAATAGAATGCATAAAGGATTCACGGTTCATAAATAATGCAAAAAAATTACTTTTTCATCCCTTAGACTTGAAAATTCTTTACTTTTTGAGGTTTTGAGTAATTAAACGGTAACCCAAAACAAAACGCCACGAAACCTTACTCGTATCTCAAACATGCTTAAATAAACTTGCGGGAACTAATGGAATGCATAACGGAATCACGGTTAACAAATAATGCGAAAAAATGACTTTTTCATCACTTAGACTTGAAAATGCTTAGTTTTTTAAGTTTTGAGTAGTAAAACGGTAAACCGCTGAACCAAACGTCACAAAACCTTACTCGCACCTCAAACATGCCTAAATAAACTTGCTTGAAATAACGTAATGCATAACAGATTCATGGTTCACAAATGATGCGAGAAAATGACTTTTTCATCACTTAAACTTGAAAATGCTTAGTTTTTTAGGTTTTGAGCAGTGAAATGGTAAACCGCTTAACCTAACGCCACGAAATATACTCGCACCATAAATATGCCTAAATGAAAGTACGAGAACTAAAAGAATGCCTAACGGATTCACGGTTCACAAATCATTCTCAAAAATGACTTTTTCATCACATAGACTTAAAAATTCTTAGTTTTTGAGGTTTTGAGTAGTTAAACGGTAAACCGCTTAACCAAACGCCACAAAACCTTACTCGCACATCAAAAATAACTAAATGAACTTTCGAGAAAAAAAGGAATGTATAACGTATTCACGGTTCACAAAATAATGCGAAATAATGATTTTTTTCATCACTTAGACTTGAAAATTCTTAGTTTTTGAGATGTGAAACGGTAAACAGCTTACAATACACCACAAAAACTTACACGCACCTCAAACATGCCTAAATAAACTTGCAAGAACTAACGGATTGCATAACGTATTCATGGTTCACAAATAATGCGAAAAAATGACTTTTTCATCACTTACACTTGAAAATGCTTAGATTTTGAGGTTTTGAGTAGTGAAACGGTAAACCGATTAAGCATCCACCACGAAACCATACTCGCATCTCAAGCATGCCTAAATAAACTTGCGGGAACTAATGGAATGCATAAAGGATTCACGGTTCACAAATAATGCAAAAAAATTACTTTTTCATCACTTAGACTTGAAAATTGTGTACTTTTTGAGGTTTTGAGTAATGAAACGGTAAACCATAAAAAAAAGCCACGAAACCTTACTCGTACCTCAAACATGCTTAAATAAACTTGCGGGAACTAATGGAATGCATAACGGAATCACGGTTAACAAATAATGCAAAAAAATGACTTTTTCATCACTTAGACTTGAAAATGCTTAGTTTTTTAAGTTTTGAGTAGTAAAACGGTAAACTGCTGAACCAAACGTCACAAAACCTTACTCGCACCTCAAACATGCCTAAATAAACTTGCTGGAAATAACGTAATGCATAACAGATTCACGGTTTACAAATGATGCGAGAAAATGACTTTTTCATCACTTAAACATGAAAATGCTTAGTTTTTTAGGTTTTGAGCAGTGAAATGGTAAACCGCTTAACCTAACGCCACGAAATATACTCGCACCACAAATATGCCTAAATGAAAGTACGAGAACTAAAAGAATGCCTAACGGATTCACGGTTCACAAATCATTCTCCAAAATGACTTTTTCATCACATAGACTTAAAAATTCTTAGTTTTTGAGGTTTTGAGTAGTGAAACGGTAAACCGCTTAACCAAACGCCACCAAACCTTACTCGCACATCAAAAATAACTAAATGAACTTTCGGGAAAAAAAAGGAATGCTTAACGTATTCACGGTTCACAAATAATGCGAAATAATGATTTTTTCATCACTTAGACTTGAAAATTCTTAGTTTTTGAGAAGTGAAACGGTAAACCGCTTAACAATACACCACAAAAACTTACACGCACCTCAAACATGCCTAAATAAACTTGCGAGAACTAACGGATTGCATAACGTATTCATGGTTCACAAATAATGCAAAAAATTGACTTTTTCATCACTTACACTTGAAAATGCTTAGATTTTGAGGTTTTCAGTAGTGAAACGGTAAACCGCTTAAGCATCCACCACGAAACCATACTCTCACCTCAAACATGCCTAAATAAACTTGCGGGAACTAATGGAATGCATAAAGGATTCACGGTTCATAAATAATGCAAAAAAATTACTTTTTCATCGCTTAGACTTGAAAATTCTTTACTTTTTGAGGTTTTGAGTAATTAAACGGTAACCCAAAACAAAACGCCACGAAACCTTACTCGTACCTCAAACATGCTTAAATAAACTTGCGGGAACTAATGGAATGCATAACGGAATCACGGTTAACAAATAATGCGAAAAAATGACTTTTTCATCACTTAGACTTGAAAATGCTTAGTTTTTTAAGTTTTGAGTAGTAAAACGGTAAACCGCTGAACCAAACGTCACAAAACCTTACTCGTACCTCAAACATGCCTCAATAAACTTGCTTGAAATAACGTAATGCATAACAGATTCGTGGTTCACAAATGATGCGAGAAAATGACTTTTTCATCACTTAAACTTGAAAATGCTTAGTTTTTTAGGTTTTGAGCAGTGAAATGGTAAACCGCTTAGCCTAATGCCACGAAATATACTCGCACCATAAATATGCCTAAATGAAAGTACGAGAACTAAAAGAATGCCTAACGGATTCACGGTTCACAAATCATTCTCAAAAATGACTTTTTCATCACATAGACTTAAAAATTCTTAGTTTTTGAGGTTTTGAGTAGTTAAACGGTAAACCGCTTAACCAAACGCCACAAAACCTTACTCGCACATCAAAAATAACTAAATGAACTTTCGAGAAAAAAAGGAATGCATAACGTATTCACGGTTCACAAATAATGCGAAATAATGATTTTTTTCATCACTTAGACTTGAAAATTCTTAGTTTTTGAGATGTGAAACGGTAAACAGCTTACAATACACCACAAAAACTTACACGCACCTCAAACATGCCTAAATAAACTTGCAAGAACTAACGGATTGCATAACGTATTCATGGTTCACAAATAATGCGAAAAAAATGACTTTTTCATCACTTACACTTGAAAATGCTTAGATTTTGAGGTTTTGAGTAGTGAAACGGTAAACCGCTTAAGCATCCACCACGAAACCATACTCGCACCTCAAGCATGCCTAAATAAACTTGCGGGAACTAATGGAATGCATAAAGGATTCACGGTTCACAAATAATGCAAAAAAATTACTTTTTCATCACTTAGACTTGAAAATTGTGTACTTTTTGAGGTTTTGAGTAATGAATCGGTATACCATAAAAAAAAAGCCACGAAACCTTACTCGTACCTCAAACATGCTTAAATAAACTAGCGGGAACTAATGGAATGCATAACGGAATCACGGTTAACAAATAATGCGAAAAAATGGCTTTTTCATCACTTAGACTTGAAAATGCTTAATTTTTTAAGTTTTAAGTAGTAAAATGGTAAACCGTTGAACCAAACGTCACAAAACCATACTCGCACCTGAAACATGCCTAAATAAACTTGCTGGAAATAATGTAATGCATAACAGATTCACGGTTCACAAATGATGCGAGAAAATGACTTTTTCATCACTTAAACTTGAAAATGCTTAGTTTTTTAGGTTTTGAGCAGTGAAATGGTAAACCGCTTAACCTAATGCCACAAAATATACTCGCACCATAAATATGCCTAAATGAAAGTACGAGAACTAAAAGAATGCCTAACGGATTCACGGTTCACAAATCATTCTCAAAAATGACTTTTTCATCACATAGACTTAAAAATTCTTAGTTTTTGAGGTTTTGAGTAGTGAAACGGTAAACCGCTTAACCAAACGCCACAAAACCTTACTCGCACATCAAAAATAACTAAATGAACTTTCAGGAAAAAAAGGAATGCATAACGTATTCACGGTTCACAAATAATGCGAAATAATGATTTTTTTCATCACTTAAACTTGAAAATTCTTAGTTTTTGAGAAGTGAAACGGTAAACCGCTTAACAATACACCACAAAAACTTACACGCACCTCAAAAATGCCTAAATAAACTTGCAACAACTAACGGATTGCATAACGTATTCATGGTTCACAAATAATGCGAAAAAATGACTTTTTCATCACTTACACTTGAAAATGCTTAGATTTTGAGGTTTTGAGTAGTGAAACGGTAAACCGCTTAAGCATCGACCACGAAACCATACTCGCACCTCAAACATGCCTAAATAAACTTGTGGGAACTAATGGAATGCCTAAAGGAATCACGGTTCACAAATAATGCAAAAAAATTACTTTTTCATCACTTAGATTTAAAAATTCTTTACTTTTTAAGGTTTCGAGTAATGAAATGGTAACCCATAACAAAACACCACGAAACCTTACTCGCACCTCTAACATGCTTAAATAAACTTGCGGGAACTAATGGAATGCATAACGGAATCACGGTTAACAAATAATGCGAAAAAATGACTTTTTCATCACTTAGACTTGAAAATGCTTAGTTTTTCAAGTTTTGAGTAGTAAAACGGTAAACCGCTTAACCAAACGTCACAAAACCTTACTCGCGCCTGAAACATGCCTAAATAAACTTGCTGGAAATAACGTAATGCACAACAGATTCACGGTTCACAAATGATGCGAGAAAATGACTTTTTCATCACTTAAACTTGAAAATGCTTAGTTTTTGAGGATTTGAGCAGTGAAAAGGTAAACCGCTTAACCTAACGCCACGAAACATACTCGCACCAAAAATATGCCAAAATGAACTTACGAGAATTCAAAGAATGCCTAACGGATTCACGGTTCACAAATCATTCTCAACAATGACTTTTTCATCACATAGACTTAAAAATTCTTAGTTTTTGAGGTTTTGAGTAGTGAAACGGTAAACTGCTTAACCAAACGCCACAAAACCTTACTCGCACATCAAAAATAACTAAATGAACTTTCGGGAAAAAAAGGAATGCATAACGTATTCACGGTTCACAAATAATGCGAAATAATGATTTTTTTCATCACTTAGACTTGAAAATTCTCAGTTTTTGAGATGTGAAACGGTCTACCGCTTACAATACATCACAAAAACTTACACGCACCTCAAACATGCCTAAATAAACTTACAAGAACTAACGGATTGCATAACGTATTCATGGTTCACAAATAATGCGAAAAAATGACTTTTTCATCACTTACACTTGAAAATGCTTAGATTTTGAGGTTTTGAGTAGTGAAACGGAAAAACGCTTAAGCATCCACCACGAAACCATACTCGCACCTGAAACATGCCTAAATAAACTTGCGGGAACTAATGGAATGCATAAAGGATTCACGGTTCACAAATAATGCAAAAAAATTACTTTTTCATCACTTAGGCTTGAAAATTCTGTACTTTTTAAGGTTTTGAGTAATGAAATGGTAAACCATAACAAAATGCCACGAAACCTTACTCGTACCTCAAACATGCTTAAATAAACTTGCGGGAACTAATGGAATGCATAACGGAATCACGGTTAACAAATAATGCGAAAAAATGACTTTTTCATCACTTAGACTTGAAAATTCTTTACTTTTTAAGGTTTTGAGTAATGAAATGGTAACCCATAACAAAACACCACGAAACCTTACTCGCACCTCTAACATGATTAAATAAACTTGCGGGAACTAATGGAATGCATAACGGAATCACGGTTAACAAATAATGCGAAAAAAATGACTTTTTCATCACTAAGACTTGAAAAATGCTTAGTTTTTCAAGTTTTGAGTAGTAAAATGGTAAACCGCTTAACCAAACGTCACAAAACCTTACTCGCACCTGAAACATTCCTTAATAAACTTGCTGGAAATAACGTAATGCATAACAGATTCACGGTTCACAAATGATGCGAGAAAATGACTTTTTCATCACTTAAACTTGAAAATGCTTAGTTTTTGAGGATTTGAGCAGTGAAATGGTAAACCGCTTAACCTAACGCCACGAAACATACTCGCACCACAAATATGCCTAAATGAACTTACGAGAACCCAAAGAATGCCTAACGGATTCACGGTTCACAAATCATTCTCAACAATGACTTTTTCATCACATAGACTTAAAAATTCTTAGTTTTTGAGGTTTTGAGTAGTGAAACGGTAAACCGCTTAACCAAACGCCACAAAACCTTACTCGCACATCAAAAATAACTAAATGAACTTTCGGGAAAAAAAGGAATACATAACGTATTCACGGTTCACAAATAATGCGAAATAATAATTTTTTCATCAGTTAGACTTGAAAATTCTTAGTTTTTGAGAAGTGAACCGGTAAACCGCTCAACAATACACCACAAAAACTTACACGCACCTCAAACATGCCTAAATAAACTTGCGAGAACTAACGGATTGCATAACGTATTCATGGTTCACAAATAATGCGAAAAAATGACTTTTTCATCACATTACACTTGAAAATGCTTAGATTTTGAGGTTTTGAGTAGTGAAACGGTAAACCGCTTAAGCATCCACCACAAAACCATACTCGCACCTCAAAATGCATAAATAAACTTGCGGGAACTAATGGAATGCATAAAGGATTCACGGTTCATAAATAATGCAAAAAAATTACTTTTTCATCACTTAGACTTGAAAATTCTTTACTTTTTGAGGTTTTGAGTAATGAAACGATAACCCATAACAAAACGCCACGAAACCTTACTCGTACCTCAAACATGCTTAAATAAACTTGCGGGAACTCATGGAATGCATAACGGAATCACGGTTAACAAATAATGCGAAAAAATGACTTTTTCATCACTTAGACTTGAAAATGCTTAGTTTTTTAAGTTTTGAGTAGTAAAACGGTAAACCGCTGAACCAAACGTCACAAAACCTTACTCGTACCACAAACATGCCTAAATAAACTTGCTTGAAATAACGTAATGCATAACAGATTCATGGTTCACAAATGATGCGAGAAAATGACTTTTTCATCACTTAAACTTGAAAATGCTTAGTTTTTTAGGTTTTGAGCAGTGAAATGGTAAACCGCTTAACCTAACGCCACGAAATATACTCGCACCATAAATATGCCTAAATGAAAGTACGAGAACTAAAAGAATGCCTAACGGATTCACGGTTCACAAATCATTCTCAAAAATGACTTTTTCATCACATAGACTTAAAAATTCTTAGTTTTTGAGGTTTTGAGTAGTTAAACGGTAAACCGCTTAACCAAACGCCACAAAACCTTACTCGCACATCAAAAATAACTAAATGAACTTTCGAGAAAAAAAGGAATGCATAACGTATTCACGGTTCACAAATAATGCGAAATAATGATTTTTTTCATCACTTAGACTTGAAAATTCTTAGTTTTTGAGATGTGAAACGGTAAACAGCTTACAATACACCACAAAAACTTACACGCACCTCAAACATGCCTAAATAAACTTGCAAGAACTAACGGATTGCATAACGTATTCATGGTTCACAAATAATGCGAAAAAATGACTTTTTCATCACTTACACTTGAAAATGCTTAGATTTTGAGGTTTTGAGTAGTGAAACGGTAAACCGCTTAAGCATCCACCACGAAACCATACTCGCACCTCAAGCATGCCTAAATAAACTTGCGGGAACTAATGGAATGCATAAAGGATTCACGGTTCACAAATAATGCAAAAAAATTACTTTTTCATCACTTAGACTTGAAAATTGTGTACTTTTTGAGGTTTTGAGTAATGAATCGGTAAACCATAAAAAAAAAAGCCACGAAACCTTACTCGTACCTCAAACATACTTAAATAAACTTGCGGGAACTAATGGAATGCATAACGGAATCACGGTTAACAAATAATGCGAAAAAATGGCTTTTTCATCACTTAGACTTGAAAATGCTTAATTTTTTAAGTTTTAAGTAGTAAAACGGTAAACCGTTGAACCAAACGTCACAAAACCATACTCGCACCTGAAACGTGCTAAAATAAACTTGCTGGAAATAATGTAATGCATAACAGATTCACGGTTCACAAATGATGCGAGAAAATGACTTTTTCATCACTTAAACTTGAAAATGCTTAGTTTTTTAGGTTTTGAGCAGTGAAATGGTAAACCGCTTAACCTAACGCCACGAAATATACTCGCACCATAAATATGCCTAAATGAAAGTACGAGAACTAAAAGAATGCCTAACGGATTCACGGTTCACAAATCATTCTCAAAAATGACTTTTTCATCACATAGACTTAAAAATTCTTAGTTTTTGAGGTTTTGAGTAGTGAAACGGTAAACCGCTTAACCAAACGCCACAAAACCTTACTCGCACATCAAAAATAACTAAATGAACTTTCAGGAAAAAAAGGAATGCATAACGTATTCACGGTTCACAAATAATGCGAAATAATGATTTTTTTCATCACTTAGACTTGAAAATTCTTAGTTTTTTAGAAGTGAAACGGTAAACCGCTTAACAATAGACCACAAAAACTTACACGCACCTCAAAAATGCCTAAATAAACTTGCAAGAACTAACGGATTGCATAACGTATTCATGGTTCACAAATAATGCGAAAAAATGACTTTTTCATCACTTACACTTGAAAATGCTTAGATTTTGAGGTTTTGAGTAGGGAAACGGTAAACCGCTTAAGCATCGACCACGAAACCATACTCGCACCTCAAACATTCCTAAATAAACTTGCGGGAACTAATGGAATGCATAACGGAATCACGGTTCACAAATAATGCGAAAAAATTACTTTTTCATCACTTAGACTTGAAAATTCTTTACTTTTTAAGGTTTCGAGTAATGAAATGGTAACCCATAACAAAACACCACGAAACCTTACTCGCACCTCTAACATGATTAAATAAACTTGCGGGAACTAATGGAATGCATAACGGAATCACGGTTAACAAATAATGCGAAAAAATGACTTTTTCATCACTTAGACTTGAAAATGCTTAGTTTTTCAAGTTTTGAGTAGTAAAATGGTAAACCGCTTAACCAAACGTCATAAAACCTTACTCGCGCCTGAAACATGCCTAAATAAACTTGCTGGAAATAACGTAATGCACAACAGATTCACGGTTCACAAATGATGCGAGAAAATGACTTTTTCATCACTTAAACTTGAAAATGCTTAGTTTTTGAGGATTTGAGCAGTGAAATGCTAAACCGCTTAACCTAATGCCACGAAACATACTCGCACCAAAAATATGCCAAAATGAACTTACGAGAATTCAAAGAATGCCTAACGGATTCACGGTTCACAAATCATTCTCAACAATGACTTTTTCATCACATAGACTTAAAAATTCTTAGTTTTTGAGGTTTTGAGTAGTGAAACGGTAAACTGCTTAACCAAACGCCACAAAACCTTACTCGCACATCAAAAATAACTAAATGAACTTTCGGGAAAAAAAGGAATGCATAACGTATTCACGGTTCACAAATAATGCGAAATAATGATTTTTTTCATCACTTAGACTTGAAAATTCTTAGTTTTTGAGATGTGAAACGGTCTACCGCTTACAATACATCACAAAAACTTACACGCACCTCAAACATGCCTAAATAAACTTACAAGAACTAACGGATTGCATAACGTATTCATGGTTCACAAATAATGCGAAAAAATGTCTTTTTCATCACTTACACTTGAAAATGCTTAGATTTTGAGGTTTTGAGTAGTGAAACGGTAAAACGCTTAAGCATCCACCACGAAACCATACTCGCACCTGAAACATGCCTAAATAAACTTGCGGGAACTAATGGAATGCATAAAGGATTCACGGTTCACAAATAATGCAAAAAAATTACTTTTTCATCACTTAGGCTTAAAAATTCTGTACTTTTTAAGGTTTTGAGTAATGAAATGGTAAACCATAACAAAATGCCACGAAACCTTACTCGTACCTCAAACATGCTTAAATAAACTTGCGGGAACTAATGGAATGCATAACGGAATCACGGTTAACAAATAATGCGAAAAAATGACTTTTTCATCACTTAGACTTGAAAATTCTTTACTTTTTAAGGTTTTGAGTAATGAAATGGTAACCCATAACAAAACACCACGAAACCTTACTCGCACCTCTAACATGATTAAATAAACTTGCGGGAACTAATGGAATGCATAACGGAATCACGGTTAACAAATAATGCGAAAAAATGACTTTTTCATCACTTAGACTTGAAAATGCTTAGTTTTTCAAGTTTTGAGTAGTAAAATGGTAAACCGCTTAACCAAACGTCACAAAACCTTAATCGCGCCTGAAACATTCCTTAATAAACTTGCTGGAAATAACGTAATGCATAACAGATTCACGGTTCACAAATGATGCGAGAAAATGACTTTTTCATCACTTAAACTTGAAAATGCTTAGTTTTTGAGGATTTGAGCAGTGAAATAGTAAACCGCTTAACCTAACGCCACGAAACATACTCGCAGAACAAATATGCCTAAATGAACTTACGAGAACCCAAAAAATGCCTAACGGATTCACGGTTCACAAATCATTCTCAACAATGACTTTTTCATCACATAGACTTAAAAATTCTTAGTTTTTGAGGTTTTGAGTAGTGAAACGGTAAACCGCTTAACCAAACGCCACAAAACCTTACTCGCACATCAAAAATAACTAAATGAACTATCGGGAAAAAAAGGAATGCATAACGTATTCACGGTTCACAAATAATGCGAAATAATAATTTTTTCATCACTTAGACTTGAAAATTCTTAGTTTTTGAGAAGTGAAACGGTAAACCGCTTAACAATACACCACAAAAACTTACACGCACCTCAAACATGCCTAAATAAACTTGCGAGAACTAACGGATTGCATAACGTATTCATGGTTCACAAATAATGCGAAAAAATGACTTTTTCATCACTTACACTTGAAAATGCTTAGATTTTGAGGTTTTGAGTAGCGAAACGGTAAACCGCTTAAGCATCCACCACGAAACCATACTCGCACCTCAAAATGCCTAAATAAACTTGCGGGAACTAATGGAATGCATAAAGGATTCACGGTTCATAAATAATGCAAAAAAATTACTTTTTCATCACTTAGACTTGAAAATTCTTTACTTTTTGAGGTTTTGAGTAATGAAACGGTAACCCATAACAAAATGCCACGAAACATTACTCGTACCTCAAACATGCTTAAATAAACTTGCGGGAACTAATGGAATGCATAACGGAATCACGGTTAAAAAATAATGCGAAAAAATGACTTTTTCATCACTTAGACTTGAAAATGCTTAGATTTTTAAGTTTTAAGTAGTAAAACGGTAAACCGCTGAACCAAACGTCACAAAACCTTACTCGCACCTAAAACATGCCTAAATAAACTTGCTGGAAATAACGTAATGCATAACAGATTCACGGTTCACAAATGATGCGAGAAAATGACTTTTTCATCACTTAAACATGAAAATGCTTAGTTTTTTAGGTTTTGAGCAGTGAAATGGTAAACCACTTAACCTAACGCCACGAAATATACTCGCACCACAAATATGCCTAAATGAACGTATGAGAACTAAAAGAATGCCTAACGGATTCACGGTTCACAAATCATTCTCAAAAATGACTTTTTCATCTCGTAGACTTAAAAATTCTTAGTTTTTGAGGTTTTGAGTAGTGAAACGGTAAATCGCTTAACCAAACGCCACAAAACCTTACTCGCACATCAAAAATAACTAAATGAACTTTCGGGAAAAAAAAGGAATGCATAACGTATTCACGGTTCACAAATAATGCGAAATAATGATTTTTTTCATCATTTAGACTTGAAAATTCTTAGTTTTTGGGAAGTGAAATGGTAAACTGCTTAACAATACACCACAAAAACTTACACGCACCTCAAACATGCCTAAATAAACTTGCAAGAACTAACGGATTGCATAACGTATTCATGGTTCACAAACAATGCAAAAAAATGACTTTTTCATCACTTACACTTGAAAATGCTTAGATTTTGAGGTTTTGAGTAGTGAAACGGTAAACCGCTTAAGCATCCACCACGAAACCATACTCGCACCTCAAACATGCCTAAATAAACTTCCGAGAACTAATGGAATGCATAAAGGATTCACGGTTCACAAATAATGCAAAAAAATTACTTTTTCATCACTTAGACTTGAAAATTCTTTACTTTTTAAGGTTTTGAGTAATGAAATGGTAACCCATAACAAAACACCACGAAACCTTACTCGCACCTCTAACATGATTAAGTAAACTTGTGGGAACTAATGGAATGCATAACGGAATCACGGTTAACAAATAATGCGAAAAAATGACTTTTTAATCACTTAGACTTGAAAATTCTTTACTTTTTAAGGTTTTGAGTAATGAAATGGTAACCCATAACAAAACACCACGAAACCTTACTCGCACCTCTAACCTGATTAAATAAACTTGCGGGAACTAATGGAATGCATAACGGAATCACGGTTAACAAATAATGCGAAAAAATGACTTTTTCATCACTTAGACTTGAAAATTCTTTACTTTTTAAGGTTTTGAGTAATTAAATGGTAACCCATAACAAAACACCACGAAACCTTACTCGCACCTCTAACATGATTAAACAAACTTGCGGGAACTAATGGAATGCATAACGGAATCACGGTTAACAAATAATGCGAAAAAATGACTTTTTCATCACTTAGACTTGAAAATTATTTACTTTTTAAGGTTTTGAGTAATGAAATGGTAACCCATAACAAAACACCACGAAACCTTACTCGCACCTCTAACCTGATTAAATAAACTTGCGGGAACTAATGGAATGCATAACGGAATCACGGTTAACAAATAATGCGAAAAAATGACTTTTTCGTCACTTAGACTTGAAAATTCTTTACTTTTTAAGGTTTTGAGTAATTAAATGGTAACCCATAACAAAACACCACGAAACCTTACTCGCACCTCTAACATGATTAAATAAACTTGCGGGAACTAATGGAATGCATAACGGAATCACGGTTAACAAATAATGCGAGAAAATGACTTTTTCATCACTTAGACTTGAAAATGCTTAATTTTTTAGGTTTTGAGCAGTGAAATGGTAAACCGCTTAACCTAACGCCACAAAATATACTCGCACCACAAATATGCCTAAATGAACGTACGAGAACTAAAAGAATGCCTAACGGATTCACGGTTCACAAATCATTCTCAAAAATGACTTTTTCATCACATAGACTTAAAAATTCTTAGTTTTTGAGGTTTTGAGTAGTGAAACGGTAAACCGCTTAAGCATCCACCACGAAACCATACTCGCACCTCAAACATGCCTAAATAAACTTGCGGGAACTAATGGAATGCATAAAGGATTCACGGTTCATAAATAATGCAAAAAAATTACTTTTTCATCACTTAGAATTGAAAATTCTTTACTTTTTGAGGTTTTGAGTAATGAAACGGTAACCCATAACAAAATGCCACGAAACCTTACTCGTACCTCAAACATGCTTAAATAAACTTGCGGGAACTAATGGAATGCATAACAGAATCACGGTTAACAAATAATGCGAAAAAATGACTTTTTCATCACTTAGACTTGAAAATGCTTAGTTTTTCAAGTTTTGAGTAGTAAAATGGTAAACCGCTTAACCAAATGTCATAAAACCTTACTCGCGCCTGAAACATGCCTCAATAAACTTGCTGGAAATAACGTAATGCATAACAGATTCACGGTTCACAAATGATGCGAGAAAATGACTTTTTCATCACTTAAACTTGAAAATGCTTAGTTTTTTAGGTTTTGAGCAGTGAAATGGTAAACCGCTTAACCTAACGCCACAAAATATACTCGCACCACAAATATGCCTAAATGAACGTACGAGAACTAAAAGAATTCCTAACGGATTCACGGTTCACAAATCATTCTCAAAAATGACTTTTTCATCACATAGACTTAAAAATTCTTAGTTTTTGAGGTTTTGAGTAGTGAAAAGGTAAATCGCTTAACCAAACGCCACAAAACATTACTCGCACATCAAAAATAACTAAATGAACTTTCGGGAAAAAAAGGAATGCATAACGTATTCACGGTTCACAAATAATGCGAAATAATGATTTTTTTCAACACTTAGACTTGAAAATTCTTAGTTTTTGGGAAGTGAAACGGTAAACTGCTTAACAATACACCACAAAAACTTACACGCACCTCAAACATCCCTAAATAAACTTGCGATAACTAACGGATTGCATAACGTATTCATGGTTCACAAATAATGCGAAAAAATGACTTTTTCATCACTTACACTTGAAAATGCTTAGATTTTGATGTTTTGAGTAGTGAAACGGTAAACCGCTTAAGCATCCACCACGAAACCATACTCGCACCTCAAACATGCCTAAATAAACTTGCGGGAACTAATGGAATGCATAAAGGATTCACGGTTCATAAATAATGCAAAAAAATTACTTTTTCATCACTTAGACTTGAAAATTATTTACTTTTTGAGGTTTTGAGTAATGAAACGGTAACCCATAACAAAACACCACGAAACCTTACTCGTACCTCAAACATGCTTAAATAAACTTGCGGGAACTAATGGAATGCATAACGGAATCACGGTTAACAAATAATGCAAAAAAATGACTTTTTCATCACTTAGACTTGAAAATGCTTAATTTTTTAAGTTTTGAGTAGTAAAACGGTAAACCGCTGAACCAAACGTCACAAAACCTTACTCGCACCTCAAACATGCCTAAATAAACTTGCTGGAAATAACGTAATGCATAACAGATTCACGGTTCACAAATGATGCGAGAAAATGACTTTTTCATCACTTAAACATGAAAATGCTTAGTTTTTTAGGTTTTGAGCAGTGAAATGGTAAACCGCTTAACCTAACGCCACGAAATATACTCGCACCACAAATATGCCTAAATGAACGTATGAGAACTAAAAGAATGCCTAACGGATTCACGGTTCACAAATCATTCTCAAAAATGACTTTTTCATCTCATAGACTTAAAAATTCTTAGTTTTTGAGGTTTTGAGTAGTGAAACGGTAAATCGCTTAACCAAACGCCACAAAACCTTACTCGCACATCAAAAATAACTAAATGAACTTTCGGGAAAAAAAGGAATGCATAACGTATTCACGGTTCACAAATAATGCGAAATAATGATTTTTTTCATCACTTAGACTTGAAAATTCTTAGTTTTTGGGAAGTGAAACGGTAAACTGCTTAACAATACACCACAAAAACTTACACGCACCACAAACATGCCTAAATAAACTTGCAAGAACTAACGGATTGCATAACGTATTCATGGTTCACAAATAATGCAAAAAAATGACTTTTTCATCACTTACACTTGAAAATGCTTAGATTTTGAGGTTTTGAGTAGTGAAACGGTAAACCGCTTAAGCATTCACCACGAAACCATACTCGCACCTCAAACATGCCTAAATAAACTTGCGGGAACTAATGGAATACATAAAGGATTCACGGTTCACAAATAATGCAAAAAAATTACTTTTTCATCACTTAGACTTGAAAATTCTTTACTTTTTGAGGTTTTGAGTAATGAAATGGTAACCCATAACAAAACACCGCGAAACCTTACTCGCACCTCTAACATGATTAAATAAACTTGCGGGAACTAATGGAATGCATAACGGAATCACGGTTAACAAATAATGCGAAAAAATGACTTTTTCATCACTTAGACTTGAAAATGCTTAGTTTTTCAAGTTTTGAGTAGTAAAATGGTAAACCGCTTAACCAAACGTCACAAAACCTTACTCGCGCCTGAAACATGCCTAAATAAACTTGCTGGAAATAACGTAATGCATAACAGATTCGCGGTTCACAAATGATGCGAGAAAATGACTTTTTCATCACTTAAACTTGAAAATGCTTAGTTTTTGAGGATTTGAGCAGTGAAATGGTAAACCGCTTAACCTAATGCCACGAAACATACTCGCACCACAAATATGCCTAAATGAACTTATGAGAACTCAAAGAATGCCTAACGGATTCACGGTTCACAAACCATTCTCAACAATGACTTTTTCATCACATAGATTTAAAAATTCTTAGTTTTTGAGGTTTTGAGTAGTGAAACGGTAAATCGCTTAACCAAACGCCACAAAACCTTACTCGCACATCAAAAATAACTAAATGAACTTTCGGGAAAAAAAGGAATGCATAACGTATTCACGGTTCACAAATAATGCGATATAATGATTTTTTCATCACTTAGACTTGAAAATTCTTAGTTTTTGAGAAGTGAAACGGTAAACCGCTTAAAAATACGCCACAAAAACTTACACGCACCTCAAACATGCCTAAATAAACTTGCGATAACTAACGGATTGCATAACGTATTCATGGTTCACAAATAATGCGAAAAAATGACTTTTTCATCACTTACACTTGAAAATGCTTAGATTTTGATGTTTTGAGTAGTGAAACGGTAAACCGCTTAAGCATCCACCACGAAACCATACTCGCACCTCAAACATGCCTAAATAAACTTGCGGGAACTAATGGAATGCATAAAGGATTCACTGTTCATAAATAATGCAAAAAAATTACTTTTTCATCACTTAGACTTGAAAATTCTTTATTTTTGAGGTTTTGAGTAATGAAACGGTAACCCATAACAAAACACCACGAAACCTTACTCGTACCTCAAACATGCTTAAATAAACTTGCGGGAACTAATGGAATGCATAACGGAATCACGGTTAACAAATAATGCAAAAAAATGACTTTTTCATCACTTAGACTTGAAAATGCTTAGTTTTTTAAGTTTTGAGTAGTAAAACGGTAAACCGCTGAACCAAACGTCACAAAACCTTACTCGCACCTCAAACATGCCTAAATAAACTTGCTGGAAATAACGTAATGCATAACAGATTCACGGTTTACAAATGATACGAGAAAATGACTTTTTCATCACTTAAACATGAAAATGCTTAGTTTTTTAGGTTTTGAGCAGTGAAATGGTAAACCGCTTAACCTAACGCCACGAAATATACTCGCACCACAAATATGCCTAAATGAACGTATGAGAACTAAAAGAATGCCTAACGGATTCACGGTTCACAAATCATTCTCAAAAATGACTTTTTCATCTCATAGACTTAAAAATTCTTAGTTTTTGAGGTTTTGAGTAGTGAAACGGTAAATCGCTTAACCAAACGCCACAAAACCTTACTCGCACATCAAAAATAACTAAATGAACTTTCGGGAAAAAAAAGGAATGCATAACGTATTCACGGTTCACAAATAATGCGAAATAATGATTTTTTTCATCATTTAGACTTGAAAATTCTTAGTTTTTGGGAAGTGAAACGGTAAACTGCTTAACAATACACCACAAAAACTTACACGCACCTCAAACATGCCTAAATAAACTTGCAAGAACTAAGGGATTGCATAACGTATTCATGGTTCACAAACAATGCAAAAAAATGACTTTTTC
Organism: Hydrangea macrophylla; assembly: GCA_033977485.1. Classification (NCBI taxonomy): domain Eukaryota; kingdom Viridiplantae; phylum Streptophyta; class Magnoliopsida; order Cornales; family Hydrangeaceae; genus Hydrangea; species Hydrangea macrophylla. The sequence goes on from JASDAS010000019.1 coordinate 3,088,827, forward strand.
ATCACTTACACTTGAAAATGCTCAGATTTTGAGGTTTTGAGTAGTGAAACGGTAAACCGCTTAAGCATCCACCACGAAACCATACTCGCACCTCAAACATGCCTAAATAAACTTGCGAGAACTAATGGAATGCATAAAGGATTCACGGTTCACAAATAATGCAAAAAAATTACTTTTTCATCACTTAGACTTGAAAATTCTTTACTTTTTAAGGTTTTGAGTAATGAAATGGTAACCCATAACAAAACACCACGAAACCTTACTCGCACCTCTAACATGATTAAATAAACTTGCGGAAACTAATGGAATGCATAACGGAATCACGGTTAACAAATAATGCGAAAAAATGACTTTTTCATCACTTAGACTTGAAAATTCTTTACTTTTTAAGGTTTTGAGTAATGAAATGGTAACCCATAACAAAACACCACGAAACCTTACTCGCACCTCTAACATGATTAAATAAACTTGCGGGAACTAATGGAATGCATAACAGAATCACGGTTAACAAATAATGCGAAAAAATGACTTTTTCATCACTTAGACTTGAAAATTCTTTACTTTTTAAGGTTTTGAGTAATTAAATGGTAACCCATAACAAAACACCACGAAACCTTACTCGCACCTCTAACATGATTAAATAAACTTGCGGGAACTAATGGAATGCATAACGGAATCACGGTTAACAAATAATGCGAAAAAATGACTTTTTCATCACTTAGACTTGAAAATGCTTAGTTTTTCAAGTTTTGAGTAGTAAAATGGTAAACCGCTTAACCAAACGTCACAAAACCTTACTCGCACGTGAAACATGCCTTAATAAACTTGCTGGAAATAACGTAATGCATAACAGATTCACGGTTCACAAATGATGCGAGAAAATGATTTTTTCATCACTTAAACTTGAAAATGCTTAGTTTTTTAGGTTTTGAGCAGTGAAATGGTAAACCGCTTAACCTAACGCCACAAAATATACTCGCACCACAAATATGCCTAAATGAACGTACGAGAACTAAAAGAATGCCTAACGGATTCACGGTTCACAAATCATTCTCAAAAATGACTTTTTCATCACATAGACTTAAAAATTCTTAGTTTTTGAGGTTTTGAGTAGTGAAACGGTAAATCGCTTAACCAAACGCCACAAAACCTTACTCGCACATCAAAAATAACTAAATGAACTTTCGGGAAAAAAAGGAATGCATAACGTATTCACGGTTCACAAATAATGCGAAATAATGATTTCTTTCATCACTTAGACTTGAAAATTCTTAGTTTTTGGGAAGTGAAACGGTAAACTGCTTAACAATACACTACAAAAACATACACGCACCTCAAAAATGCCTAAATAAACTTGCAAGAACTAACGGATTGCATAACGTATTCATGGTTCACAAATAATGCAAAAAAAATGACTTTTTCATCACTTACACTTGAAAATGCTTAGATTTTGAGGTTTTGAGTAGTGAAACGGTAAACCGCTTAAGCATCCACCACGAAACCATACTCCCACCTCAAACATGCCTAAATAAACTTGCGGGAACTAATGGAATGCATAAAGGATTCACGGTTCACAAATAATGCAAAAAAATTACTTTTTCATCACTTAGACTTGAAAATTCTTTACTTTTTGAGGTTTTGAGTAATGAAATGGTAACCCATAACAAAACACCGCGAAACCTTACTCGCACCTCTAACATGATTAAATAAACTTGCGGGAACTAATGGAATGCATAACGGAATCACGGTTAACAAATAATGCGAAAAAATGACTTTTTCATCACTTAGACTTGAAAATGCTTAGTTTTTCAAGTTTTGAGTAGTAAAATGGTAAACCGGTTAACCAAACGTCACAAAACCTTACTCGCGCCTGAAACATGCCTAAATAAACTTGCTGGAAATAACGTAATGCATAACAGATTCGCGGTTCACAAATGATGCGAGAAAATGACTTTTTCATCACTTAAACTTGAAAATTCTTAGTTTTTGAGGATTTGAGCAGTGAAATGGTAAACCGCTTAACCTAATGCCACGAAACATACTCGCACCACAAATATGCCTAAATGAACTTATGAGAACTCAAAGAATGCCTAACGGATTCACGGTTCACAAACCATTCTCAACAATGACTTTTTCATCACATAGATTTAAAAATTCTTAGTTTTTGAGGTTTTGAGTAGTGAAACGGTAAATCGCTTAACCAAACGCCACAAAACCTTACTCACACATCAAAAATAACTAAATGAACTTTCGGGAAAAAAAGGAATGCATAACGTATTCACGGTTCACAAATAATGCGATATAATGATTTTTTCATCACTTAGACTTGAAAATTCTTAGTTTTTGAGAAGTGAAACGGTAAACCGCTTAAAAATAAGCCACAAAAACTTACACGCACCTCAAACATGCCTAAATAAACTTGCGATAACTAACGGATTGCATAACGTATTCATGGTTCACAAATAATGCGAAAAAATGACTTTTTCATCACTTACACTTGAAAATGCTTAGATTTTGATGTTTTGAGTAGTGAAACGGTAAACCGCTTAAGCATCCACCACGAAACCATACTCGCACCTCAAACATGCCTAAATAAACTTGCGGGAACTAATGGAATGCATAAAGGATTCACTGTTCATAAATAATGCAAAAAAATTACTTTTTCATCACTTAGACTTGAAAATTCTTTATTTTTGAGGTTTTGAGTAATGAAACGGTAACCCATAACAAAACACCACGAAACCTTACTCGTACCTCAAACATGCTTAAATAAACTTGCGGGAACTAATGGAATGCATAACGGAATCACGGTTAACAAATAATGCAAAAAAATGACTTTTTCATCACTTAGACTTGAAAATGCTTAGTTTTTTAAGTTTTGAGTAGTAAAACGGTAAACCGCTGAACCAAACGTCACAAAACCTTACTCGCACCTCAAACATGCCTAAATAAACTTGCTGGAAATAACGTAATGCATAACAGATTCACGGTTTACAAATGATGCGAGAAAATGACTTTTTCATCACTTAAACATGAAAATGCTTAGTTTTTTAGGTTTTGAGCAGTGAAATGGTAAACCGCTTAACCTAACGCCACGAAATATACTCGCACCACAAATATGCCTAAATTAACGTATGAGAACTAAAAGAATGCCTAACGGATTCACGGTTCACAAATCATTCTCAAAAATGACTTTTTCATCTCATAGACTTAAAAATTCTTAGTTTTTGAGGTTTTGAGTAGTGAAACGGTAAATCGCTTAACCAAACGCCACAAAACCTTACTCGCACATCAAAAATAACTAAATGAACTTTCGGGAAAAAAAAAGGAATGCATAACGTATTCACGGTTCACAAATAATGCGAAATAATGATTTTTTTCATCATTTAGACTTGAAAATTCTTAGTTTTTTGGAAGTGAAATGGTAAACTGCTTAACAATACACCACAAAAACTTACACGCACCTCAAACATGCCTAAATAAACTTGCAAGAACTAACGGATTGCATAACGTATTCATGGTTCACAAACAATGCAAAAAAATGACTTTTTCATCACTTACACTTGAAAATGCTTAGATTTTGAGGTTTTGAGTAGTGAAACGGTAAACCGCTTAAGCATCCACCACGAAACCATACTCGCACCTCAAACATGCCTAAATAAACTTGCGAGAACTAATGGAATGCATAAAGGATTCACGGTTCACAAATAATGCAAAAAAATTACTTTTTCATCACTTAGACTTGAAAATTCTTTATTTTTTAAGGTTTTGAGTAATGAAATGGTAACCCATAACAAAACACCACGAAACCTTACTCGCACCTCTAACATGATTAAATAAACTTGCGGGAACTAATGGAATGCATAACGGAATCACGGTTAACAAATAATGCGAAAAAATGACTTTTTCATCACTTAGACTTGAAAATTCTTTACTTTTTAAGGTTTTGAGTAATGAAATGGTAACCCATAACAAAACACCACGAAACCTTACTCGCACCTCTAACATGATTAAATAAAGTTGCGGGAACTAATGGAATGCATAACAGAATCACGGTTAACAAATAATGCGAAAAAATGACTTTTTCATCACTTAGACTTGAAAATTCTTTACTTTTTAAGGTTTTGAGTAATTAAATGGTAACCCATAACAAAACACCACGAAACCTTACTCGCACCTCTAACATGATTAAATAAACTTGCAGGAACTAATGGAATGCATAACGGAATCACGGTTAACAAATAATGCGAAAAAAATGACTTTTTCATCACTTAGACTTGAAAATGCTTAGTTTTTCAAGTTTTGAGTAGTAAAATGGTAAACCGCTTAACCAAACGTCACAAAACCTTACTCGCACGTGAAACATGCCTTAATAAACTTGCTGGAAATAACGTAATGCATAACAGATTCACGGTTCACAAATGATGCGAGGAAAATGACTTTTTCATCACTTAAACTTGAAAATGCTTAGTTTTTTAGGTTTTGAGCAGTGAAATGGTAAACAACTTAACCTAACGCCACAAAATATACTCGCACCACAAATATGCCTAAATGAACGTACGAGAACTAAAAGAATGCCTAACGGATTCACGGTTCACAAATCATTCTCAAAAATGACTTTTTCATCACATAGACTTAAAAATTCTTAGTTTTTGAGGTTTTGAGTAGTGAAACGGTAAATCGCTTAACCAAACGCCACAAAACCTTACTCGCACATCAAAAATAACTAAATGAACTTTCGGGAAAAAAAGGAATGCATAACGTATTCACGGTTCACAAATAATGCGAAATAATGATTTCTTTCATCACTTAGACTTGAAAATTCTTAGTTTTTGGGAAGTGAAACGGTAAACTGCTTAACAATACACCACAAAAACATACACGCACCTCAAACATGCCTAAATAAACTTGCAAGAACTAACGGATTGCATAACGTATTCATGGTTCACAAATAATGCAAAAAAATGACTTTTTCATCACTTACACTTGAAAATGCTTAGATTTTGAGGTTTTGAGTAGTGAAACGGTAAACCGCTTAAGCATCCACCACGAAACCATACTCCCACCTCAAACATGCCTAAATAAACTTGCGGGAACTAATGGAATGCATAAAGGATTCACGGTTCACAAATAATGCAAAAAAATTACTTTTTCATCACTTAGACTTGAAAATTCTTTACTTTTTGAGGTTTTGAGTAATGAAATGGTAACCCATAACAAAACACCACGAAACCTTACTCGCACCTCTAACATGATTAAATAAACTTGCGGGAACTAATGGAATGCATAACAGAATCACGGTTAACAAATAATGCGAAAAAATGACTTTTTCATCACTTAGACTTGAAAATGCTTAGTTTTTCAAGTTTTGAGTAGTAAAATGGTAAACCGCTTTACCAAACGTCACAAAACCTTACTCGCGCCTGAAACATGCCTTAATAAACTTGCTGGAAATAACGTAATGCATAACAGATTCACGGTTCACAAATGATGCGAGAAAATGACTTTTTCATCACTTAAACTTGAAAATGCTTAGTTTTTTAGGTTTTGAGCAGTGAAATGGTAAACCGCTTAACCTAATGCCACGAAACATACTCGCACCACAAATATGCCTAAATGAACTTATGAGAACTCAAAGAATGCCTAACGGATTCACGGTTCACAAACCATTCTCAACAATGACTTTTTCATCACATAGACTTAAAAATTCTTAGTTTTTGAGGTTTTGAGTAGTGAAACGGTAAACCGCTTAACTAAACGCCACAAAACCTTACTCGCACATCAAAAATAACTAAATGAACTTTCGGGAAAAAAAGGAATGCATAACGTATTCACGGTTCACAAATAATGCGATATAATGATTTTTTCATCACTTAGACTTGAAAATTCTTAGTTTTTGAGAAGTGAAACGGTAAACCGCTTAAAAATACGCCACAAAAACTTACACGCACCTCAAACATGCCTAAACAAACTTGCGATAACTAACGGATTGCATAACATATTCATGGTTCACAAATAATGCGAAAAAATGACTTTTTCATCACTTACACTTGAAAATGCTTAGATTTTGATGTTTTGAGTAGTGAAACGGTAAACCGCTTAAGCATCCACCACGAAACCATACTCGCACCTCAAACATGCCTAAATAAACTTGCGGGAACTAATGGAATGCATAAAGGATTCACGGTTCATAAATAATGCAAAAAAATTACTTTTTCATCACTTAGACTTGAAAATTCTTTACTTTTTGAGGTTTTGAGTAATGAAACGGTAACCCATAACAAAACACCACGAAACCTTACTCGTACCTCAAACATGCTTAAATAAACTTGCGGGAACTAATAGAATGCATAACGGAATCACGGTTAACAAATAATGCAAAAAAAGGACTTTTTCATCACTTATACTTGACAATGCTTAGTTTTTTAAGTTTTGAGTAGTAAAACGGTAAACCGCTGAACCAAACGTCACAAAACCTTACTCGCACCTCAAACATGCCTAAATAAACTTGCTGGAAATAACGTAATGCATAACAGATTCACGGCTCACAAATGATGCGAGAAAATGACTTTTTCATCACTTAAACATGAAAATGCTTAGTTTTTTAGGTTTTGAGCAGTGAAATGGTAAACCGCTTAAGCTAACGCCACGAAATATACTCGCACCACAAATATGCCTAAATGAACGTATGAGAACTAAAAGAATGCCTAACGGATTCACGGTTCACAAATCATTCTCAAAAATGACTTTTTCATCTCATAGACTTAAAAATTCTTAGTTTTTGAGGTTTTGAGTCGTGAAACGGTAAATCGCTTAACCAAACGCCACAAAACCTTACTCGCACATCAAAAATAACTAAATGAACTTTCGGGAAAAAAAAGGAATGCATAACGTATTCACGGTTCACAAATAATGTGAAATAATGATTTTTTTCATCATTTAGACTTGAAAATTCTTAGTTTTTGGGAAGTGAAACGGAAAACTGCTTAACAATACACCACAAAAACTTACACGCACCTCAAACATGCCTAAATAAACTTGCAAGAACTAACGGATTGCATAACGTATTCATGGTTCACAAACAATGCAAAAAAATGACTTTTTCATCACTTACACTTGAAAATGCTTAGATTTTGAGGTTTTGAGTAGTGAAACGGTAAACCGCTTAAGCATCCACCACGAAACCATACTCGCACCTCAAACATGCCTAAATAAACTTGCGAGAACTAATGGAATGCATAAAGGATTCACGGTTCACAAATAATGCAAAAAAATTACTTTTTCATCACTTAGACTTGAAAATTCTTTACTTTTTAAGGTTTTGAGTAATGAAATGGTAACCCATAACAAAACACCACGAAACCTTACTCGCACCTCTAACATGATTAAATAAACTTGCGGGAACTAATGGAATGCATAACGGAATCACGGTTAACAAATAATGCGAAAAAATGACTTTTTCATCACTTAGACTTGAAAATTCTTTACTTTTTAAGGTTTTGAGTAATGAAATGGTAACCCATAACAAAACACCACGAAACCTTACTCGCACCTCTAACATGATTAAATAAACTTGCGGGAACTAATGGAATGCATAACAGAATCACGGTTAACAAATAATGCGAAAAAATGACTTTTTCATCACTTAGACTTGAAAATTCTTTACTTTTTAAGGTTTTGAGTAATTAAATGGTAACCCATAACAAAACACCACGAAACCTTACTCGCACCTCTAACATGATTAAATAAACTTGCGGGAACTAATGGAATGCATAACGGAATCACGGTTAACAAATAATGCGAAAAAATGACTTTTTCATCACTTAGACTTGAAAATGCTTAGTTTTTCAAGTTTTGAGTAGTAAAATGGTAAACCGCTTAACCAAACGTCACAAAACCTTACTCGCGCCTGAAACATGCCTTAATAAACTTGCTGGAAATAACGTAATGCATAACAGATTCACGGTTCGCAAATGATGCGAGAAAATGACTTTTTCATCACTTAAACTTGAAAATGCTTAGTTTTTTAGGTTTTGAGCAGTGAAATGGTAAACCGCTTAACCTAACGCCACAAAATATACTCGCACCTCAAATATGCCTAAATGAACGTACGAGAACTAAAAGAATTCCTAACGGATTCACGGTTCACAAATCATTCTCAAAAATGACTTTTTCATCACATAGACTTAAAAATTCTTAGTTTTTGAGGTTTTGAGTTGTGAAACGGTAAATCGCTTAACCAAACGCCACAAAACATTACTCGCACATCAAAAATAACTAAATGAACTTTTGGGAAAAAAAGGAATGCATGACGTATTCACGGTTCACAAATAATGCGAAATAATGATTTTTTTCATCACTTAGACTTGAAAATTCTTAGTTTTTGGGAAGTGAAACGGTAAACTGCTTAACAATACACCACAAAAACTTACACGCACCTCAAACATCCCTAAATAAACTTGCGATAACTAACGGATTGCATAACGTATTCATGGTTCACAAATAATGCGAAAAAATGACTTTTTCATCACTTACACTTGAAAATGCTTAGATTTTGATGTTTTGAGTAGTGAAACGGTAAACCGCTTAAGCATCCACCACGAAACCATACTCGCACCTCAAACATGCCTAAATAAACTTGCGGGAACTAATGGAATGCATAAAGGATTCACGGTTCATAAATAATGCAAAAAAATTACTTTTTCATCACTTAGACTTGAAAATTCTTTACTTTTTGAGGTTTTGAGTAATGAAACGGTAACCCATAACAAAACACCACGAAACCTTACTCGTACCTCAAACATGCTTAAATAAACTTGCGGGAACTAATGGAATGCATAACGGAATCACGGTTAACAAATAATGCAAAAAAAGGACTTTTTCATCACTTATACTTGACAATGCTTAGTTTTTTAAGTTTTGAGTAGTAAAACGGTAAACCGCTGAACCAAACGTCACAAAACCTTACTCGCACCTCAAACATGCCTAAATAAACTTGCTGGAAATAACGTAATGCATAAAGGATTCACGGTTCACAAATAATGCAAAAAAATTACTTTTTCATCACTTAGACTTGAAAATTCTTTACTTTTTAAGGTTTTGAGTAATGAAATGGTAACCCATAACAAAACACCACGAAACCTTACTTGCACCTCTAACATGATTAAATAAACTTGCGGGAACTAATGGAATGCATAACGGAATCACGGTTAACAAATAATGCGAAAAAATGACTTTTTCATCACTTAGACTTGAAAATTCTATACTTTTTAAGGTTTTGAGTAATGAAATGGTAACCCATAACAAAACACCACGAAACCTTACTCGCACCTCTAACATGATTAAATAAACTTGCGGGGAACTAATGGAATGCATAACGGAATCACGGTTAACAAATAATGCGAAAAAATGACTTTTTCATCACTTAGACTTGAAAATTCTTTACTTTTTAAGGTTTTGAGTAATTAAATGGTAACCCATAACAAAACACCACGAAACCTTACTCGCACCTCTAACATGATTAAATAAACTTGCGGGAACTAATGGAATGCATAACGGAATCACGGTTAACAAATAATGCGAAAAAATGACTTTTTCATCACTTAGACTTGAAAATGCTTAGTTTTTCAAGTTTTGTGTAGTAAAATGGTAAACCGCTTAACCAAACGTCACAAAACCTTACTCGCACGTGAAACATGCCTTAATAAACTTGCTGGAAATAATGTAATGCATAACAGATTCACGGTTCACAAATGATGCGAGAAAATGACTTTTTCATCACTTAAACTTGAAAATGCTTAGTTTTTTAGGTTTTGAGCAGTGAAATGGTAAACCGCTTAACCTAACGCCACAAAATATACTCGCACCACAAATATGCCTAAATGAACGTACGAGAACTAAAAGAATGCCTAACGGATTCACGGTTCACAAATCATTCTCAAAAATGACTTTTTCATCACATAGACTTAAAAATTCTTAGTTTTTGAGGTTTTGAGTAGTAAAACGGTAAATCGCTTAACCAAACGCCACAAAACCTTACTCGCACATCAAAAATAACTAAATGAACTTTCGGGAAAAAAAGGAATGCATAACGTATTCACGGTTCACAAATAATGCAAAATAATGATTTCTTTCATCACTTAGACTTGAAAATTCTTAGTTTTTGGGAAGTGAAACGGTAAACTGCTTAACAATACACCACAAAAACATACACGCACCTCAAACATGCCTAAATAAACTTGCAAGAACTAACGGATTGCATAACGTATTCATGGTTCACAAATAATGCAAAAAAATGACTTTTTCATCACTTACACTTGAAAATGCTTAGATTTTGAGGTTTTGAGTAGTGAAACGGTAAACCGCTTAAGCATCCACCACGAAACCATACTCGCACCTCAAACATGCCTAAATAAACTTGCGGGAACTAATGGAATGCATAAAGGATTCACGGTTCATAAATAATGCAAAAAAATTACTTTTTCATCACTTAGACTTGAAAATTCTTTACTTTTTGAGGTTTTGAGTAATGAAACGGTAACCCATAACAAAACGCCACGAAACCTTACTCGTACCTCAAACATGCTTATATAAACTTGCGGGAACTAATGGAATGCATAACGGAATCACGGTTAACAAATAATGCGAAAAAATGACTTTTTCATCACTTAGACTTGAAAATGCTTAGTTTTTCAAGTTTTGTGTAGTAAAATGGTAAACCGCTTAACCAAACGTCACAAAACCTTACTCGCACGTGAAACATGCCTTAATAAACTTGCTGGAAATAACGTAATGCATAACAGATTCACGGTTCACAAATGATGCGAGAAAATGACTTTTTCATCACTTAAACTTGAAAATGCTTAGTTTTTTAGATTTTGAGCAGTGAAATGGTAAACCGCTTAACCTAACGCCACAAAATATACTCGCACCACAAATATGCCTAAATGAACGTACGAGAACTAAAAGAATGCCTAACGGATTCACGGTTCACAAATCATTCTCAAAAATGACTTTTTCATCACATAGACTTAAAAATTCTTAGTTTTTGAGGTTTTGAGCAGTGAAACGGTAAATCGCTTAACCAAATGCCACAAAACCTTACTCGCACATCAAAAATAACTAAATGAACTTTCGGGAAAAAAAGGAATGCATAACGTATTCACGGTTCACAAATAATGCGAAATAATGATTTCTTTCATCACTTAGACTTGAAAATTCTTAGTTTTTGGGAAGTGAAACGGTAAAGTGCTTAACAATAAACCACAAAAATATACACACACCTCAAACATGCCTAAAAAAATTTGCAAGAACTAACGGATTGCATAACGTATACATGGTTCACAAATAATGCAAAAAAATGACTTTTTCATCACTTACACTTGAAAATGCTTAGATTTTGAGGTTTTGAGTAGTGAAACGGTAAACCGCTTAAGCATCCACCACGAAACCATACTCGCACCTCAAACATGCCTAAATAAACTTGCGGGAACTAATGGAATGCATAAAGGATTCACGGTTCACAAATAATGCAAAAAAATTACTTTTTCATCACTTAGACTTGAAAATTCTTTACTTTTTGAGATTTTGAGTAATGAAATGGTAACCCATAACAAAACACCACGAAACCTTACTCGCACCTCTAACATGATTAAATAAACTTGCGGGAACTAATGGAATGCATAACAGAATCACGGTTAACAAATAATGCGAAAAAATGACTTTTTCATCACTTAGACTTGAAAATGCTCAGTTTTTCAAGTTTTGAGTAGTAAAATGGTAAACCGCTTTACCAAACATCACAAAACCTTACTCGCGCCTGAAACATGCCTTAATAAACTTGCTGGAAATAACGTAATGCATAACAGATTCACGGTTCACAAATGATGCGAGAAAATGACTTTTTCATCACTTAAACATGAAAATGCTTAGTTTTTTAGGTTTTGAGCAGTGAAATGGTAAACCGCTTAACCTAACGCCACAAAATATACTCGCACCACAAATATGCCTAAATGAACGTACGAGAACTAAAAGAATTCCTAACGGATTCACGGTTCACAAATCATTCTCAAAAATGACTTTTTCATCACATAGACTTAAAAATTCTTAGTTTTTGAGGTTTTGAGTAGTGAAACGGTAAATCGCTTAACCAAACGCCACAAAACATTACTCGCACATCAAAAATAACTAAATGAACTTTCGGGAAAAAAAGGAATGCATAATGTATTCACGGTTCACAAATAATGCGAAATAATGATTTTTTTCATCACTTAGACTTGAAAATTCTTAGTTTTTGGGAAGTGAAACGGTAAACTGCTTAACAATACACCACAAAAACTTACACGCACCTCAAACATCCCTAAATAAACTTGCGATAACTAACGGATTGCATAACGTATTCATGGTTCACAAATAATGCGAAAAAATGACTTTTTCATTACTTACACTTGAAAATGCTTAGATTTTGATGTTTTGAGTAGTGAAACGGTAAACCGCTTAAGCATCCACCACGAAACCATACTCGCACCTCAAACATGCCTAAATAAACTTGCGGGAACTAATGGAATGCATAAAGGATTCACGGTTCATAAATAATGCAAAAAAATTACTTTTTCATCACTTAGACTTGAAAATTCTTTACTTTTTGAGGTTTTGAGTAATGAAATGGTAACCCATAACAAAACACCACGAAACCTTACTCGTACCTCAAACATGCTTAAATAAACTTGCGGGAACTAATGGAATGCATAACGGAATCAGGGTTAACAAATAATGCAAAAAAATGACTTTTTCATCACTTAGACTTGAAAATGCTTAGTTTTTTAAGTTTTGAGTAGTAAAACGGTAAACCGCTGAACCAAACGTCACAAAACCTTACTCGCACCTCAAACATGCCTAAATAAACTTGCTGGAAATAACGTAATGCATAACAGATTCACGGTTCACAAATGATGCGAGAAAATGACTTTTTCATCACTTAAACATGAAAATGCTTAGTTTTTTAGATTTTGAGCAGTGAAATGGTAAACCGCTTAACCTAACGCCACGAAATATACTCGCACCACAAATATGCCTAGATGAACGTATGAGAACTAAAAGAATGCCTAACGGATTCACGGTTCACAAATCATTCTCAAAAATGACTTTTTCATCTCATAGACTTAAAAATTCTTAGTTTTTGAGGTTTTGAGTAGTGAAACGGTAAATCGCTTAATCAAACGCCACAAAACCTTACTCGCACATCAAAAATAACTAAATGAACTCTCGGGAAAAAAAGGAATGCATATTGTATTCACGGTTCACAAATAATGCGAAATAATGATTTTTTTCGTCATTTAGACTTGAAAATTCTTAGTTTTTGGGAAGTGAAACGGTAAACTGCTTAACAATACACCACAAAAACTTACACGCACCTCAAACATGCCTAAATAAACTTGCAAGAACTAACGGATTGCATAACGTATTCATGGTTCACAAACAATGCAAAAAAATGACTTTTTCATCACTTACACTTGAAAATGCTTAGATTTTGAGGTTTTGAGTAGTGAAACGGTAAACCGCTTAAGCATCCACCACGAAACCATACTCGCACCTCAAACATGCCTAAATAAACTTGCGAGAACTAATGGAATGCATAAAGGATTCACGGTTCACAAATAATGCAAAAAAATTACTTTTTCATCACTTAGACTTGAAAATTCTTTACTTTTTAAGGTTTTGAGTAATGACATGGTAACCCATAACAAAACACCACGAAACCTTACTCGCACCTCTAACATGATTAAATAAACTTGCGGGAACTAATGGAATGCATAACGGAATCACGGTTAACAAATAATGTGAAAAAATGACTTTTTCATCACTTAGACTTGAAAATGCTTAGTTTTTCAAGTTTTGAGTAGTAAAATGGTAAACCGCTTTACCAAACATCACAAAACCTTACTCGCGCCTGAAACATGCCTTAATAAACTTGCTGGAAATAACGTAATGCATAACAGATTCACGGTTCACAAATGATGCGAGAAAATGACTTTTTCATCACTTAAACTTGAAAATGCTTAGTTTTTTAGGTTTTGAGCAGTGAAATGGTAAACTGCTTAACCTAACGCCACAAAATATACTCGCACCTCAAATATGCCTAAATGACCGTACGAGAACTAAAAGAATTCCTAACGGATTCACGGTTCACAAATCATTCTCAAAAATGACTTTTTCATCACATAGACTTAAAAATTCTTAGTTTTTGAGGTTTTGAGCAGTGAAACGGTAAATCGCTTAACCAAATGCCACAAAACATTACTCGCACATCAAAAATAACTAAATGAACTTTCGGGAAAAAAAGGAATGCATAACGTATTCACGGTTCACAAATAATGCGAAATAATGATTTTTTTCATCACTTAGACTTGAAAATTCTTAGTTTTTGGGAAGTGAAACGGTAACCTGCTTAACAATACACCACAAAAACTTACACGCACCTCAAACATCCCTAAATAAACTTGCGATAACTAACGGATTGCATAACGTATTCATGGTTCACAAATAATGCGAAAAAATGACTTTTTCATCACTTACACTTGAAAATGCTTAGATTTTGATGTTTTGAGTAGTGAAACGGTAAACCGCTTAAGCATCCACCACGAAACCTTACTCGCACCTCTAACATGATTAAATAAACTTGCGGGAACTAATCGAATGCATAACGGAATCACGGTTAACAAATAATGCGAAAAAATGACTTTTTCATCACTTAGACTTGAAAATTCTTTACTTTTTAAGGTTTTGAGTAATTAAATGGTAACCCATAACAAAACACCACGAAACCTTACTCGCACCTCTAACATGATTAAATAAACTTGCGGGAACTAATGGAATGCATAACGGAATCACGGGTAACAAATAATGCAAAAAAATGACTTTTTCATCACTTAGACTTGAAAATGCTTAGTTTTTCAAGTTTTGAGTAGTAAAATGGTAAACCGCTTAACCAAACGTCACAAAACCTTACTCGCGCGTGAAACATGCCTTAATAAACTTGCTGGAAATAACGTAATGCATAGCAGATTCACGGTTCACAAATGATGCGAGAAAATGACTTTTTCATCACTTAAACTTGAAAATGCTTAGTTTTTTAGGTTTTGAGCAGTGAAATGGTAAACCGCTTAACCTAACGCCACAAAATATACTCGCACCTCAAATATGCCTAAATGAACGTACGAGAACTAAAAGAATTCCTAACGGATTCACGGTTCACAAATCATTCTCAAAAATGACTTTTTCATCACATAGACTTAAAAATTCTTAGTTTTTGAGGTTTTGAGCAGTGAAACGGTAAATCGCTTAACCAAATGCCACAAAACATTACTCGCACATCAAAAATAACTAAATGAACTTTCGGGAAAAAAAGGAATGCATAACGTATTCACGGTTCACAAATAATGCGAAATAATGATTTTTTTCATCACTTAGACTTGAAAATTCTTAGTTTTTGGGAAGTGAAACGGTAAACTGCTTAACAATACACCACAAAAACTTACACGCACCTCAAACATCCCTAAATAAACTTGCGATAACTAACGGATTGCATAACGTATTCATGGTTCACAAATAATGCGAAAAAATGACTTTTTCATCACTTACACTTGAAAATGCTTAGATTTTGATGTTTTGAGTAGTGAAACGGTAAACCGCTTAAGCATCCACCACGAAACCTTACTCGCACCTCTAACATGATTAAATAAACTTGCGGGAACTAATCGAATGCATAACGGAATCACGGTTAACAAATAATGCGAAAAAATGACTTTTTCATCACTTAGACTTGAAAATTCTGTACTTTTTAAGGTTTTGAGTAATTAAATGGTAACCCATAACAAAACACCACGAAACCTTACTCGCACCTCTAACATGATTAAATAAACTTGCGGGAACTAATGGAATGCATAACGGAATCACGGGTAACAAATAATGCGAAAAAATGACTTTTTCATCACTTAGACTTGAAAATGCTTAGTTTTTCAAGTTTTGAGTAGTAAAATGGTAAACCGCTTAACCAAACGTCACAAAACCTTACTCGCGCGTGAAACATGCCTTAATAAACTTGCTGGAAATAACGTAATGCATAACAGATTCACGGTTCACAAATGATGCGAGAAAATGACTTTTTCATCACTTAAACTTGAAAATGCTTAGTTTTTTAGGTTTTGAGCAGTGAAATGGTAAACCGCTTAACCTATCGCCACAAAATATACTCGCACCTCAAATATGCCTAAATGAACGTACGAGAACTAAAAGAATTCCTAACGGATTTACGGTTCACAAATCATTCTCAAAAATGACTTTTTCATCACATAGACTTAAAAATTCTTAGTTTTGAGGTTTTGAGTAGTGAAACGGTAAATCGCTTAACCAAATGCCACAAAACATTACTCGCACATCAAAAATAACTAAATGAACTTTCGGGAAAAAAAGGAATGCATAACGTATTCACGGTTCACAAATAATGCGAAATAATGATTTTTTTCATCACTTAGACTTGAAAATTCTTAGTTTTTGGGAAGTGAAACGGTAAACTGCTTAACAATACACCACAAAAACTTACACGCACCTCAAACATCCCTAAATAAACTTGCGATAACTAACGGATTGCATAACGTATTCATGGTTCACAAATAATGCGAAAAAATGACTTTTTCATCACTTACACTTGAAAATGTTTAGATTTTGATGTTTTGAGTAGTGAAACGGTAAACCGCTTAAGCATCCACCACGAAACCTTACTCGCACCTCTAACATGATTAAATAAACTTGCGGGAACTAATCGAATGCATAACGGAATCACGGTTAACAAGTAATGCGAAAAAATGACTTTTTCATCACTTAGACTTGAAAATTCTTTACTTTTTAAGGTTTTGAGTAATTAAATGGTAACCCATAACAAAACACCACGAAACCTTACTCGCACCTCTAACATGATTAAATAAACTTGCGGGAACTAATGGAATGCATAACGGAATCACGGTTAACAAATAATGCGAAAAAATGACTTTTTCATCACTTAGACTTGAAAATGCTTAGTTTTTCAAGTTTTGAGTAGTAAAATGGTAAACCGCTTAACCAAACGTCACAAAACCTTACTCGCGCGTGAAACATGCCTTAATAAACTTGCTGGAAATAACGTAATGCATAACAGATTCACGGTTCACAAATGATGCGAGAAAATGACTTTTTCATCACTTAAACTTGAAAATGCTTAGTTTTTTAGGTTTTGAGCTGTGAAATGGTAAACCGCTTAACCTAACGCCACAAAATATACTCGCACCACAAATATGCCTAAATGAACGTACGAGAACTAAAAGAATGCCTAACGGATTCACGGTTCACAAATCATTCTCAAAAATGACTTTTTCATCACACAGACTTAAAAATTCTTAGTTTTTGAGGTTTTGAGTAGTGAAACGGTAAATCGCTTAACCAAACGCCACAAAACCTTACTCGCACATCAAAAATAACTAAATGAACTTTTCGGGGAAAAAAGGAATGCATAACGTATTCACGGTTCACAAATAATACAAAATAATGATTTCTTTCATCACTTAGACTTGAAAATTCTTAGTTTTTGGGAAGTGAAACGGTAAACTGCTTAACAATACACCACAAAAACATACACGCACCTCAAACATCCCTAAATAAACTTGCGATAACTAACGGATTGCATAACGTATTCATGGTTCACAAATAATGCGAAAAAATGACTTTTTCATCACTTACACTTGAAAATGCTTAGATTTTGATGTTTTGAGTAGTGAAACGGTAAACCGCTTAAGCATCCACCACGAAACCTTACTCGCACCTCTAACATGATTAAATAAACTTGCGGGAACTAATCGAATGCATAACGGAATCACGGTTAACAAATAATGCGAAAAAATGACTTTTTCATCACTTAGACTTGAAAATTCTTTACTTTTTAAGGTTTTGAGTAATTAAATGGTAACCCATAACAAAACACCACGAAACCTTACTCGCACCTCTAACATGATTAAATAAACTTGCGGGAACTAATGGAATGCATAACGGAATCACGGGTAACAAATAATGCGAAAAAATGACTTTTTCATCACTTAGACTTGAAAATGCTTAGTTTTTCAAGTTTTGAGTAGTAAAATGGTAAACCGCTTTACCAAACATCACAAAACCTTACTCGCGCCTGAAACATGCCTTAATAAACTTGCTGGAAATAACGTAATGCATAACAGATTCACGGTTCACAAATGATGCGAGAAAATGACTTTTTCATCACTTAAACTTGAAAATGCTTAGTTTTTTAGGTTTTGAGCAGTGAAATGGTAAACCGCTTAACCTAACGCCACAAAATATACTCGCACCACAAATATGCCTAAATGAACGTACGAGAACTAAAAGAATTCCTAACGGATTCACGGTTCACAAATCATTCTCAAAAATGACTTTTTCATCACATAGACTTAAAAATTCTTAGTTTTTGAGGTTTTGAGTAGTGAAACGGTAAATCGCTTAACCAAACGCCACAAAACATTACTCGCACATCAAAAATAACTAAATGAACTTTCGGGAAAAAAAGGAATGCATAACGTATTCACGGTTCACAAATAATGCGAAATAATGATTTTTTTCATCACTTAGACTTGAAAATTCTTAGTTTTTGGGAAGTGAAACGGTAAACTGCTTAACAATACACCACAAAAACTTACACGCACCTCAAACATCCCTAAATAAACTTGCGATAACTAACGGATTGCATAACGTATTCATGGTTCACAAATAATGCGAAAAAATGACTTTTTCATCACTTACACTTGAAAATGCTTAGATTTTGATGTTTTGAGTAGTGAAACGGTAAACCGCTTAAGCATCCACCACGAAACCTTACTCGCACCTCTGACATGATTAAATAAACTTGCGGGAACTAATCGAATGCATAACGGAATCACGGTTAACAAATAATGCGAAAAAATGACTTTTTCATCACTTAGACTTGAAAATTCTTTACTTTTTAAGGTTTTGAGTAATTAAATGGTAACCCATAACAAAACACCACGAAACCTTACTCGCACCTCTAACATGATTAAATAAACTTGCGGGAACTAATGGAATGCATAACGGAATCACGGGTAACAAATAATGCGAAAAAATGACTTTTTCATCACTTAGACTTGAAAATGCTTAGTTTTTCAAGTTTTGAGTAGTAAAATGGTAAACCGCTTAACCAAACGTCACAAAACCTTACTCGCGCGTGAAACATGCCTTAATAAACTTGCTGGAAATAACGTAATGCATAACAGATTCACGGTTCACAAATGATGCGAGAAAATGACTTTTTCATCACTTAAACTTGAAAATGCTTAGTTTTTTAGGTTTTGAGCAGTGAAATGGTAAACCGCTTAACCTATCGCCACAAAATATACTCGCACCTCAAATATGCCTAAATGAACGTACGAGAACTAAAAGAATTCCTAACGGATTCACGGTTCACAAATCATTCTCAAAAATGACTTTTTCATCACATAGACTTAAAAATTCTTAGTTTTGAGGTTTTGAGTAGTGAAACGGTAAATCGCTTAACCAAATGCCACAAAACATTACTCGCACATCAAAAATAACTAAATGAACTTTCGGGAAAAAAAGGAATGCATAACGTATTCACGGTTCACAAATAATGCGAAATAATGATTTTTTTCATCACTTAGACTTGAAAATTCTTAGTTTTTGGGAAGTGAAACGGTAAACTGCTTAACAATACACCACAAAAACTTACACGCACCTCAAACATCCCTAAATAAACTTGCGATAACTAACGGATTGCATAACGTATTCATGGTTCACGAATAATGCGAAAAAATGACTTTTTCATCACTTACACTTGAAAATGTTTAGATTTTGATGTTTTGAGTAGTGAAACGGTAAACCGCTTAAGCATCCACCACGAAACCTTACTCGCACCTCTAACATGATTAAATAAACTTGCGGGAACTAATCGAATGCATAACGGAATCACGGTTAACAAATAATGCGAAAAAATGACTTTTTCATCACTTAGACTTGAAAATTCTTTACTTTTTAAGGTTTTGAGTAATTAAATGGTAACCCATAACAAAACACCACGAAACCTTACTCGCACCTCTAACATGATTAAATAAACTTGCGGGAACTAATGGAATGCATAACGGAATCACGGTTAACAAATAATGCGAAAAAATGACTTTTTCATCACTTAGACTTGAAAATGCTTAGTTTTTCAAGTTTTGAGTAGTAAAATGGTAAACCGCTTAACCAAACGTCACAAAACCTTACTCGCGCGTGAAACATGCCTTAATAAACTTGCTGGAAATAACGTAATGCATAACAGATTCACGGTTCACAAATGATGCGAGAAAATGACTTTTTCATCACTTAAACTTGAAAATGCTTAGTTTTTTAGGTTTTGAGCTGTGAAATGGTAAACCGCTTAACCTAACGCCACAAAATATACTCGCACCACAAATATGCCTAAATGAACGTACGAGAACTAAAAGAATGCCTAACGGATTCACGGTTCACAAATCATTCTCAAAAATGACTTTTTCATCACACAGACTTAAAAATTCTTAGTTTTTGAGGTTTTGAGTAGTGAAACGGTAAATCGCTTAACCAAACGCCACAAAACCTTACTCGCACATCAAAAATAACTAAATGAACTTTCGGGGAAAAAAGGAATGCATAACGTATTCACGGTTCACAAATAATGCAAAATAATGATTTCTTTCATCACTTAGACTTGAAAATTCTTAGTTTTTGGGAAGCGAAAAAATGACTTTTTCATCACTTAGACTTGAAAATTCTTAGTTTTTGAGGTTTTGAGTAGTGAAACGGTAAATCGCTTAACCAAACGCCACAAAACCTTACTCGCACATCAAAAATAACTAAATGAACTTTCGGGGAAAAAAGGAATGCATAACGTATTCACGGTTCACAAATAATGCAAAATAATGATTTCTTTCATCACTTAGACTTGAAAATTCTTAGTTTTTGGGAAGTGAAACGGTAAACTGCTTAACAATACACCACAAAAACATACACGCACCTCAAACATGCCTAAATAAACTTGCAAGAACTAACGGATTGCATAACGTATTCATGGTTCACAAATAATGCAAAAAAATGACTTTTTCATCACTTACACTTGAAAATGCTTAGATTTTGAGGTTTTGAGTAGTGAAACGGTAAACCGCTTAAGCATCCACCACAAAACCATACTCGCACCTCAAACATGCCTAAATAAACTTGCGGGAACTAATGGAATGCATAAAGGATTCACGGTTCACAAATAATGCAAAAAAATTACTTTTTCATCACTTAGACTTGAAAATTCTTTACTTTTTGAGGTTTTGAGTAATGAAATGGTAACCCATAACAAAACACCACGAAACCTTACTCGCACCTCTAACATGATTAAATAAACTTGCGGGAACTAATGGAATGCATAACGAAATCACGGTTAACAAATAATGCGAAAAAATGACTTTTTCATCACTTAGACTTGAAAATTCTTTACTTTTTAAGGTTTTGAGTAATGAAATGGTAACCCATAACAAAACACCACGAAACCTTACTCGCACCTCTAACATGATTAAATAAACTTGCGGGAACTAATGGAATGCATAACGGAATCACGGTTAACAAATAATGCGAAAAAATGACTTTTTCATCACTTAGACTTGAAAATTCTTTACTTTTTAAGGTTTTTGAGTAATTAAATGGTAACCCATAACAAAACACCACGAAACCTTACTCGCACCTCTAACATGATTAAATAAACTTGCGGGAACTAATGGAATGCATAACGGAATCACGGTTAACAAATAATGCGAAAAAAATGACTTTTTCATCACTTAGACTTGAAAATGCTTAGTTTTTCAAGTTTTGAGTAGTAAAATGGTAAACCGCTTAACCAAACGTCACAAAACCTTACACGCGCGTGAAACATGCCTTAATAAACTTGCTGGAAATAACGTAATGCATAACAGATTCACGGTTCACAAATGATGCGAGAAAATGACTTTTTCATCACTTAAACTTGAAAATGCTTAGTTTTTTAGGTTTTGAGCAGTGAAATGGTAAACCGCTTAACCTAACGCCACAAAATATACTCGCACCACAAATATGCCTAAATGAACGTACGAGAACTAAAAGAATGCCTAACGGATTCACGGTTCACAAATCATTCTCAAAAATGACTTTTTCATCACATAGACTTAAAAATTCTTAGTTTTTGAGGTTTTGAGTAGTGAAACGGTAAATCGCTTAACCAAACGCCACAAAACCTTACTCGCACATCAAAAATAACTAATTGAACTTTCGGGGAAAAAAGGAATGCATAACGTATTCACGGTTCACAAATAATGCGAAATAATGATTTCTTTCATCACTTAGACTTGAAAATTCTTAGTTTTTGGGAAGTGAAACGGTAAACTGCCTAACAATAAACCACAAAAACATACACGCACCTCAAACATGCCTAAATAAACTTGCAAGAACTAACGGATTGCATAACGTATTCATGGTTCACAAATAATGCAAAAAAATGACTTTTTCATCACTTACACTTGAAAATGCTTAGATTTTGAGGTTTTGAGTAGTGAAACGGTAAACCGCTTAAGCATCCACCACGAAACCATACTCGCACCTCTAACATGCCTAAATAAACTTGCGGGAACTAATGGAATGCATAAAGGATTCACGGTTCACAAATAATGCAAAAAAATGACTTTTTCATCACTTAGACTTGAAAATTCTTTACTTTTTGAGGTTTTGAGTAATGAAATGGTAACCCATAACAAAACACCACGAAACCTTACTCGCACCTCTAATATGATTAAATAAACTTGCGGGAACTAATGGAATGCATAACGGAATCACGGTTAACAAATAATGCGAAAAAATGACTTTTTCATCACTTAGACTTGAAAATGCTTAGTTTTTCAAGTTTTGAGTAGTAAAATGGTAAAACGCTTAACCAAACGTCACAAAACCTTACTCGCGCCTGAAACATGCCTTAATAAACTTGCTGGAAATAACATAATGCATAACAGATTCACGGTTCACAAATGATGCGAGAAAATGACTTTTTCATCACTTAAACTTGAAAATGCTTAGTTTTTTAGGTTTTGAGCAGTGAAATGGTAAACCGCTTAACCTAACGCCACAAAATATACTCGCACCACAAATTTGCCTAAATGAACGTACGAGAACTAAAAGAATGCCTAACGGATTCATGGTTCACAAATCATTCTCAAAAATGACTTTTTCATCACATAGACTTAGAAATTCTTAGTTTTTGAGGTTTTGAGTAGTGAAATGGTAAATCGCTTAACCAAACGCCACAAAACCTTACTCGCACATCAAAAATAACAAAATGAACTTTCGGGAAAAAAAGGAATGCATAACGTATTCACGGTTCACAAATAATGCGAAATAATGATTTTTTTCATCACTTAGACTTGAAAATTCTTAGTTTTTGGGAAGTGAAATGGTAAACTGCTTAACAATACACCACAAAAACTTACACGCACCTCAAACATCCCTAAATAAACTTGCAATAACTAACGGATTGCATAACGTATTCATGGTTAACAAATAATGCGAAAAAATGACTTTGTCATCACTTACACTTGAAAATGCTTAGATTTTGATGTTTTGAGTAGTGAAACGGTAAACCGCTTAAGCATCCACCACGAAACCATACTCACACCTCAAACATGCCTAAATAAACTTGCGGGAATTAATGGAATGCATAAAGGATTCACGGTTCATAAATAATGCAAAAAAATTACTTTTTCATCACTTAGACTTGAAAATTCTTTACTTTTTGAGGTTTTCAGTAATGAAACGGTAACCCATAACAAAACACCACGAAACCTTACTCGTACCTCAAACATGCTTAAATAAACTTGCGGGAACTAATGGAATGCATAACGGAATCACGGTTAACAAATAATGCAAAAAAATGACTTTTTCATCATTTAGACTTGAAAATGCTTAGTTTTTTAAGTTTTGAGTAGTAAAACGGTAAACCGCTGAACCAAACGTCACAAAACCTTACTCGCACCTCAAACATGCCTAAATAAACTTGCTGGAAATAACGTAATGCATAACAGATTCACGGTTCACAAATGATGCGAGAAAATGACTCTTTCATCACTTAAACTTGAAAATGCTTAGTTTTTTAGGTTTTGAGCAGTGAAATGGTAAACCGCTTAACCGAACGCCACGAAATATACTCGCACCACAAATATGCCTAAATGAACGTATGAGAACTAAAAGAATGCCTAACGGATTCACGGTTCACAAATCATTCTCAAAAATGACTTTTTCATCACATAGACTTAAAAATTCTTAGTTTTTGAGGTTTTGAGTAGTGAAACGGTAAATCGCTTAACCAAACGCCACAAAACCTTACTCGCACATCAAAAATAACTAAATGAACTTTCGGGAAAAAAAGGAATGCATAACGTATTCACGGTTCACAAATAATGCGAAATAATGATTTTTTTCATCATTTAGACTTGAAAATTCTTAGTTTTTGGGAAGTGAAACGGTAAACTGCTTAACAATACACCACAAAAACTTACACGCACCTCAAACATGCCTAAATAAACTTGCAAGAACTAACGGATTGCATAACGTATTCATGGTTCACAAATAATGCAAAAAAATGACTTTTTCATCACTTTCACTTGAAAATGCTTAGATTTTGAGGTTTTGGGTAGTGAAACGGTAAACCGCTTAAGCATCCACCACGAAACCATACTCGCACCTCTAACATGATTAAATAAACTTGCGGGAACTAATGGAATGCATACCGGAATCAGGGTTAACAAATAATGCGAAAAAATGACTTTTTCATCACTTAGACTTGAAAATGCTTAGTTTTTCAAGTTTTGAGTAGTAATATGGTAAACCGCTTAACCAAACGTCACAAAACCTTACTCGCGCCTGAAACATGCCTAAATAAACTTGCTGGAAATAACGTAATGCATAACAGATTCGCGGTTCACAAATGATGCGAGAAAATGACTTTTTCATCACTTAAACTTGAAAATGCTTAGTTTTTGAGGATTTGAGCAGTGAAATGGTAAACCGCTTAACCTAATGCCACGAAACATACTCGCACCACAAATATACCTAAATGAACTTGCGAGATCTCAAAGAATGCCTAACGGATTCACGGTTCACAAACCATTCTCAACAATGACTTTTTCATCACATAGACTTAAAAATTCTTAGTTTTTGAGGTTTTGAGTAGTGAAACGGTAAACCGCTTAACCAAACGCCACAAAACCTTACTCGCACATCAAAAATAACTAAATGAACTTTCGGGAAAAAAAGGAATGCATAACGTATTCACGGTTCACAAATAATGCGGTATAATGATTTTTTTCATCACTTAGACTTGAAAATTCTTAGTTTTTGAGAAGTGAAACGGTAAACCGCTTAACAATACGCCACAAAAAATTACACGCACCTCAAACATGCCTAAATAAACTTGCGATAACTAACGAATTGCATAACGTATTCATGGTTCACAAACAATGCGAAAAAATGACTTTTTCATCGCTTAGACTTGAAAATTCTTTACTTTTTGAGGTTTTGAGTAATGAAATGGTAACCCATAACAAAACACCACGAAACCTTACTCGCACCTCTAACATGATTAAATAAACTTGCGGGAACTAATGGAATGCATAACAGAATCACGGTTAACAAATAATACGAAAAAATGACTTTTTCATCACTTAGACTTGAAAATGCTTAGTTTTTCAAGTTTTGAGTAGTAAAATGGTAAACCGCTTTACCAAACATCACAAAACCTTACTCGCGCCTGAAACATGCCTTAATAAACTTGCTGGAAATAACGTAATGCATAACAGATTCACGGTTCACAAATGATACGAGAAAATGACTTTTTCATCACTTAAACATGAAAATGCTTAGTTTTTTAGGTTTTGAGCAGTGAAATGGTAAACCGCTTAACCTAACGCCACAAAATATACTCGCACCACAAATATGCCTAAATGAACATACGAGAACTAAAAGAATTCCTAACGGATTCACGGTTCACAAATCATTCTCAAAAATGACTTTTTCATCACATAGACTTAAAAATTCTTAGTTTTTGAGGTTTTGAGTAGTGAAACGGTAAATCGCTTAACCAAACGCCACAAAACTTTACTCGCACATCAAAAATAACTAAATGAACTTTCGGGAAAAAAAGGAATGCATAACGTATTCACGGTTCACAAATAATGCGAAATAATGATTTTTTTCATCACTTAGACTTGAAAATTCTTAGTTTTTGGGAAGTGAAACGGTAAACTGCTTAACAATACACCACAAAAACTTACACGCACCTCAAACATCCCTAAATAAACTTGCGATAACTAACGGATTGCATAACGTATTCATGGTTCACAAATAATGCGAAAAAATGACTTTTTCATCACTTACACTTGAAAATGCTTAGATTTTGATGTTTTGAGTAGTGAAACGGTAAACCGCTTAAGCATCCACCACGAAACCATACTCGCACCTCAAACATGCCTAAATAAACTTGCGGGAACTAATGGAATGCATAAAGGATTCACGGTTCATAAATAATGCAAAAAAATTACTTTTTCATCACTTAGACTTGAAAATTCTTTACTTTTTGAGGTTTTGAGTAATGAAATGGTAACCCATAACAAAACACCACGAAACCTTACTCGTACCTCAAACATGCTTAAATAAACTTGCGGGAACTAATGGAATGCATAACGGAATCACGGTTAACAAATAATGCAAAAAAATGACTTTTTCATCACTTAGACTTGAAAATGCTTAGTTTTTTAAGTTTTGAGTAGTAAAACGGTAAACCGCTGAACCAAACGTCACAAAACCTTACTCGCACCTCAAACATGCCTAAATAAACTTGCTGGAAATAACGTAATGCATAACAGATTCACGGTTCACAAATGATGCGAGAAAATGACTTTTTCATCACTTAAACATGAAAATGCTTAGTTTTTTAGATTTTGAGCAGTGAAATGGTAAACCGCTTAACCTAACGCCACGAAATATACTCGCACCACAAATATGCCTAAATGAACGTATGAGAACTAAAAGAATGCCTAACGGATTCACGGTTCACAAATCATTCTCAAAAATGACTTTTTCATCTCATAGACTTAAAAATTCTTAGTTTTTGAGGTTTTGAGTAGTGAAATGGTAAATCGCTTAATCAAACGCCACAAAACCTTACTCGCACATCAAAAATAACTAAATGAACTCTCGGGAAAAAAAGGAATGCATATTGTATTCACGGTTCACAAATAATGCGAAATAATGATTTTTTTCATCATTTAGACTTGAAAATTCTTAGTTTTTGGGAAGTGAAACGGTAAACTGCTTAACAATACACCACAAAAACTTACACGCACCTCAAACATGCCTAAATAAACTTGCAAGAACTAACGGATTGCATAACGTATTCATGGTTCACAAACAATGCAAAAAAATGACTTTTTCATCACTTACACTTGAAAATGCTTAGATTTTGAGGTTTTGAGTAGTGAAACGGTAAACCGATTAAGCATCCACCACGAAACCATACTCGCACCTCAAACATGCCTAAATAAACTTGCGAGAACTAATGGAATGCATAAAGGATTCACGGTTCACAAGTAATGCAAAAAAATTACTTTTTCATCACTTAGACTTGAAAATTCTTTACTTTTTAAGGTTTTGAGTAATGACATGGTAACCCATAACAAAACACCACGAAACCTTACTCGCACCTCTAACATGATTAAATAAACTTGCGGGAACTAATGGAATGCATAACGGAATCACGGGTAACAAATAATGCGAAAAAATGACTTTTTCATCACTTAGACTTGAAAATGCTTAGTTTTTCAAGTTTTGAGTAGTAAAATGGTAAACCGCTTAACCAAACGTCACAAAACCTTACTCGCGCGTGAAACATGCCTTAATAAACTTGCTGGAAATAACGTAATGCATAACAGATTCACGGTTCACAAATGATGCGAGAAAATGACTTTTTCATCACTTAAACTTGAAAATGCTTAGTTTTTGAGGATTTGAGCAGTGAAATGGTAAACCGCTTAACCTAACGCCACGAAACATACTCGCACCACAAATATGCCTAAATGAACTTACGAGAACTCAAAAATTGCCTAACGGATTCACGGTTCACAAATCATTCTCAACAATGACGTTTTCATCACATAGACTTAAAAATTCTTAGTTTTTGAGGTTTTGAGTAGTGAAACGGTAAACCGCTTAACCAAACGCCACAAAACCTTACTCGCACATCAAAAATAACTAAATGAACTTTCGGGAAAAAAAAGGAATGCATAACGTATTCACGGTTCACAAATAATGCGAAATAATGATTTTTTCATCACTTAGACTTGAAAATTCTTAGTTTTTGAGAAGTGAAACGGTAAACCGCTTAACAATACACCACAAAAACTTACACGCACCTCGAACATGCCTAAATAAACTTGCGATAACTAACGGATTGCATAACGTATTCATGGTTCACAAATAATGCGAAAAAATGACTTTTTCATCACTTACACTTGAAAATGCTTAGATTTTGATGTTTTGAGTAGTGAAACGGTAAACCGCTTAAGCATCCACCACGAAACCTTACTCGCACCTCTAACATGATTAAATAAACTTGCGGGAACTAATCGAATGCATAACGGAATCACGGTTAACAAATAATGCGAAAAAATGACTTTTTCATCACTTAGACTTGAAAATTCTTTACTTTTTAAGGTTTTGAGTAATTAAATGGTAACCCATAACAAAACACCACGAAACCTTACTCGCACCTCTAACATGATTAAATAAACTTGCGGGAACTAATGGAATGCATAACGGAATCACGGGTAACAAATAATGCGAAAAAATGACTTTTTCATCACTTAGACTTGAAAATGCTTAGTTTTTCAAGTTTTGAGTAGTAAAATGGTAAAACGCTTTACCAAACATCACAAAACCTTACTCGCGCCTGAAACATGCCTTAATAAACTTGCTGGAAATAACGTAATGCATAACAGATTCACGGTTCACAAATGATGCGAGAAAATGAGTTTTTCATCACTTAAACTTGAAAATGCTTAGTTTTTTAGGTTTTGAGCAGTGAAATGATAAACCGCTTAACCTAACGCCACAAAATATACTCGCACCTCAAATATGCCTAAATGAACGTACGAGAACTAAAAGAATTCCTAACGGATTCACGGTTCACAAATCATTCTCAAAAATGACTTTTTCATCAACATAGACTTAAAAATTCTTAGTTTTTGAGGTTTTGAGTAGTGAAACGGTAAATCGCTTAACCAAACGCCACAAAACATTACTCGCACATCAAAAATAACTAAATGAACTTTCGGGAAAAAAAGGAATGCATAACGTATTCACGGTTCACAAATAATGCGAAATAATGATTTTTTTCATCACTTAGACTTGAAAATTCTTAGTTTTTTGGGAAGTGAAACAGTAAACTGCTTAACAATACACCACAAAAACTTACACGCACCTCAAACATCCCTAAATAAACTTGTGATAACTAACGGATTGCATAACGTATTCATGGTTCACAAATAATGCGAAAAAATGACTTTTTCATCACTTACACTTGAAAATGCTTAGATTTTGATGTTTTGAGTAGTGAAACGGTAAACCGCTTAAGCATCCACCACGAAACCATACTCGCACCTCAAACATGCCTAAATAAACTTGCGGGAACTAATGGAATGCATAAAGGATTCACGGTTCATAAATAATGCAAAAAAATTACTTTTTCATCACTTAGACTTGAAAATTCTTTACTTTTTGAGGTTTTGAGTAATGAAATGGTAACCCATAACAAAACACCACGAAACCTTACTCGTACCTCAAACATGCTTAAATAAACTTGCGGGAACTAATGGAATGCATAACGGAATCACGGTTAACAAATAATGCAAAAAAAATGACTTTTTCATCACTTAGACTTGAAAATGCTTAGTTTTTTAAGTTTTGAGTAGTAAAACGGTAAACCGCTGAACCAAACGTCACAAAACCTTACTCGCACCTCAAACATGCCTAAATAAACTTGCTGGAAATAACGTAATGCATAACAGATTCACGGTTCACAAATGATGCGAGAAAATGACTTTTTCATCACTTAAACATGAAAATGCTTAGTTTTTTAGATTTTGAGCAGTGAAATGGTAAACCGCTTAACCTAACGCCACGAAATATACTCGTACCACAAATATGCCTAAATGAACGTATGAGAACTAAAAGAATGCCTAACGGATTCACGGTTCACAAATCATTCTCAAAAATGACTTTTTCATCTCATAGACTTAAAAATTCTTAGTTTTTGAGGTTTTGAGTAGTGAAACGGTAAATCGCTTAATCAAACGCCACAAAACCTTACTCGCACATCAAAAATAACTAAATGAACTCTCGGGAAAAAAAGGAATGCATATTGTATTCACGGTTCACAAATAATGCGAAATAATGATTTTTTTCATCATTTAGACTTGAAAATTCTTAGTTTTTGGGAAGTGAAACGGTAAACTGCTTAACAATACACCACAAAAACTTACACGCACCTCATGCCTAAATAAACTTGCAAGAACTAACGGATTGCATAACGTATTCATGGTTCACAAACAATGCAAAAAAATGACTTTTTCATCACTTACACTTGAAAATGCTTAGATTTTGAGGTTTTGAGTAGTGAAACGGTAAACCGCTTAAGCATCCACCACGAAACCATACTCGCACCTCAAACATGCCTAAATAAACTTGCGAGAACTAATGTAATGCATAAAGGATTCACGGTTCACAAATAATGCAAAAAAATTACTTTTTCATCACTTAGACTTGAAAATTCTTTACTTTTTAAGGTTTTGAGTAATGACATGGTAACCCATAACAAAACACCACGAAACCTTACTCGCACCTCTAACATGATTAAATAAACTTGCGGGAACTAATGGAATGCCATAACGGAATCACGGTTAACAAATAATGTGAAAAAATGGACTTTTTCATCACTTAGACTTGAAAATGCTTAGTTTTTCAAGTTTTGAGTAGTAAAATGGTAAACCGCTTTACAAAACATCACAAAACCTTACTCGCGCCTGAAACATGCCTTAATAAACTTGCTGGAAATAACGTAATGCATAACAGATTCACGGTTCACAAATGATGCGAGGGAAAATGACTTTTTCATCACTTAAACTTGAAAATGCTTAGTTTTTTAGGTTTTGAGCAGTGAAATGGTAAACCGCTTAACCTAACGCCACAAAATATACTCGCACCTCAAATATGCCTAAATGAACGTACGAGAACTAAAAGAATTCCTAACGGATTCACGGTTCACAAATCATTCTCAAAAATGACTTTTTCATCACATAGACTTAAAAATTCTTAGTTTTTGAGGTTTTGAGTAGTGAAACGGTAAATCGCTTAACCAAATGCCACAAAACATTACTCGCACATCAAAAATAACTAAATGAACTTTCGGGAAAAAAAGGAATGCATAACGTATTCACGGTTCACAAATAATGCGAAATAATGATTTTTTTCATCACTTAGACTTGAAAATTCTTAGTTTTTGGGAAGTGAAACGGTAAACTGCTTAACAATACACCACAAAAACTTACACGCACCTCAAACATCCCTAAATAAACTTGCGATAACTAACGGATTGCATAACGTATTCATGGTTCACAAATAATGCGAAAAAATGACTTTTTCATCACTTACACTTGAAAATGCTTAGATTTTGTATGTTTTGAGTAGTGAAACGGTAAACCGCTTAAGCATCCACCACGAAACCTTACTCGCACCTCTAACATGATTAAATAAACTTGCGGGAACTAATCGAATGCATAACGGAATCACGGTTAACAAATAATGCGAAAAAAAATGACTTTTTCATCACTTAGACTTGAAAATTCTTTACTTTTTAAGGTTTTGAGTAATTAAATGGTAACCCATAACAAAACACCACGAAACCTTACTCGCACCTCTAACATGATTAAATAAACTTGCGGGAACTAATGGAATGCATAACGGAATCACGGGTAACAAATAATGCAAAAAAATGACTTTTTCATCACTTAGACTTGAAAATGCTTAGTTTTTTAAGTTTTGAGTAGTAAAACGGTAAACCGCTGAACCAAACGTCACAAAACCTTACTCGCACCTCAAACATGCCCTAAATAAACTTGCTGGAAATAACGTAATGCATAACAGATTCACGGTTCACAAATGATGCGAGAAAATGACTTTTTCATCACTTAAACATGAAAATGCTTAGTTTTTTAGATTTTGAGCAGTGAAATGGTAAACCGCTTAACCTAACGCCACGAAATATACTCGTACCACAAATATGCCTAAATGAACGTATGAGAACTAAAAGAATGCCTAACGGATTCACGGTTCACAAATCATTCTCAAAAATGACTTTTTCATCTCATAGACTTAAAAATTCTTAGTTTTTGAGGTTTTGAGTAGTGAAACGGTAAATCGCTTAATCAAACGCCACAAAACCTTACTCGCACATCAAAAATAACTAAATGAACTCTCGGGAAAAAAAGGAATGCATATTGTATTCACGGTTCACAAATAATGCGAAATAATGATTTTTTTCATCATTTAGACTTGAAAATTCTTAGTTTTTGGGAAGTGAAACGGTAAACTGCTTAACAATACACCACAAAAACTTACACGCACCTCAAACATGCCTAAATAAACTTGCAAGAACTAACGGATTGCATAACGTATTCATGGTTCACAAACAATGCAAAAAAATGACTTTTTCATCACTTACACTTGAAAATGCTTAGATTTTGAGGTTTTGAGTAGTGAAACGGTAAACCGCTTAAGCATCCACCACGAAACCATACTCGCACCTCAAACATGCCTAAATAAACTTGCGAGAACTAATGGAATGCATAAAGGATTCACGGTTCACAAATAATGCAAAAAAATTACTTTTTCATCACTTAGACTTGAAAATTCTTTACTTTTTAAGGTTTTGAGTAATGACATGGTAACCCATAACAAAACACCACGAAACCTTACTCGCACCTCTAACATGATTAAATAAACTTGCGGGAACTAATGGAATGCATAACGGAATCACGGTTAACAAATAATGTGAAAAAATGACTTTTTCATCACTTAGACTTGAAAATGCTTAGTTTTTCAAGTTTTGAGTAGTAAAATGGTAAACCGCTTTACAAAACATCACAAAACCTTACTCGCGCCTGAAACATGCCTTAATAAACTTGCTGGAAATAACGTAATGCATAACAGATTCACGGTTCACAAATGATGCGAGAAAATGACTTTTTCATCACTTAAACTTGAAAATGCTTAGTTTTTTAGGTTTTGAGCAGTGAAATGGTAAACCGCTTAACCTAACGCCACAAAATATACTCGCACCTCAAATATGCCTAAATGAACGTACGAGAACTAAAAGAATTCCTAACGGATTCACGGTTCACAAATCATTCTCAAAAATGACTTTTTCATCACATAGACTTAAAAATTCTTAGTTTTTGAGGTTTTGAGTAGTGAAACGGTAAATCGCTTAACCAAATGCCACAAAACATTACTCGCACATCAAAAATAACTAAATGAACTTTCGGGAAAAAAAGGAATGCATAACGTATTCACGGTTCACAAATAATGCGAAATAATGATTTTTTTCATCACTTAGACTTGAAAATTCTTAGTTTTTGGGAAGTGAAACGGTAAACTGCTTAACAATACACCACAAAAACTTACACGCACCTCAAACATCCCTAAATAAACTTGCGATAACTAACGGATTGCATAACGTATTCATGGTTCACAAATAATGCGAAAAAAATGACTTTTTCATCACTTACACTTGAAAATGCTTAGATTTTGATGTTTTGAGTAGTGAAACGGTAAACCGCTTAAGCATCCACCACGAAACCTTACTCGCACCTCTAACATGATTAAATAAACTTGCGGGAACTAATCGAATGCATAACGGAATCACGGTTAACAAATAATGCGAAAAAATGACTTTTTCATCACTTAGACTTGAAAATTCTTTACTTTTTAAGGTTTTGAGTAATTAAATGGTAACCCATAACAAAACACCACGAAACCTTACTCGCACCTCTAACATGATTAAATAAACTTGCGGGAACTAATGGAATGCATAACGGAATCACGGGTAACAAATAATGCAAAAAAATGACTTTTTCATCACTTAGACTTGAAAATGCTTAGTTTTTTAAGTTTTGAGTAGTAAAACGGTAAACCGCTGAACCAAACGTCACAAAACCTTACTCGCACCTCAAACATGCCTAAATAAACTTGCTGGAAATAACGTAATGCATAACAGATTCACGGTTCACAAATGATGCGAGAAAATGACTTTTTCATCACTTAAACATGAAAATGCTTAGTTTTTTAGATTTTGAGCAGTGAAATGGTAAACCGCTTAACCTAACGCCACGAAATATACTCGTACCACAAATATGCCTAAATGAACGTATGAGAACTAAAAGAATGCCTAACGGATTCACGGTTCACAAATCATTCTCAAAAATGACTTTTTCATCTCATAGACTTAAAAATTCTTAGTTTTTGAGGTTTTGAGTAGTGAAACGGTAAATCGCTTAATCAAACGCCACAAAACCTTACTCGCACATCAAAAATAACTAAATGAACTCTCGGGAAAAAAAGGAATGCATATTGTATTCACGGTTCACAAATAATGCGAAATAATGATTTTGTTCATCATTTAGACTTGAAAATTCTTAGTTTTTGGGAAGTGAAACGGTAAACTGCTTAACAATACACCACAAAAACTTACACGCACCTCAAACATGCCTAAATAAACTTGCAAGAACTAACGGATTGCATAACGTATTCATGGTTCACAAACAATGCAAAAAAATGACTTTTTCATCACTTACACTTGAAAATGCTTAGATTTTGAGGTTTTGAGTAGTGAAACGGTAAACCGCTTAAGCATCCACCACGAAACCATACTCGCACCTCAAACATGCCTAAATAAACTTGCGAGAACTAATGGAATGCATAAAGGATTCACGGTTCACAAATAATGCAAAAAAATTACTTTTTCATCACTTAGACTTGAAAATTCTTTACTTTTTAAGGTTTTGAGTAATGACATGGTAACCCATAACAAAACACCACGAAACCTTACTCGCACCTCTAACATGATTAAATAAACTTGCGGGAACTAATGGAATGCATAACGGAATCACGGTTAACAAATAATGTGAAAAAAATGACTTTTTCATCACTTAGACTTGAAAATGCTTAGTTTTTCAAGTTTTGAGTAGTAAAATGGTAAACCGCTTTACAAAACATCACAAAACCTTACTCGCGCCTGAAACATGCCTTAATAAACTTGCTGGAAATAACGTAATGCATAACAGATTCACGGTTCACAAATGATGCGAGAAAATGACTTTTTCATCACTTAAACTTGAAAATGCTTAGTTTTTTAGGTTTTGAGCAGTGAAATGGTAAACCGCTTAACCTAACGCCACAAAATATACTCGCACCTCAAATATGCCTAAATGAACGTACGAGAACTAAAAGAATTCCTAACGGATTCACGGTTCACAAATCATTCTCAAAAATGACTTTTTCATCACATAGACTTAAAAATTCTTAGTTTTTGAGGTTTTGAGTAGTGAAACGGTAAATCGCTTAACCAAATGCCACAAAACATTACTCGCACATCAAAAATAACTAAATGAACTTTCGGGAAAAAAAGGAATGCATAACGTATTCACGGTTCACAAATAATGCGAAATAATGATTTTTTTCATCACTTAGACTTGAAAATTCTTAGTTTTTGGGAAGTGAAACGGTAAACTGCTTAACAATACACCACAAAAACTTACACGCACCTCAAACATCCCTAAATAAACTTGCGATAACTAACGGATTGCATAACGTATTCATGGTTCACAAATAATGCGAAAAAATGACTTTTTCATCACTTACACTTGAAAATGCTTAGATTTTGATGTTTTGAGTAGTGAAACGGTAAACCGCTTAAGCATCCACCACGAAACCTTACTCGCACCTCTGACATGATTAAATAAACTTGCGGGAACTAATCGAATGCATAACGGAATCACGGTTAACAAGTAATGCGGAAAAAATGACTTTTTCATCACTTAGACTTGAAAATTCTTTACTTTTTAAGGTTTTGAGTAATTAAATGGTAACCCATAACAAAACACCACGAAACCTTACTCGCACCTCTAACATGATTAAATAAACTTGCGGGAACTAATGGAATGCATAACGGAATCACGGGTAACAAATAATGCGAAAAAATGACTTTTTCATCACTTAGACTTGAAAATGCTTAGTTTTTCAAGTTTTGAGTAGTAAAATGGTAAACCGCTTAACCAAACGTCACAAAACCTTACTCGCGCGTGAAACATGCCTTAATAAACTTGCTGGAAATAACGTAATGCATAACAGATTCACGGTTCACAAATGATGCGAGAAAATGACTTTTTCATCACTTAAACTTGAAAATGCTTAGTTTTTGAGGATTTGAGCAGTGAAATGGTAAACCGCTTAACCTAACGCCACGAAACATACTCGCACCACAAATATGCCTAAATGAACTTACGAGAACTCAAAAATTGCCTAACGGATTCACGGTTCACAAATCATTCTCAACAATGACGTTTTCATCACATAGACTTAAAAATTCTTAGTTTTTGAGGTTTTGAGTAGTGAAACGGTAAAACCGCTTAACCAAACGCCACAAAACCTTACTCGCACATCAAAAATAACTAAATGAACTTTCGGGAAAAAAAAGGAATGCATAACGTATTCACGGTTCACAAATAATGCGAAATAATGATTTTTTCATCACTTAGACTTGAAAATTCTTAGTTTTTGAGAAGTGAAACGGTAAACCGCTTAACAATACACCACAAAAACTTACACGCACCTCGAACATGCCTAAATAAACTTGCGATAACTAACGGATTGCATAACGTATTCATGGTTCACAAATAATGCGAAAAAATGACTTTTTCATCACTTACACTTGAAAATGCTTAGATTTTGATGTTTTGAGTAGTGAAACGGTAAACCGCTTAAGCATCCACCACGAAACCTTACTCGCACCTCTAACATGATTAAATAAACTTGCGGGAACTAATCGAATGCATAACGGAATCATGGTTAACAAATAATGCGAAAAAATGACTTTTTCATCACTTAGACTTGAAAATTCTTTACTTTTTAAGGTTTTGAGTAATTAAATGGTAACCCATAACAAAACACCACGAAACCTTACTCGCACCTCTAACATGATTAAATAAACTTGCGGGAACTAATGGAATGCATAACGGAATCACGGGTAACAAATAATGCGAAAAAATGACTTTTTCATCACTTAGACTTGAAAATGCTTAGTTTTTCAAGTTTTGAGTAGTAAAATGGTAAACCGCTTTACCAAACATCACAAAACCTTACTCGCGCCTGAAACATGCCTTAATAAACTTGCTGGAAATAACGTAATGCATAACAGATTCACGGTTCACAAATGATGCGAGAAAATGACTTTTTCATCACTTAAACTTGAAAATGCTTAGTTTTTTAGGTTTTGAGCAGTGAAATGGTAAACCGCTTAACCTAACGCCACAAAATATACTCGCACCACAAATATGCCTAAATGAACGTACGAGAACTAAAAGAATTCCTAACGGATTCACGGTTCACAAATCATTCTCAAAAATGACTTTTTCATCACATAGACTTAAAAATTCTTAGTTTTTGAGGTTTTGAGTAGTGAAACGGTAAATCGCTTAACCAAACGCCACAAAACATTACTCGCACATCAAAAATAACTAAATGAACTTTCGGGAAAAAAAGGAATGCATAACGTATTCACGGTTCACAAATAATGCGAAATAATGATTTTTTTCATCACTTAGACTTGAAAATTCTTAGTTTTTGGGAAGTGAAACGGTAAACTGCTTAACAATACACCACAAAAACTTACACGCACCTCAAACATCCCTAAATAAACTTGCGATAACTAACGGATTGCATAACGTATTCATGGTTCACAAATAATGCGAAAAAATGACTTTTTCATCACTTACACTTGAAAATGCTTAGATTTTGATGTTTTGAGTAGTGAAACGGTAAACCGCTTAAGCATCCACCACGAAACCTTACTCGCACCTCTGACATGATTAAATAAACTTGCGGGAACTAATCGAATGCATAACGGAATCACGGTTAACAAATAATGCGAAAAAATGACTTTTTCATCACTTAGACTTGAAAATTCTTTACTTTTTAAGGTTTTGAGTAATTAAATGGTAACCCATAACAAAACACCACGAAACCTTACTCGCACCTCTAACATGATTAAATAAACTTGCGGGAACTAATGGAATGCATAACGGAATCACGGGTAACAAATAATGCGAAAAAATGACTTTTTCATCACTTAGACTTGAAAATGCTTAGTTTTTCAAGTTTTGAGTAGTAAAATGGTAAACCGCTTAACCAAACGTCACAAAACCTTACTCGCGCGTGAAACATGCCTTAATAAACTTGCTGGAAATAACGTAATGCATAACAGATTCACGGTTCACAAATGATGCGAGAAAATGACTTTTTCATCACTTAAACTTGAAAATGCTTAGTTTTTTAGGTTTTGAGCAGTGAAATGGTAAACCGCTTAACCTAACGCCACAAAATATACTCGCACCTCAAATATGCCTAAATGAACGTACGAGAACTAAAAGAAATCCTAACGGATTCACGGTTCACAAATCATTCTCAAAAATGACTTTTTCATCACATAGACTTAAAAATTCTTAGTTTTTGAGGTTTTGAGTAGTGAAACGGTAAATCGCTTAACCAAATGCCACAAAACATTACTCGCACATCAAAAATAACTAAATGAACTTTCTGGAAAAAAAGGAATGCATAACGTATTCACGGTTCACTAATAATGCGAAATAATGATTTTTTTCATCACTTAGACTTGAAAATTCTTAGTTTTTGGGAAGTGAAACGGTAAACTGCTTAACAATACACCACAAAAACTTACACGCACCTCAAACATCCCTAAATAAACTTGCGATAACTAACGGATTGCATAACGTATTCATGGTTCACAAATAATGCGAAAAAATGACTTTTTCATCACTTACACTTGAAAATGCTTAGATTTTGATGTTTTGAGTAGTGAAACGGTAAACCGCTTAAGCATCCACCACGAAACCTTACTCGCACCTCTAACATGATTAAATAAACTTGCGGGAACTAATCGAATGCATAACGGAATCACGGTTAACAAATAATGCGAAAAAATGACTTTTTCATCACTTAGACTTGAAAATTCTTTACTTTTTAAGGTTTTGAGTAATTAAATGGTAACCCATAACAAAACACCACGAAACCTTACTCGCACCTCTAACATGATTAAATAAACTTGCGGGAACTAATGGAATGCATAACGGAATCACGGTTAACAAATAATGCGAAAAAAATGACTTTTTCATCACTTAGACTTGAAAATGCTTAGTTTTTCAAGTTTTGAGTAGTAAAATGGTAAACCGCTTAACCAAACGTCACAAAACCTTACTCGCGCGTGAAACATGCCTTAATAAACTTGCTGGAAATAACGTAATGCATAACAGATTCACGGTTCACAAATGATGCGAGAAAATGACTTTTTCATCACTTAAACTTGAAAATGCTTAGTTTTTTAGGTTTTGAGCTGTGAAATGGTAAACCGCTTAACCTAACGCCACAAAATATACTCGCACCACAAATATGCCTAAATGAACGTACGAGAACTAAAAGAATGCCTAACGGATTCACGGTCCACAAATCATTCTCAAAAATGACTTTTTCATCACATAGACTTAAAAATTCTTAGTTTTTGAGGTTTTGAGTAGTGAAACGGTAAATCGCTTAACCAAACGCCACAAAACCTTACTCGCACATCAAAAATAACTAAATGAACTTTCGGGGAAAAAAGGAATGCATAACGTATTCACGGTTCACAAATAATGCAAAATAATGATTTCTTTCATCACTTAGACTTGAAAATTCTTAGTTTTTGGGAAGTGAAACGGTAAACTGCTTAACAATACACCACAAAAACATACACGCACCTCAAACATGCCTAAATAAACTTGCAAGAACTAACGGATTGCATAACGTATTCATGGTTCACAAATAATGCAAAAAAATGACTTTTTCATCACTTACACTTGAAAATGCTTAGATTTTGAGGTTTTGAGTAGTGAAACGGTAAACCGCTTAAGCATCCACCACAAAACCATACTCGCACCTCAAACATGCCTAAATAAACTTGCGGGAACTAATGGAATGCATAAAGGATTCACGGTTCACAAATAATGCAAAAAAATTACTTTTTCATCACTTAGACTAGAAAATTCTTTACTTTTTGAGGTTTTGAGTAATGAAATGGTAACCCATAACAAAACACCACGAAACCTTACTCGCACCTCTAACATGATTAAATAAACTTGCGGGAATTAATGGAATGCATAACGGAATCACGGTTAACAAATAATGCGAAAAAATAACTTTTTCATCACTTAGACTTGAAAATGCTTAGTTTTTCAAGTTTTGAGTAGTAAAATGGTAAACCGCTTAACCAAACGTCACAAAACCTTACTCGCGCCTGAAACATGCCTAAATAAACTTGCTGGAAATAACGTAATGCATAACAGATTCGCGGTTCACAAATGATGCAAGAAAATGACTTTTTCATCACTTAAACTTGAAAATGCTTAGTTTTTGAGGATTTGAGCAGTGAAATGGTAAACCGCTTAACCTAACGCCACGAAACATACTCGCACCACAAATATGCCTAAATGAACTTACGAGAACTCAAAGAATGCCTAACGGATTCACGGTTCACAAATCATTCTCAACAATGACGTTTTCATCACATAGACTTAAAAATTCTTAGTTTTTGAGGTTTTGAGTAGTGAAACGGTAAACCGCTTAACCAAACGCCACAAAACCTTACTCGCACATCAAAAATAACTAAATGAACTTTCGGGAAAAAAAAGGAATGCATAACGTATTCACGGTTCACAAATAATGCGAAATAATGATTTTTTCATCACTTAGACTTGAAAATTCTTAGTTTTTGAGAAGTGAAACGGTAAACCGCTTAACAATACACCACAAAAACTTACACGCACCTCGAACATGCCTAAATAAACTTGCGATAACTAACGGATTGCATAACGTATTCATGGTTCACAAATAATGCGAAAAAATGACTTTTTCATCACTTACACTTGAAAATGCTTAGATTTTGATGTTTTGAGTAGTGAAACGGTAAACCGCTTAAGCATCCACCACGAAACCTTACTCGCACCTCTGACATGATTAAATAAACTTGCGGGAACTAATCGAATGCATAACGGAATCACGGTTAACAAGTAATGCGAAAAAATGACTTTTTCATCACTTAGACTTGAAAATTCTTTACTTTTTAAGGTTTTGAGTAATTAAATGGTAACCCATAACAAAACACCACGAAACCTTACTCGCACCTCTAACATGATTAAATAAACTTGCGGGAACTAATGGAATGCATAACGGAATCACGGGTAACAAATAATGCGAAAAAATGACTTTTTCATCACTTAGACTTGAAAATGCTTAGTTTTTCAAGTTTTGAGTAGTAAAATGGTAAACCGCTTAACCAAACGTCACAAAACCTTACTCGCGCGTGAAACATGCCTTAATAAACTTGCTGGAAATAACGTAATGCATAACAGATTCACGGTTCACAAATGATGCGAGAAAATGACTTTTTCATCACTTAAACTTGAAAATGCTTAGTTTTTGAGGATTTGAGCAGTGAAATGGTAAACCGCTTAACCTAACGCCACGAAACATACTCGCACCACAAATATGCCTAAATGAACTTACGAGAACTCAAAAATTGCCTAACGGATTCACGGTTCACAAATCATTCTCAACAATGACGTTTTCATCACATAGACTTAAAAATTCTTAGTTTTTGAGGTTTTGAGTAGTGAAACGGTAAACCGCTTAACCAAACGCCACAAAACCTTACTCGCACATCAAAAATAACTAAATGAACTTTCGGGAAAAAAAAGGAATGCATAACGTATTCACGGTTCACAAATAATGCGAAATAATGATTTTTTCATCACTTAGACTTGAAAATTCTTAGTTTTTGAGAAGTGAAACGGTAAACCGCTTAACAATACACCACAAAAACTTACACGCACCTCGAACATGCCTAAATAAACTTGCGATAACTAACGGATTGCATAACGTATTCATGGTTCACAAATAATGCGAAAAAATGACTTTTTCATCACTTACACTTGAAAATGCTTAGATTTTGATGTTTTGAGTAGTGAAACGGTAAACCGCTTAAGCATCCACCACGAAACCTTACTCGCACCTCTAACATGATTAAATAAACTTGCGGGAACTAATCGAATGCATAACGGAATCATGGTTAACAAATAATGCGAAAAAATGACTTTTTCATCACTTAGACTTGAAAATTCTTTACTTTTTAAGGTTTTGAGTAATTAAATGGTAACCCATAACAAAACACCACGAAACCTTACTCGCACCTCTAACATGATTAAATAAACTTGCGGGAACTAATGGAATGCATAACGGAATCACGGGTAACAAATAATGCGAAAAAATGACTTTTTCATCACTTAGACTTGAAAATGCTTAGTTTTTCAAGTTTTGAGTAGTAAAATGGTAAACCGCTTTACCAAACATCACAAAACCTTACTCGCGCCTGAAACATGCCTTAATAAACTTGCTGGAAATAACGTAATGCATAACAGATTCACGGTTCACAAATGATGCGAGAAAATGACTTTTTCATCACTTAAACTTGAAAATGCTTAGTTTTTTAGGTTTTGAGCAGTGAAATGGTAAACCGCTTAACCTAACGCCACAAAATATACTCGCACCACAAATATGCCTAAATGAACGTACGAGAACTAAAAGAATTCCTAACGGATTCACGGTTCACAAATCATTCTCAAAAATGACTTTTTCATCACATAGACTTAAAAATTCTTAGTTTTTGAGGTTTTGAGTAGTGAAACGGTAAATCGCTTAACCAAACGCCACAAAACATTACTCGCACATCAAAAATAACTAAATGAACTTTCGGGAAAAAAAGGAATGCATAACGTATTCACGGTTCACAAATAATGCGAAATAATGATTTTTTTCATCACTTAGACTTGAAAATTCTTAGTTTTTGGGAAGTGAAACGGTAAACTGCTTAACAATACACCACAAAAACTTACACGCACCTCAAACATCCCTAAATAAACTTGCGATAACTAACGGATTGCATAACGTATTCATGGTTCACAAATAATGCGAAAAAATGACTTTTTCATCACTTACACTTGAAAATGCTTAGATTTTGATGTTTTGAGTAGTGAAACGGTAAACCGCTTAAGCATCCACCACGAAACCTTACTCGCACCTCTGACATGATTAAATAAACTTGCGGGAACTAATCGAATGCATAACGGAATCACGGTTAACAAATAATGCGAAAAAATGACTTTTTCATCACTTAGACTTGAAAATTCTTTACTTTTTAAGG
Organism: Hydrangea macrophylla; assembly: GCA_033977485.1. Taxonomy (NCBI): domain Eukaryota; kingdom Viridiplantae; phylum Streptophyta; class Magnoliopsida; order Cornales; family Hydrangeaceae; genus Hydrangea; species Hydrangea macrophylla. The sequence continues at coordinate 3,132,607 of JASDAS010000019.1, forward strand.
TTTTGAGTAATTAAATGGTAACCCATAACAAAACACCACGAAACCTTACTCGCACCTCTAACATGATTAAATAAACTTGCGGGAACTAATGGAATGCATAACGGAATCACGGGTAACAAATAATGCGAAAAAATGACTTTTTCATCACTTAGACTTGAAAATGCTTAGTTTTTCAAGTTTTGAGTAGTAAAATGGTAAACCGCTTAACCAAACGTCACAAAACCTTACTCGCGCGTGAAACATGCCTTAATAAACTTGCTGGAAATAACGTAATGCATAACAGATTCACGGTTCACAAATGATGCGAGAAAATGACTTTTTCATCACTTAAACTTGAAAATGCTTAGTTTTTTAGGTTTTGAGCAGTGAAATGGTAAACCGCTTAACCTAACGCCACAAAATATACTCGCACCTCAAATATGCCTAAATGAACGTACGAGAACTAAAAGAAATCCTAACGGATTCACGGTTCACAAATCATTCTCAAAAATGACTTTTTCATCACATAGACTTAAAAATTCTTAGTTTTTGAGGTTTTGAGTAGTGAAACGGTAAATCGCTTAACCAAATGCCACAAAACATTACTCGCACATCAAAAATAACTAAATGAACTTTCTGGAAAAAAAGGAATGCATAACGTATTCACGGTTCACTAATAATGCGAAATAATGATTTTTTTCATCACTTAGACTTGAAAATTCTTAGTTTTTGGGAAGTGAAACGGTAAACTGCTTAACAATACACCACAAAAACTTACACGCACCTCAAACATCCCTAAATAAACTTGCGATAACTAACGGATTGCATAACGTATTCATGGTTCACAAATAATGCGAAAAAATGACTTTTTCATCACTTACACTTGAAAATGCTTAGATTTTGATGTTTTGAGTAGTGAAACGGTAAACCGCTTAAGCATCCACCACGAAACCTTACTCGCACCTCTAACATGATTAAATAAACTTGCGGGAACTAATCGAATGCATAACGGAATCACGGTTAACAAATAATGCGAAAAAATGACTTTTTCATCACTTAGACTTGAAAATTCTTTACTTTTTAAGGTTTTGAGTAATTAAATGGTAACCCATAACAAAACACCACGAAACCTTACTCGCACCTCTAACATGATTAAATAAACTTGCGGGAACTAATGGAATGCATAACGGAATCACGGTTAACAAATAATGCGAAAAAAATGACTTTTTCATCACTTAGACTTGAAAATGCTTAGTTTTTCAAGTTTTGAGTAGTAAAATGGTAAACCGCTTAACCAAACGTCACAAAACCTTACTCGCGCGTGAAACATGCCTTAATAAACTTGCTGGAAATAACGTAATGCATAACAGATTCACGGTTCACAAATGATGCGAGAAAATGACTTTTTCATCACTTAAACTTGAAAATGCTTAGTTTTTTAGGTTTTGAGCTGTGAAATGGTAAACCGCTTAACCTAACGCCACAAAATATACTCGCACCACAAATATGCCTAAATGAACGTACGAGAACTAAAAGAATGCCTAACGGATTCACGGTTCACAAATCATTCTCAAAAATGACTTTTTCATCACATAGACTTAAAAATTCTTAGTTTTTGAGGTTTTGAGTAGTGAAACGGTAAATCGCTTAACCAAACGCCACAAAACCTTACTCGCACATCAAAAATAACTAAATGAACTTTCGGGGAAAAAAGGAATGCATAACGTATTCACGGTTCACAAATAATGCAAAATAATGATTTCTTTCATCACTTAGACTTGAAAATTCTTAGTTTTTGGGAAGTGAAACGGTAAACTGCTTAACAATACACCACAAAAACATACACGCACCTCAAACATGCCTAAATAAACTTGCAAGAACTAACGGATTGCATAACGTATTCATGGTTCACAAATAATGCAAAAAAATGACTTTTTCATCACTTACACTTGAAAATGCTTAGATTTTGAGGTTTTGAGTAGTGAAACGGTAAACCGCTTAAGCATCCACCACAAAACCATACTCGCACCTCAAACATGCCTAAATAAACTTGCGGGAACTAATGGAATGCATAAAGGATTCACGGTTCACAAATAATGCAAAAAAATTACTTTTTCATCACTTAGACTAGAAAATTCTTTACTTTTTGAGGTTTTGAGTAATGAAATGGTAACCCATAACAAAACACCACGAAACCTTACTCGCACCTCTAACATGATTAAATAAACTTGCGGGAATTAATGGAATGCATAACGGAATCACGGTTAACAAATAATGCGAAAAAATAACTTTTTCATCACTTAGACTTGAAAATGCTTAGTTTTTCAAGTTTTGAGTAGTAAAATGGTAAACCGCTTAACCAAACGTCACAAAACCTTACTCGCGCCTGAAACATGCCTAAATAAACTTGCTGGAAATAACGTAATGCATAACAGATTCGCGGTTCACAAATGATGCAAGAAAATGACTTTTTCATCACTTAAACTTGAAAATGCTTAGTTTTTGAGGATTTGAGCAGTGAAATGGTAAACCGCTTAACCTAACGCCACGAAACATACTCGCACCACAAATATGCCTAAATGAACTTACGAGAACTCAAAGAATGCCTAACGGATTCACGGTTCACAAATCATTCTCAACAATGACGTTTTCATCACATAGACTTAAAAATTCTTAGTTTTTGAGGTTTTGAGTAGTGAAACGGTAAACCGCTTAACCAAACGCCACAAAACCTTACTCGCACATCAAAAATAACTAAATGAACTTTCGGGAAAAAAAAGGAATGCATAACGTATTCACGGTTCACAAATAATGCGAAATAATGATTTTTTCATCACTTAGACTTGAAAATTCTTAGTTTTTGAGAAGTGAAACGGTAAACCGCTTAACAATACACCACAAAAACTTACACGCACCTCGAACATGCCTAAATAAACTTGCAAGAACTAACGGATTGCATAACGTATTCATGGTTCACAAATAATGCGAAAAAATGACTTTTTCATCACTTACACTTGAAAATGCTTAGATTTTGATGTTTTGAGTAGTGAAACGGTAAACCGCTTAAGCATCCACCACGAAACCTTACTCGCACCTCTAACATGATTAAATAAACTTGCGGGAACTAATCGAATGCATAACGGAATCATGGTTAACAAATAATGCGAAAAAATGACTTTTTCATCACTTAGACTTGAAAATTCTTTACTTTTTAAGGTTTTGAGTAATTAAATGGTAACCCATAACAAAACACCACGAAACCTTACTCGCACCTCTAACATGATTAAATAAACTTGCGGGAACTAATGGAATGCATAACGGAATCACGGGTAACAAATAATGCGAAAAAATGACTTTTTCATCACTTAGACTTGAAAATGCTTAGTTTTTCAAGTTTTGAGTAGTAAAATGGTAAACCGCTTAACCAAACGTCACAAAACCTTACTCGCGCGTGAAACATGCCTTAATAAACTTGCTGGAAATAACGTAATGCATAACAGATTCACGGTTCACAAATGATGCGAGAAAATGACTTTTTCATCACTTAAACTTGAAAATGCTTAGTTTTTTAGGTTTTGAGCAGTGAAATGGTAAACCGCTTAACCTAACGCCACAAAATATACTCGCACCTCAAATATGCCTAAATGAACGTACGAGAACTAAAAGAATTCCTAACGGATTCACGGTTCACAAATCATTCTCAAAAATGACTTTTTCATCACATAGACTTAAAAATTCTTAGTTTTTGAGGTTTTGAGTAGTGAAACGGTAAATCGCTTAACCAAACGCCACAAAACCTTACTCGCACATCAAAAATAACTAAATGAACTTTCGGGGAAAAAAGGAATGCATAACGTATTCACGGTTCACAAATAATGCAAAATAATGATTTCTTTCATCACTTAGACTTGAAAATTCTTAGTTTTTGGGAAGTGAAACGGTAAACTGCTTAACAATACACCACAAAAACATACACGCACCTCAAACATGCCTAAATAAACTTGCAAGAACTAACGGATTGCATAACGTATTCATGGTTCACAAATAATGCAAAAAAATGACTTTTTCATCACTTACACTTGAAAATGCTTAGATTTTGAGGTTTTGAGTAGTGAAACGGTAAACCGCTTAAGCATCCACCACAAAACCATACTCGCACCTCAAACATGCCTAAATAAACTTGCGGGAACTAATGGAATGCATAAAGGATTCACGGTTCACAAATAATGCAAAAAAATTACTTTTTCATCACTTAGACTAGAAAATTCTTTACTTTTTGAGGTTTTGAGTAATGAAATGGTAACCCATAACAAAACACCACGAAACCTTACTCGCACCTCTAACATGATTAAATAAACTTGCGGGAATTAATGGAATGCATAACGGAATCACGGTTAACAAATAATGCGAAAAAATAACTTTTTCATCACTTAGACTTGAAAATGCTTAGTTTTTCAAGTTTTGAGTAGTAAAATGGTAAACCGCTTAACCAAACGTCACAAAACCTTACTCGCGCCTGAAACATGCCTAAATAAACTTGCTGGAAATAACGTAATGCATAACAGATTCGCGGTTCACAAATGATGCAAGAAAATGACTTTTTCATCACTTAAACTTGAAAATGCTTAGTTTTTGAGGATTTGAGCAGTGAAATGGTAAACCGCTTAACCTAACGCCACGAAACATACTCGCACCACAAATATGCCTAAATGAACTTACGAGAACTCAAAGAATGCCTAACGGATTCACGGTTCACAAATCATTCTCAACAATGACGTTTTCATCACATAGACTTAAAAATTCTTAGTTTTTGAGGTTTTGAGTAGTGAAACGGTAAACCGCTTAACCAAACGCCACAAAACCTTACTCGCACATCAAAAATAACTAAATGAACTTTCGGGAAAAAAAAGGAATGCATAACGTATTCACGGTTCACAAATAATGCGAAATAATGATTTTTTCATCACTTAGACTTGAAAATTCTTAGTTTTTGAGAAGTGAAACGGTAAACCGCTTAACAATACACCACAAAAACTTACACGCACCTCGAACATGCCTAAATAAACTTGCAAGAACTAACGGATTGCATAACGTATTCATGGTTCACAAATAATGCGAAAAAATGACTTTTTCATCACTTACACTTGAAAATGCTTAGATTTTGATGTTTTGAGTAGTGAAACGGTAAACCGCTTAAGCATCCACCACGAAACCTTACTCGCACCTCTAACATGATTAAATAAACTTGCGGGAACTAATCGAATGCATAACGGAATCATGGTTAACAAATAATGCGAAAAAATGACTTTTTCATCACTTAGACTTGAAAATTCTTTACTTTTTAAGGTTTTGAGTAATTAAATGGTAACCCATAACAAAACACCACGAAACCTTACTCGCACCTCTAACATGATTAAATAAACTTGCGGGAACTAATGGAATGCATAACGGAATCACGGGTAACAAATAATGCGAAAAAATGACTTTTTCATCACTTAGACTTGAAAATGCTTAGTTTTTCAAGTTTTGAGTAGTAAAATGGTAAACCGCTTAACCAAACGTCACAAAACCTTACTCGCGCGTGAAACATGCCTTAATAAACTTGCTGGAAATAACGTAATGCATAACAGATTCACGGTTCACAAATGATGCGAGAAAATGACTTTTTCATCACTTAAACTTGAAAATGCTTAGTTTTTTAGGTTTTGAGCAGTGAAATGGTAAACCGCTTAACCTAACGCCACAAAATATACTCGCACCTCAAATATGCCTAAATGAACGTACGAGAACTAAAAGAATTCCTAACGGATTCACGGTTCACAAATCATTCTCAAAAATGACTTTTTCATCACATAGACTTAAAAATTCTTAGTTTTTGAGGTTTTGAGTAGTGAAACGGTAAATCGCTTAACCAAATGCCACAAAACATTACTCGCACATCAAAAATAACTAAATGAACTTTCGGGAAAAAAAGGAATGCATAACGTATTCACGGTTCACAAATAATGCGAAATAATGATTTTTTTCATCACTTAGACTTGAAAATTCTTAGTTTTTGGGAAGTGAAACGGTAAACTGCTTAACAATACACCACAAAAACTTACACGCACCTCAAACATCCCTAAATAAACTTGCGATAACTAACGGATTGCGTAACGTATTCATGGTTCACAAATAATGCGAAAAAATGACTTTTTCATCACTTACACTTGAAAATGCTTACATTTTGATGTTTTGAGTAGTGAAACGGTAAACCGCTTAAGCATCCACCACGAAACCTTACTCGCACCTCTAACATGATTAAATAAACTTGCGGGAACTAATGGAATGCATAACGGAATCACGGTTAACAAATAATGCGAAAAAATGACTTTTTCATCACTTAGACTTGAAAATGCTTAGTTTTTCAAGTTTTGAGTAGTAAAATGGTAAACCGCTTAACCAAACGTCACAAAACCTTACTCGCGCGTGAAACATGCCTTAATAAACTTGCTGGAAATAACGTAATGCATAACAGATTCACGATTCACAAATGATGCGAGAAAATGACTTTTTCATCACTTAAACTTGAAAATGCTTAGTTTTTTAGGTTTTGAGCTGTGAAATGGTAAACCGCTTAACCTAACGCCGAAAAATATACTCGCACCACAAATATGCCTAAATGAACGTACGAGAACTAAAAGAATGCCTAACGGATTCACGGTTCACAAATCATTCTCAAAAATGACTTTTTCATCACATAGACTTAAAAATTCTTAGTTTTTGAGGTTTTGAGTAGTGAAACGGTAAATCGCTTAACCAAACGCCACAAAACCTTACTCGCACATCAAAAATAACTAAATGAACTTTCGGGGAAAAAAGGAATGCATAACGTATTCACGGTTCACAAATAATGCAAAATAATGATTTCTTTCATCACTTAGACTTGAAAATTCTTAGTTTTTGGGAAGTGAAACGGTAAACTGCTTAACAATACACCACAAAAACATACACGCACCTCAAACATGCCTAAATAAACTTGCAAGAACTAACGGATTGCATAACGTATTCATGGTTCACAAATAATGCAAAAAAATGACTTTTTCATCACTTACACTTGAAAATGCTTAGATTTTGAGGTTTTGAGTAGTGAAACGGTAAACCGCTTAAGCATCCACCACAAAACCATACTCGCACCTCAAACATGCCTAAATAAACTTGCGGGAACTAATGGAATGCATAAAGTATTCACGGTTCACAAATAATGCAAAAAAATTACTTTTTCATCACTGAGACTTGAAAATTCTTTACTTTTTGAGGTTTTGAGTAATCAAATGGTAACCCATAACAAAACACCACGAAACCTTACTCGCACCTCTAACATGATTAAATAAACTTGCGGGAACTAATGGAATGCATAACGGAATCACGGTTAACAAATAATGCGAAAAAATGACTTTTTCATCACTTAGACTTGAAAATTCTTTACTTTTTAAGGTTTTGAGTAATGAAATGGTAACCCATAACAAAACACCACGAAACCTTACTCGCACCTCTAACATGATTAAATAAACTTGCGGGAACTAATGGAATGCATAACGGAATCACGGTTAACAAATAATGCGAAAAAATGACTTTTTCATCACTTAGACTTGAAAATTCTTTACTTTTTAAGGTTTTTGAGTAATTAAATGGTAACCCATAACAAAACACCACGAAACCTTACTCGCACCTCTAACATGATTAAATAAACTTGCGGGAACTAATGGAATGCATAACGGAATCACGGTTAACAAATAATGCGAAAAAAATGACTTTTTCATCACTTAGACTTGAAAATGCTTAGTTTTTCAAGTTTTGAGTAGTAAAATGGTAAACCGCTTAACCAAACGTCACAAAACCTTACACGCGCGTGAAACATGCCTTAATAAACTTGCTGGAAATAACGTAATGCATAACAGATTCACGGTTCACAAATGATGCGAGAAAATGACTTTTTCATCACTTAAACTTGAAAATGCTTAGTTTTTTAGGTTTTGAGCAGTGAAATGGTAAACCGCTTAACCTAACGCCACAAAATATACTCGCACCACAAATATGCCTAAATGAACGTACGAGAACTAAAAGAATGCCTACCGGATTCACGGTTCACAAATCATTCTCAAAAATGACTTTTTCATCACATAGACTTAAAAATTCTTAGTTTTTGAGGTTTTGAGTAGTGAAACGGTAAATCGCTTAACCAAACGCCACAAAACCTTACTCGCACATCAAAAATAACTAATTGAACTTTCGGGGAAAAAAGGAATGCATAACGTATTCACGGTTCACAAATAATGCGAAATATGATTTTTTTCATCACTTAGACTTGAAAATTCTTAGTTTTTGGGAAGTGAAATAGTAAACTGCTTAACAATACACCACAAAAACTTACACGCACCTCAAACATCACTAAATAAACTTGCGATAACTAACGGATTGCATAACGTATTCATGGTTCACAAATAATGCGAAAAAATGACTTTTTCATCACTTACACTTGAAAATGCTTAGATTTTGATGTTTTGAGTAGTGAAACGGTAAACCGCTTAAGCATCCACCACGAAACCATACTCGCACCTCAAACATGCCTAAATAAACTTGCGGGAACTAATGGAATGCATAAAGGATTCACGGTTCACAAATAATGCAAAAAAATTACTTTTTCATCACTTAGACTAGAAAATTCTTTACTTTTTGAGGTTTTGAGTAATGAAATGGTAACCCATAACAAAACACCACGAAACCTTACTCGCACCTCTAACATGATTAAATAAACTTGCGGGAACTAATGGAATGCATAACGGAATCACGGGTAACAAATAATGCGAAAAAATGACTTTTTCATCACTTAGACTTGAAAATGCTTAGTTTTTCAAGTTTTGAGTAGTAAAATGGTAAACCGCTTAACCAAACGTCACAAAACCTTACTCGCGCGTGAAACATGCCTTAATAAACTTGCTGGAAATAACGTAATGCATAACAGATTCACGGTTCACAAATGATGCGAGAAAATGACTTTTTCATCACTTAAACTTGAAAATGCTTAGTTTTTTAGGTTTTGAGCAGTGAAATGGTAAACCGCTTAACCTAACGCCACAAAATATACTCGCACCTCAAATATGCCTAAATGAACGTACGAGAACTAAAAGAATTCCTAACGGATTCACGGTTCACAAATCATTCTCAAAAATGACTTTTTCATCACATAGACTTAAAAATTCTTAGTTTTTGAGGTTTTGAGTAGTGAAACGGTAAATCGCTTAACCAAATGCCACAAAACATTACTCGCACATCAAAAATAACTAAATGAACTTTCGGGAAAAAAAGGAATGCATAACGTATTCACGGTTCACAAATAATGCGAAATAATGATTTTTTTCATCACTTAGACTTGAAAATTCTTAGTTTTTGGGAAGTGAAACGGTAAACTGCTTAACAATACACCACAAAAACTTACACGCACCTCAAACATCCCTAAACAAACTTGCGATAACTAACGGATTGCGTAACGTATTCATGGTTCACAAATAATGCGAAAAAATGACTTTTTCATCACTTACACTTGAAAATGCTTAGATTTTGAGGTTTTGAGTAGTGAAACAGTAAACCGCTTAAGCATCCACCACGAAACCGTACTCGCACCTCAAGCATGTCTAAATAAACTTGCGGGAACTAATGGAATGCATAAAGGATTCACGGTTCACAAATAATGCAAAAAAATTACTTTTTCATCAATTAGACTTGAAAATTGTGTACTTTTTGAGGTTTTGAGTAATGAAACGGAAAACCATAAAAAAAAAGCCACGAAACCTTACTCTTACCTCAAACATGCTTAAATAAACTTGCGGGAACTAATGGAATGCATAACGGAATCACGGTTAACAAATAATGCGAAAAAATGACTTTTTCATCACTTAGACTTGAAAATGCTTAGTTTTTTAAGTTTTAAGTAGTAAAACGGTAAACCGCTGAACCAAACGTCACAAAACCTTACTTGCACCTGAAATATGCCGAAATAAACTTGCTGGAAATAACGTAATGCATAACAGATTCACGGTTCACAAATGATGCGAGAAAATGACTTTTTCATCACTTAAACTTGAAAATGCTTAGTTTTTTAGGTTTTGAGCAGTGAAATGGTAAACCGCTTAACCTAACGCCACGAAATATACTCGCACCATAAATATGCCTAAATGAAAGTACGAGAACTAAAAGAATGCCTAACGGATTCACGGTCCACAAATCATTCTCAAAAATGACTTTTTTATCACATAGACTTAAAAATTCTTAGTTTTTGAGGTTTTGAGTAGTGAAACGGTAAACCGCTTAACCAAACGCCACAAAACCTTACTCGCACATCAAAAATAACTAAATGAACTTAAGGGAAAAAAAGGAATGCATAACGTATTCACGGTTCACAAATAATGCGATATAATGATTTTTTCATCACTTAGACTTGAAAATTCTTAGTTTTTGAGAAGTGAAACGGTAAACCGCTTAACAATACGCCACAAAAACTTACACGCACCTCGAACATGCCTAAATAAACTTGCGATAACTAACGGATTGCATAACGTATTCATGGTTCACAAATAATGCGAAAAAATGGCTTTTTCATCACTTACACTTGAAAATGCTTAGATTTTGATGTTTTGAGTAGTGAAACAGTAAACCGCTTAAGCATCCACCACGAAACCATACTCGCACCTCAAACATGCCTAAATAAACTTGCGGGAACTAATGGAATGCATAAAGGATTCACGGTTCACAAATAATGCAAAAAAATTACTTTTTCATCACTTAGACTAGAAAATTCTTTACTTTTTGAGGTTTTGAGTAATGAAATGGTAACCCATAACAAAATACCACGAAACCTTACTCGCACCTCTAACATGATTAAATAAACTTGCGGGAACTAATGGAATGCATAACGGAATCACGGTTAACAAATAATGCGAAAAAATGACTTTTTCATCACTTAGACTTGAAAATGCTTAGTTTTTCAAGTTTTGAGTAGTAAAATGGTAAACCGCTTAACCAAACGTCACAAAACCTTACACGCGCCTGAAACATGCCTAAATAAACTTGCTGGAAATAACGTAATGCATAACAGATTCGCGGTTCGCAAATGATGCGAGAAAATGACTTTTTCATCACTTAAACTTGAAAATGCTTAGTTTTTGAGGATTTGAGTAGTGAAATGGTAAACCGCTTAACCTAACGCCACGAAACATACTCGCACCACAAATATGCCTAAATGAACTTACGAGAACTCAAAGAATGCCTAACGGATTCACGGTTCACAAATCATTCTCAACAATGACGTTTTCATCACATAGACTTAAAAATTCTTAGTTTTTGAGGTTTTGAGTAGTGAAACGGTAAACCGCTTAACCAAACGCCACAAAACCTTACTCGCACATCAAAAATAACTAAATGAACTTTCGGGAAAAAAAAGGAATGCGTAACGTATTCACGGTTCACAAATAATGCGAAATAATGATTTTTTCATCACTTAGACTTGAAAATTCTTAGTTTTTGAGAAGTGAAACGGTAAACCGCTTAACAATACACCACAAAAACTTACACGCACCTCAAACATGCCTAAATAAACTTGCGAGAACTAACGGATTGCATAACGTATTTATGGTTCACAAATAATGCGAAAAAATGACTTTTTCATCACTTACACTTGAAAATGCTTAGATTTTGAGGTTTTGAGTAGTGAAACGGTAAACCGCTTAAGCATCCACCACGAAACCATACTCGTACCTCAAGCATGCCTAAATAAACTTGCGGGAACTAATGAAATGCATAAAGGATTCACGGTTCACAAATAATGCAAAAAAAATTACTTTTTCATCACTTAGACTTGAAAATTGTGTACTTTTTGAGGTTTTGAGTAATGAAACGGTAAACCATAAAAAAAAAGCCACGAAACCTTACTCGTACCTCAAACATGCTTAAATAAACTTGCGGGAACTAATGGAATGCATAACGGAATCACGGTTAACAAATAATGCGAAAAAATGACTTTTTCATCACTTAGACTTGAAAATGCTTAGTTTTTTAAGTTTCGAGTTGTAAAACGGTAAACCGCTGAACCAAACGTCACAAAACCTTACTCACACCTCAAACATGCCTAAATAAACTTGCTGGAAATAACGTAATGCATAACAGATTCACGGTTCACAAATGATGCGAGAAAATGACTTTTTCATCACTTAAACTTGAAAATGCTTAGTTTTTTAGGTTTTGAGCAGTGAAATGGTAAACCGCTTAACCTAACGCCACGAAATATACTCGCACCATAAATATGCCTAAATGAAAGTACGAGAACTAAAAGAATGCCTAACGGATTCACGGTCCACAAATCATTCTCAAAAATGACTTTTTCATCACATAGACTTAAAAATTCTTAGTTTTTGAGGTTTTGAGTAGTGAAACGGTAAACCGCTTAACCAAACACCACAAAACCTTACTCGCACATCAAAAATAACTAAATGAACTTTCGGGAAAAAAAGGAATGCATAACGTATTCACGGTTCACAAATAATGCGAAATAATGATTTTTTTCATCACTTAGACTTGAAAATTCTTAGTTTTTGAGATGTGAAACGGAAAACCGCTTACAATACACCACAAAAACTTATACGCACCTCAAACATGCCTAAATAAACTTGCAAGAACTAACGGATTGCATAACGTATTCATGGTTCACAAATAATGCGAAAAAATGGCTTTTTCATCACTTACACTTGAAAATGCTTAGATTTTGAGGTTTTGAGTAGTGAAACGGTAAACCGCTTAATCATCCACCACGAAACCATACTCACACCTCAAGCATGCCTAAATAAACTTGCGGGAACTAATGGAATGCATAAAGGATTCACGGTTCACAAATAATGCAAAAAAATTACTTTTTCATCACTTAGACTTGAAAATTGTGTACTTTTTGAGGTTTTGAGTAATGAAATGGAAAACCATAAAAAAAAAGCCACGAAACCTTACTCGTACCTCAAACATGCTTAAATAAACTTGCGGGAACTAATGGAATGCATAACGGAATCACGGTTAACAAATAATGCAAAAAAATTACTTTTTCATCACTTAGACTTGAAAATGCTTAGTTTTTTAAGTTTTAAGTAGTAAAACGGTAAACCGCTGAACCAAACGTCACAAAACCTTACTTGCACCTGAAACATGCCTAAATAAACTTGCTGGAAATAACGTAATGCATAACAGATTCACGGTTCACAAATGATGCGAGAAAATGACTTTTTCATCACTTAAACTTGAAAATGCTTAGTTTTTTAGGTTTTGAGCAGTGAAATGGTAAACCGCTTAACCTAACGCCACGAAATATACTCGCACCATAAATATGCCTAAATGAAAGTACGAGAACTAAAAGAATGCCTAACGGATTCACGGTCCACAAATCATTCTCAAAAATGACTTTTTTATCACATAGACTTAAAAATTCTTAGTTTTTGAGGTTTTGAGTAGTGAAACGGTAAACCGCTTAACCAAACGCCACAAAACCTTACTCGCACATCAAAAATAACTAAATGAACTTTCGGGAAAAAAAGGAATGCATAACGTATTCACGGTTCACAAATAATGCGATATAATGATTTTTTCATCACTTAGACTTGAAAATTCTTAGTTTTTGAGAAGTGAAACGGTAAACCGCTTAACAATACGCCACAAAAACTTACACGCACCTCGAACATGCCTAAATAAACTTGCGATAACTAACGGATTGCATAACGTATTCATGGTTCACAAATAATGCGAAAAAATGACTTTTTCATCACTTACACTTGAAAATGCTTAGATTTTGATGTTTTGAGTAGTGAAACAGTAAACCGCTTATGCATCCACCACGAAACCATACTCGCACCTCAAACATGCCTAAATAAACTTGCGGGAACTAATGGAATGCATAAAGGATTCACGGTTCACAAATAATGCAAAAAAATTACTTTTTCATCACTTAGACTAGAAAATTCTTTACTTTTTGAGGTTTTGAGTAATGAAATGGTAACCCATAACAAAACACCACGAAACCTTACTCGCACCTCTAACATGATTAAATAAACTTGTGGGAACTAATGGAATGCATAACGGAATCACGGTTAACAAATAATGCGAAAAAATGACTTTTTCATCACTTAGACTTGAAAATGCTTAGTTTTTCAAGTTTTGAGTAGTAAAATGGTAAACCGCTTAACCAAACGTCACAAAACCTTACTCGCGCCTGAAACATGCCTAAATAAACTTGCTGGAAATAACGTAATGCATAACAGATTCGCGGTTCGCAAATGATGTGAGAAAATGACTTTTTCATCACTTAAACTTGAAAATGCTTAGTTTTTGAGGATTTGAGCAGTGAAATGGTAAACCGCTTAACCTAACGCCACGAAACATACTCGCACCACAAATATGCCTAAATGAACTTACGAGAACTCAAAGAATGCCTAACGGATTCACGGTTCACAAATCATTCTCAACAATGACGTTTTCATCACATAGACTTAAAAATTCTTAGTTTTTGAGGTTTTGAGTAGTGAAACGGTAAACCGCTTAACCAAACGCCACAAAACCTTACTCGCACATCAAAAATAACTAAATGAACTTTCGGGAAAAAAAGGAATGCATAACGTATTCACGGTTCACAAATAATGCGAAATAATGATTTTTTCATCACTTAGACTTGAAAATTCTGAGTTTTTGAGAAGTGAAACGGTAAACCGCTTAACAATACACCACAAAAACTTACACGCACCTCAAACATGCCTAAATAAACTTGCGAGAACTAACGGATTGCATAACGTATTCATGGTTCACAAATAATGCGAAAAAATGACTTTTTCATCACTTACACTTGAAAATGCTTAGATTTTGAGGTTTTGAGTAGTGAAACGGTAAACCGCTTAAGCATCCACCACGAAACCATACTCGCACCTCAAGCATGCCTAAATAAACTTGCGGGAACTAATGGAATGCATAAAGGATTCACGGTTCACAAATAATGCAAAAAAATTACTTTTTCATCACTTAGACTAGAAAATTCTTTACTTTTTGAGGTTTTGAGTAATGAAATGGTAACCCATAACAAAACACCACGAAACCTTACTCGCACCTCTAACATGATTAAATAAACTTGCGGGAACTAATGGAATGCATAACGGAATCACGGTTAACAAATAATGCGAAAAAATGACTTTTTCATCACTTAGACTTGAAAATGCTTAGTTTTTCAAGTTTTGAGTAGTAAAATGGTAAACCGCTTAACCAAACGTCACAAAACCTTACTCGCGCCTGAAACATGCCTAAATAAACTTGCTGGAAATAACGTAATGCATAACAGATTCGCGGTTCGCAAATGATGCGAGAAAATGACTTTTTCATCACTTAAACTTGAAAATGCTTAGTTTTTGAGGATTTGAGCAGTGAAATGGTAAACCGCTTAACCTAACGCCACGAAACATACTCGCACCACAAATATGCCTAAATGAACTTACGAGAACTCAAAGAATGCCTAACGGATTCACGGTTCACAAATCATTCTCAACAATGACGTTTTCATCACATAGACTTAAAAATTCTTAGTTTTTGAGGTTTTGAGTAGTGAAACGGTAAACCGCTTAACCAAACGCCACAAAACCTTACTCGCACATCAAAAATAACTAAATGAACTTTCGGGAAAAAAAAGGAATGCATAACGTATTCACGGTTCACAAATAATGCGAAATAATGATTTTTTCATCACTTAGACTTGAAAATTCTTAGTTTTTGAGAAGTGAAACGGTAAACCGCTTAACAATACACCACAAAAACTTACACGCACCTCAAACATGCCTAAATAAACTTGCGAGAACTAACGGATTGCATAACGTATTTATGGTTCACAAATAATGCGAAAAAATGACTTTTTCATCACTTACACTTGAAAATGCTTAGATTTTGAGGTTTTGAGTAGTGAAACGGTAAACCGCTTAAGCATCCACCACGAAACCATACACGCACCTCAAGCATGCCTAAATAAACTTGCGGGAACTAATGAAATGCATAAAGGATTCACGGTTCACAAATAATGCAAAAAAAATTACTTTTTCATCACTTAGACTTGAAAATTGTGTACTTTTTGAGGTTTTGAGTAATGAAACGGTAAACCATAAAAAAAAAGCCACGAAACCTTACTCGTACCTCAAACATGCTTAAATAAACTTGCGGGAACTAATGGAATGCATAACGGAATCACGGTTAACAAATAATGCGAAAAAATGACTTTTTCATCACTTAGACTTGAAAATGCTTAGTTTTTTAAGTTTTAAGTAGTAAAACGGTAAACCGCTGAACCAAACGTCACAAAACCTTACTCCCACCTGAAACATGCCTAAATAAACTTACTGGAAATAACGTAATGCATAACAGATTCACGGTTCACAAATGATGCGAGAAAATGACTTTTTCATCACTTAAACTTGAAAATGCTTAGTTTTTGAGGATTTGAGCAGTGAAATGGTAAACCGCTTAACCTAACGCCACGAAACATACTCGCACCACAAATGTGCCTAAATGAAAGTACGAGAACTAAAAGAATGCCTAACGGATTCACTGTCCACAAATCATTCTCAAAAATGACTTTTTCATCACTTAGACTTGAAAATGCTTAGTTTTTCAAGTTTTGAGTAGTAAAATGGTAAACCGCTTAACCAAACGTCACAAAACCTTACTCGCGCCTGAAACATGCCTAAATAAACTTGCTGGAAATAACGTAATGCATAACAGATTCGCGGTTCGCAAATGATGCGAGAAAATGACTTTTTCATCACTTAAACTTGAAAATGCTTAGTTTTTGAGGATTTGAGCAGTGAAATGGTAAACCGCTTAACCTAACGCCACGAAACATACTCGCACCACAAATATGCCTAAATGAACTTACGAGAACTCAAAGAATGCCTAACGGATTCACGGTTCACAAATCATTCTCAACAATGACGTTTTCATCACATAGACTTAAAAATTCTTAGTTTTTGAGGTTTTGAGTAGTGAAACGGTAAACCGCTTAACCAAACGCCACAAAACCTTACTCGCACATCAAAAATAACTAAATGAACTTTCGGGAAAAAAAAGGAATGCATAACGTATTCACGGTTCACAAATAATGCGAAATAATGATTTTTTCATCACTTAGACTTGAAAATTCTTAGTTTTTGAGAAGTGAAACGGTAAACCGCTTAACAATACACCACAAAAACTTACACGCACCTCAAACATGCCTAAATAAACTTGCGAGAACTAACGGATTGCATAACGTATTTATGGTTCACAAATAATGCGAAAAAATGACTTTTTCATCACTTACACTTGAAAATGCTTAGATTTTGAGGTTTTGAGTAGTGAAACGGTAAACCGCTTAAGCATCCACCACGAAACCATACTCGCACCTCAAGCATGCCTAAATAAACTTGCGGGAACTAATGGAATGCATAAAGGATTCACGGTTCACAAATAATGCAAAAAAATTACTTTTTCATCACTTAGACTTGAAAATTGTGTACTTTTTGAGGTTTTGAGTAATGAAATGGAAAACCATAAAAAAAAAAGCCACGAAACCTTACTCGTACCTCAAACATGCTTAAATAAACTTGCGGGAACTAATGGAATGCATAACGGAATCACGGTTAACAAATAATGCGAAAAAATGACTTTTTCATCACTTAGACTTGAAAATGCTTAGTTTTTCAAGTTTTGAGTAGTAAAATGGTAAACCGCTTAACCAAACGTCACAAAACCTTACTCGCGCCTGAAACATGCCTAAATAAACTTGCTGGAAATAACGTAATGCATAACAGATTCGCGGTTCACAAATGATGCAAGAAAATGACTTTTTCATCACTTAAACTTGAAAATGCTTAGTTTTTGAGGATTTGAGCAGTGAAATGGTAAACCGCTTAACCTAACGCCAAGAAACATACTCGCACCACAAATATGCCTAAATGAACTTACGAGAACTCAAAGAATGCCTAACGGATTCACGGTTCACAAATCATTCTCAACAATGACGTTTTCATCACATAGACTTAAAAATTCTTAGTTTTTGAGGTTTTGAGTAGTGAAACGGTAAACCGCTTAACCAAACGCCACAAAACCTTACTCGCACATCAAAAATAACTAAATGAACTTTCGGGAAAAAAAAGGAATGCATAACGTATTCACGGTTCACAAATAATGCGAAATAATGATTTTTTCATCACTTAGACTTGAAAATTCTTAGTTTTTGAGAAGTGAAACGGTAAACCGCTTAACAATACACCACAAAAACTTACACGCACCTCGAACATGCCTAAACAAACTTGCAAGAACTAACGGATTGCATAACGTATTCATGGTTCACAAATAATGCGAAAAAATGACTTTTTCATCACTTACACTTGAAAATGCTTAGATTTTGAGGTTTTGAGTAGTGAAACAGTATACCGCTTAAGCATCCACCACGAAACCGTACTCGCACCTCAAGCATGTCTAAATAAACTTGCGGGAACTAATGGAATGCATAAAGGATTCACGGTTCACAAATAATGCAAAAAAATTACTTTTTCATCACTTAGACTTGAAAATTGTGTACTTTTTGAGGTTTTGAGTAATGAAATGGAAAACCATAAAAAAAAAGCCACGAAACCTTACTCTTACCTCAAACATGCTTAAATAAACTTGCGGGAACTAATGGAATGCATAACGGAATCACGGTTAACAAATAATGCGAAAAAATGACTTTTTCATCACTTAGACTTGAAAATGCTTAGTTTTTTAAGTTTTAAGTAGTAAAACGGTAAACCGCTGAACCAAACGTCACAAAACCTTACTCGCACCTGAAACATGCCGAAATAAACTTGCTGGAAATAACGTAATGCATAACAGATTCACGGTTCACAAATGATGCGAGAAAATGACTTTTTCATCACTTAAACTTGAAAATGCTTAGTTTTTTAGGTTTTGAGCAGTGAAATGGTAAACCGCTTAACCTAACGCCACGAAATATACTCGCACCATAAATATGCCTAAATGAAAGTACGAGAACTAAAAGAATGCCTAACGGATTCACGGTCCACAAATCATTCTCAAAAATGACTTTTTCATCACATAGACTTAAAAATTCTTAGTTTTTGAGGTTTTGAGTAGTGAAACGGTAAACCGCTTAACCAAACGCCACAAAACCTTACTCGCACATCAAAAATAACTAAATGAACTTTCGGGAAAAAAAGGAATGCATAACGTATTCACGGTTCACAAATAATGCGATATAATGATTTTTTCATCACTTAGACTTGAAAATTCTTAGTTTTTGAGAAGTGAAACGGTAAACCGCTTAACAATACGCCACAAAAACTTACACGCACCTCGAACATGCCTAAATAAACTTGCGATAACTAACGGATTGCATAACGTATTCATGGTTCACAAATAATGCGAAAAAATGACTTTTTCATCACTTACACTTGAAAATGCTTAGATTTTGATGTTTTGAGTAGTGAAACAGTAAACCGCTTAAGCATCCACCACGAAACCATACTCGCACCTCAAACATGCCTAAATAAACTTGCGGGAACTAATGGAATGCATAAAGGATTCACGGTTCACAAATAATGCAAAAAAATTACTTTTTCATCACTTAGACTAGAAAATTCTTTACTTTTTGAGGTTTTGAGTAATGAAATGGTAACCCATAACAAAACACCACGAAACCTTACTCGCACCTCTAACATGATTAAATAAACTTGCGGGAACTAATGGAATGCATAACGGAATCACGGTTAACAAATAATGCGAAAAAATGACTTTTTCATCACTTAGACTTGAAAATGCTTAGTTTTTCAAGTTTTGAGTAGTAAAATTGTAAACCGCTTAACCAAACGTCACAAAACCTTACTCGCGCCTGAAACATGCCTAAATAAACTTGCTGGAAATAACGTAATGCATAACAGATTCGCGGTTCGCAAATGATGCGAGAAAATGACTTTTTCATCACTTAAACTTGAAAATGCTTAGTTTTTGAGGATTTGAGCAGTGAAATGGTAAACCGCTTAACCTAACGCCACGAAACATACTCGCACCACAAATATGCCTAAATGAACTTACGAGAACTCAAAGAATGCCTAACGGATTCACGGTTCACAAATCATTCTCAACAATGACGTTTTCATCACATAGACTTAAAAATTCTTAGTTTTTGAGGTTTTGAGTAGTGAAACGGTAAACCGCTTAACCAAACGCCACAAAACCTTACTCGCACATCAAAAATAACTAAATGAACTTTCGGGAAAAAAAGGAATGCATAACGTATTCACGGTTCACAAATAATGCGAAATAATGATTTTTTCATCACTTAGACTTGAAAATTCTGAGTTTTTGAGAAGTGAAACGGTAAACCGCTTAACAATACACCACAAAAACTTACACGCACCTCAAACATGCCTAAATAAACTTGCGAGAACTAACGGATTGCATAACGTATTCATGGTTCACAAATAATGCGAAAAAATGACTTTTTCATCACTTACACTTGAAAATGCTTAGATTTTGAGGTTTTGAGTAGTGAAACGGTAAACCGCTTAAGCATCCACCACGAAACCATACTCGCACCTCAAGCATGCCTAAATAAACTTGCGGGAACTAATGGAATGCATAAAGGATTCACGGTTCACAAATAATGCAAAAAAATTACTTTTTCATCACTTAGACTAGAAAATTCTTTACTTTTTGAGGTTTTGAGTAATGAAATGGTAACCCATAACAAAACACCACGAAACCTTACTCGCACCTCTAACATGATTAAATAAACTTGCGGGAACTAATGGAATGCATAACGGAATCACGGTTAACAAATAATGCGAAAAAATGACTTTTTCATCACTTAGACTTGAAAATGCTTAGTTTTTCAAGTTTTGAGTAGTAAAATGGTAAACCGCTTAACCAAACGTCACAAAACCTTACTCGCGCCTGAAACATGCCTAAATAAACTTGCTGGAAATAACGTAATGCATAACAGATTCGCGGTTCGCAAATGATGCGAGAAAATGACTTTTTCATCACTTAAACTTGAAAATGCTTAGTTTTTGAGGATTTGAGCAGTGAAATGGTAAACCGCTTAACCTAACGCCACGAAACATACTCGCACCACAAATATGCCTAAATGAACTTACGAGAACTCAAAGAATGCCTAACGGATTCACGGTTCACAAATCATTCTCAACAATGACGTTTTCATCACATAGACTTAAAAATTCTTAGTTTTTGAGGTTTTGAGTAGTGAAACGGTAAACCGCTTAACCAAACGCCACAAAACCTTACTCGCACATCAAAAATAACTAAATGAACTTTCGGGAAAAAAAAGGAATGCATAACGTATTCACGGTTCACAAATAATGCGAAATAATGATTTTTTCATCACTTAGACTTGAAAATTCTTAGTTTTTGAGAAGTGAAACGGTAAACCGCTTAACAATACACCACAAAAACTTACACGCACCTCAAACATGCCTAAATAAATTTGCGAGAACTAACGGATTGCATAACGTATTTATGGTTCACAAATAATGCGAAAAAATGACTTTTTCATCACTTACACTTGAAAATGCTTAGATTTTGAGGTTTTGAGTAGTGAAACGGTAAACCGCTTAAGCATCCACCACGAAACCATACTCGCACCTCAAGCATGCCTAAATAAACTTGCGGGAACTAATGAAATGCATAAAGGATTCACGGTTCACAAATAATGCAAAAAAAATTACTTTTTCATCACTTAGACTTGAAAATTGTGTACTTTTTGAGGTTTTGAGTAATGAAACGGTAAACCATAAAAAAAAAGCCACGAAACCTTACTCGTACCTCAAACATGCTTAAATAAACTTGCGGGAACTAATGGAATGCATAACGGAATCACGGTTAACAAATAATGCGAAAAAATGACTTTTTCATCACTTAGACTTGAAAATGCTTAGTTTTTTAAGTTTTAAGTAGTAAAACGGTAAACCGCTGAACCAAACGTCACAAAACCTTACTCCCACCTGAAACATGCCTAAATAAACTTACTGGAAATAACGTAATGCATAACAGATTCACGGTTCACAAATGATGCGAGAAAATGACTTTTTCATCACTTAAACTTGAAAATGCTTAGTTTTTGAGGATTTGAGCAGTGAAATGGTAAACCGCTTAACCTAACGCCACGAAACATACTCGCACCACAAATGTGCCTAAATGAAAGTACGAGAACTAAAAGAATGCCTAACGGATTCACTGTCCACAAATCATTCTCAAAAATGACTTTTTCATCACTTAGACTTGAAAATGCTTAGTTTTTCAAGTTTTGAGTAGTAAAATGGTAAACCGCTTAACCAAACGTCACAAAACCTTACTCGCGCCTGAAACATGCCTAAATAAACTTGCTGGAAATAACGTAATGCATAACAGATTCGCGGTTCGCAAATGATGCGAGAAAATGACTTTTTCATCACTTAAACTTGAAAATGCTTAGTTTTTGAGGATTTGAGCAGTGAAATGGTAAACCGCTTAACCTAACGCCACGAAACATACTCGCACCACAAATATGCCTAAATGAACTTACGAGAACTCAAAGAATGCCTAACGGATTCACGGTTCACAAATCATTCTCAACAATGACGTTTTCATCACATAGACTTAAAAATTCTTAGTTTTTGAGGTTTTGAGTAGTGAAACGGTAAACCGCTTAACCAAACGCCACAAAACCTTACTCGCACATCAAAAATAACTAAATGAACTTTTGGGAAAAAAAAGGAATGCATAACGTATTCACGGTTCACAAATAATGCGAAATAATGATTTTTTCATCACTTAGACTTGAAAATTCTTAGTTTTTGAGAAGTGAAACGGTAAACCGCTTAACAATACACCACAAAAACTTACACGCACCTCAAACATGCCTAAATAAACTTGCGAGAACTAACGGATTGCATAACGTATTTATGGTTCACAAATAATGCGAAAAAATGACTTTTTCATCACTTACACTTGAAAATGCTTAGATTTTGAGGTTTTGAGTAGTGAAACGGTAAACCGCTTAAGCATCCACCACGAAACCATACTCGCACCTCAAGCATGCCTAAATAAACTTGCGGGAACTAATGGAATGCATAAAGGATTCACGGTTCACAAATAATGCAAAAAATTTCTTTTTCATCACTTAGACTTGAAAATTGTGTACTTTTTGAGGTTTTGAGTAATGAAATGGAAAACCATAAAAAAAAAGCAACGAAACCTTACTCGTACCTCAAACATGCTTAAATAAACTTGCGGGAACTAATGGAATGCATAACGGAATCACGGTTAACAAATAATGCGAAAAAATGACTTTTTCATCACTTAGACTTAAAAATGCTTAGTTTTTCAAGTTTTGAGTAGTAAAATGGTAAACCGCTTAACAAAACGTCACAAAACCTTACTCGCGCCTGAAACATGCCTAAATAAACTTGCTGGAAATAACGTAATGCATAACAGATTCGCGGTTCACAAATGATGCAAGAAAATGACTTTTTCATCACTTAAACTTGAAAATGCTTAGTTTTTGAGGATTTGAGCAGTGAAATGGTAAACCGCTTAACCTAACGCCAAGAAACATACTCGCACCACAAATATGCCTAAATGAACTTACGAGAACTCAAAGAATGCCTAACGGATTCACGGTTCACAAATCATTCTCAACAATGACGTTTTCATCACATAGACTTAAAAATTCTTAGTTTTTGAGGTTTTGAGTAGTGAAACGGTAAACCGCTTAACCAAACGCCACAAAACCTTACTCGCACATCAAAAATAACTAAATGAACTTTCGGGAAAAAAAAGGAATGCATAACGTATTCACGGTTCACAAATAATGCGAAATAATGATTTTTTCATCACTTAGACTTGAAAATTCTTAGTTTTTGAGAAGTGAAACGGTAAACCGCTTAACAATACACCACAAAAACTTACACGCACCTCGAACATGCCTAAACAAACTTGCAAGAACTAACGGATTGCATAACGTATTCATGGTTCACAAATAATGCGAAAAAATGACTTTTTCATCACTTACACTTGAAAATGCTTAGATTTTGAGGTTTTGAGTAGTGAAACAGTAAACCGCTTAAGCATCCACCACGAAACCGTACTCGCACCTCAAGCATGTCTAAATAAACTTGCGGGAACTAATGGAATGCATAAAGGATTCACGGTTCACAAATAATGCAAAAAAATTACTTTTTCATCACTTAGACTTGAAAATTGTGTACTTTTTGAGGTTTTGAGTAATGAAATGGAAAACCATAAAAAAAAAGCCACGAAACCTTACTCTTACCTCAAACATGCTTAAATAAACTTGCGGGAACTAATGGAATGCATAACGGAATCACGGTTAACAAATAATGCGAAAAAATGACTTTTTCATCACTTAGACTTGAAAATGCTTAGTTTTTTAAGTTTTAAGTAGTAAAACGGTAAACCGCTGAACCAAACGTCACAAAACCTTACTCGCACCTGAAACATGCCGAAATAAACTTGCTGGAAATAACGTAATGCATAACAGATTCACGGTTCACAAATGATGCGAGAAAATGACTTTTTCATCACTTAAACTTGAAAATGCTTAGTTTTTTAGGTTTTGAGCAGTGAAATGGTAAACCGCTTAACCTAACGCCACGAAATATACTCGCACCATAAATATGCCTAAATGAAAGTACGAGAACTAAAAGAATGCCTAACGGATTCACGGTCCACAAATCATTCTCAAAAATGACTTTTTCATCACATAGACTTAAAAATTCTTAGTTTTTGAGGTTTTGAGTAGTGAAACGGTAAACCGCTTAACCAAACGCCACAAAACCTTACTCGCACATCAAAAATAACTAAATGAACTTTCGGGTAAAAAAGGAATGCATAACGTATTCACGGTTCACAAATAATGCGATATAATGATTTTTTCATCACTTAGACTTGAAAATTCTTAGTTTTTGAGAAGTGAAACGGTAAACCGCTTAACAATACGCCACAAAAACTTACACGCACCTCGAACATGCCTAAATAAACTTGCGATAACTAACGGATTGCATAACGTATTCATGGTTCACAAATAATGCGAAAAAATGACTTTTTCATCACTTACACTTGAAAATGCTTAGATTTTGATGTTTTGAGTAGTGAAACAGTAAACCGCTTAAGCATCCACCACGAAACCATACTCGCACCTCAAACATGCCTAAATAAACTTGCGGGAACTAATGGAATGCGTAAAGGATTCACGGTTCACAAATAATGCAAAAAAATTACTTTTTCATCACTTAGACTAGAAAATTCTTTACTTTTTGAGGTTTTGAGTAATGAAATGGTAACCCATAACAAAACACCACGAAACCTTACTCGCACCTCTAACATGATTAAATAAACTTGTGGGAACTAATGGAATGCATAACGGAATCACGGTTAACAAATAATGCGAAAAAATGACTTTTTCATCACTTAGACTTGAAAATGCTTAGTTTTTCAAGTTTTGAGTAGTAAAATGGTAAACCGCTTAACCAAACGTCACAAAACCTTACTCGCGCCTGAAACATGCCTAAATAAACTTGCTGGAAATAACGTAATGCATAACAGATTCGCGGTTCGCAAATGATGCGAGAAAATGACTTTTTCATCACTTAAACTTGAAAATGCTTAGTTTTTGAGGATTTGAGCAGTGAAATGGTAAACCGCTTAACCTAACGCCACGAAACATACTCGCACCACAAATATGCCTAAATGAACTTACGAGAACTCAAAGAATGCCTAACGGATTCACGGTTCACAAATCATTCTCAACAATGACGTTTTCATCACATAGACTTAAAAATTCTTAGTTTTTGAGGTTTTGAGTAGTGAAACGGTAAACCGCTTAACCAAACGCCACAAAACCTTACTCGCACATCAAAAATAACTAAATGAACTTTCGGGAAAAAAAAGGAATGCATAACGTATTCACGGTTCACAAATAATGCGAAATAATGATTTTTTCATCACTTAGACTTGAAAATTCTTAGTTTTTGAGAAGTGAAACGGTAAACCGCTTAACAATACACCACAAAAACTTACACGCACCTCAAACATGCCTAAATAAACTTGCGAGAACTAACGGATTGCATAACGTATTTATGGTTCACAAATAATGCGAAAAAATGACTTTTTCATCACTTACACTTGAAAATGCTTAGATTTTGAGGTTTTGAGTAGTGAAACGGTAAACCGCTTAAGCATCCACCACGAAACCATACTCGCACCTCAAGCATGCCTAAATAAACTTGCGGGAACTAATGAAATGCATAAAGGATTCACGGTTCACAAATAATGCAAAAAAAATTACTTTTTCATCACTTAGACTTGAGAATTGTGTACTTTTTGAGGTTTTGAGTAATGAAACGGTAAACCATAAAAAAAAAGCCACGAAACCTTACTCGTACCTCAAACATGCTTAAATAAACTTGCGGGAACTAATGGAATGCATAACGGAATCACGGTTAACAAATAATGCGAAAAAATGACTTTTTCATCACTTAGACTTGAAAATGCTTAGTTTTTTAAGTTTCGAGTAGTAAAACGGTAAACCGCTGAACCAAACGTCACAAAACCTTACTCACACCTCAAACATGCCTAAATAAACTTGCTGGAAATAACGTAATGCATAACAGATTCACGGTTCACAAATGATGCGAGAAAATGACTTTTTCATCACTTAAACTTGAAAATGCTTAGTTTTTTAGGTTTTGAGCAGTGAAATGGTAAACCGCTTAACCTAACGCCACGAAATATACTCGCACCATAAATATGCCTAAATGAAAGTACGAGAACTAAAAGAATGCCTAACGGATTCACGGTCCACAAATCATTCTCAAAAATGACTTTTTCATCACATAGACTTAAAAATTCTTAGTTTTTGAGGTTTTGAGTAGTGAAACGGTAAACCGCTTAACCAAACACCACAAAACCTTACTCGCACATCAAAAATAACTAAATGAACTTTCGGGAAAAAAAGGAATGCATAACGTATTCACGGTTCACAAATAATGCGAAATAATGATTTTTTTCATCACTTAGACTTGAAAATTCTTAGTTTTTGAGATGTGAAACGGTAAACCGCTTACAATACACCACAAAAACTTATACGCACCTCAAACATGCCTAAATAAACTTGCAAGAACTAACGGATTGCATAACGTATTCATGGTTCACAAATAATGCGAAAAAATGACTTTTTCATCACTTACACTTGAAAATGCTTAGATTTTGAGGTTTTGAGTAGTGAAACGGTAAACCGCTTAGTCATCCACCACGAAACCATACTCGCACCTCAAGCATGCCTAAATAAACTTGCGGGAACTAATGGAATGCATAAAGGATTAACGGTTCACAAATAATGCAAAAAAATTACTTTTTCATCACTTAGACTTGAAAATTGTGTACTTTTTGAGGTTTTGAGTAATGAAACGGAAAACCATAAAACAAAAGCCACGAAACCTTACTCGTACCTCAAACATGCTTAAATAAACTTGCGGGAACTAATTGAATGCATAACGGAATCACGGTTAACAAATAATGCAAAAAAATTACTTTTTCATCACTTAGACTTGAAAATGCTTAGTTTTTTAAGTTTTAAGTAGTAAAACGGTAAACCGCTGAACCAAACGTCACAAAACGTTACTTGCACCTGAAACATGCCTAAATAAACTTGCTGGAAATAACGTAATGCATAACAGATTCACGGTTCACAAATGATGCGAGAAAATGACTTTTTCATCACTTAAACTTGAAAATGCTTAGTTTTTTAGGTTTTGAGCAGTGAAATGGTAAACCGCTTAATCTAACGCCACGAAATATACTCGCACCATAAATATGCCTAAATGAAAGTACGAGAACTAAAAGAATGCCTAACGGATTCACGGTCCACAAATCATTCTCAAAAATGACTTTTTTATCACATAGACTTAAAAATTCTTAGTTTTTGAGGTTTTGAGTAGTGAAACGGTAAACCGCTTAACCAAACGCCACAAAACCTTACTCGCACATCAAAAATAACTAAATGAACTTTCGGGAAAAAAAGGAATGCATAACGTATTCACGGTTCACAAATAATGCGATATAATGATTTTTTCATCACTTAGACTTGAAAATTCTTAGTTTTTGAGAAGTGAAACGGTAAACCGCTTAACAATACGCCACAAAAACTTACACGCACCTCAAACATGCCTAAATAAACTTGCGAGAACTAACGGATTGCATAACGTATTTATGGTTCACAAATAATGCGAAAAAAATGACTTTTTCATCACTTACACTTGAAAATGCTTAGATTTTGAGGTTTTGAGTAGTGAAACGGTAAACCGCTTAAGCATCCACCACGAAACCATACTCGCACCTCAAGCATGCCTAAATAAACTTGCGGGAACTAATGAAATGCATAAAGGATTCACGGTTCACAAATAATGCAAAAAAAATTACTTTTTCATCACTTAGACTTGAAAATTGTGTACTTTTTGAGGTTTTGAGTAATGAAACGGTAAACCATAAAAAAAAAGCCACGAAACCTTACTCGTACCTCAAACATGCTTAAATAAACTTGCGGGAACTAATGGAATGCATAACGGAATCACGGTTAACAAATAATGCGAAAAAATGACTTTTTCATCACTTAGACTTGAAAATGCTTAGTTTTTTAAGTTTCGAGTAGTAAAACGGTAAACCGCTGAACCAAACGTCACAAAACCTTACTCACACCTCAAACATGCCTAAATAAACTTGCTGGAAATAACGTAATGCATAACAGATTCACGGTTCACAAATGATGCGAGAAAATGACTTTTTCATCACTTAAACTTGAAAATGCTTAGTTTTTTAAGTTTTGAGCAGTGAAATGGTAAACCGCTTAACCTAACGCCACGAAATATACTCGCACCATAAATATGCCTAAATGAAAGTACGAGAACTAAAAGAATGCCTAACGGATTCACGGTCCACAAATCATTCTCAAAAATGACTTTTTCATCACATAGACTTAAAAATTCTTAGTTTTTGAGGTTTTGAGTAGTGAAACGGTAAACCGCTTAACCAAACACCACAAAACCTTACTCGCACATCAAAAATAACTAAATGAACTTTCGGGAAAAAAGGGAATGCATAACGTATTCACGGTTCACAAATAATGCGAAATAATGATTTTTTTCATCACTTAGACTTGAAAATTCTTAGTTTTTGAGATGTGAAACGGTAAACCGCTTACAATACACCACAAAAACTTATACGCACCTCAAACATGCCTAAATAAACTTGCAAGAACTAGCGGATTGCATAACGTATTCATGGTTCACAAATAATGCGAAAAAATGGCTTTTTCATCACTTACACTTGAAAATGCTTAGATTTTGAGGTTTTGAGTAGTGAAACGGTAAACCGCTTAAGCATCCACCACGAAACCATACTCGCACCTCAAGCATACCTAAATAAACTTGCGGGAACTAATGGAATGCATAAAGGATTCACGGTTCACAAATAATGCAAAAAAATTACTTTTTCATCACTTAGACTTGAAAATTGTGTACTTTTTGAGGTTTTGAGTAATGAAACGGAAAACCATAAAAAAAAAGCCACGAAACCTTACTCGTACCTCAAACATGCTTAAATAAACTTGCGGGAACTAATGGAATGCATAGCGGAATCACGGTTAACAAATAATGCAAAAAAATTACTTTTTCATCACTTAGACTTGAAAATGCTTAGTTTTTTAAGTTTTAAGTAGTAAAACGGTAAACCGCTGAACCAAACGTCACAAAACCTTACTTGCACCTGAAACATGCCTAAATAAACTTGCTGGAAATAACGTAATGCATAACAGATTCACGGTTCACAAATGATGCGAGAAAATGACTTTTTCATCACTTAAACTTGAAAATGCTTAGTTTTTTAGGTTTTGAGCAGTGAAATGGTAAACCGCTTAACCTAACGCCACGAAATATACTCGCACCATAAATATGCCTAAATGAAAGTACGAGAACTAAAAGAATGCCTAACGGATTCACGGTCCACAAATCATTCTCAAAAATGACTTTTTTATCACATAGACTTAAAAATTCTTAGTTTTTGAGGTTTTGAGTAGTGAAACGGTAAACCGCTTAACCAAACGCCACAAAACCTTACTCGCACATCAAAAATAACTAAATGAACTTTCGGGAAAAAAAGGAATGCATAACGTATTCACGGTTCACAAATAATGCGATATAATGATTTTTTCATCACTTAGACTTGAAAATTCTTAGTTTTTGAGAAGTGAAACGGTAAACCGCTTAACAATACGCCACAAAAACTTACACGCACCTCGAACATGCCTAAATAAACTTGCGATAACTAACGGATTGCATAACGTATTCATGGTTCACAAATAATGCGAAAAAATGACTTTTTCATCACTTACACTTGAAAATGCTTAGATTTTGATGTTTTGAGTAGTGAAACAGTAAACCGCTTAAGCATCCACCACGAAACCATACTCGCACCTCAAACATGCCTAAATAAACTTGCGGGAACTAATGGAATGCATAAAGGATTCACGGTTCACAAATAATGCAAAAAAATTACTTTTTCATCACTTAGACTAGAAAATTCTTTACTTTTTGAGGTTTTGAGTAATGAAATGGTAACCCATAACAAAACACCACGAAACCTTACTCGCACCTCTAACATGATTAAATAAACTTGCGGGAACTAATGGAATGCATAACGGAATCACGGTTAACAAATAATGCGAAAAAATGACTTTTTCATCACTTAGACTTGAAAATGCTTAGTTTTTCAAGTTTTGAGTAGTAAAATGGTAAACCGCTTAACCAAACGTCACAAAACCTTACACGCGCCTGAAACATGCCTAAATAAACTTGCTGGAAATAACGTAATGCATAACAGATTCGCGGTTCGCAAATGATGCGAGAAAATGACTTTTTCATCACTTAAACTTGAAAATGCTTAGTTTTTGAGGATTTGAGTAGTGAAATGGTAAACCGCTTAACCTAACGCCACGAAACATACTCGCACCACAAATATGCCTAAATGAACTTACGAGAACTCAAAGAATGCCTAACGGATTCACGGTTCACAAATCATTCTCAACAATGACGTTTTCATCACATAGACTTAAAAATTCTTAGTTTTTGAGGTTTTGAGTAGTGAAACGGTAAACCGCTTAACCAAACGCCACAAAACCTTACTCGCACATCAAAAATAACTAAATGAACTTTCGGGAAAAAAAAGGAATGCGTAACGTATTCACGGTTCACAAATAATGCGAAATAATGATTTTTTCATCACTTAGACTTGAAAATTCTTAGTTTTTGAGAAGTGAAACGGTAAACCGCTTAACAATACACCACAAAAACTTACACGCACCTCAAACATGCCTAAATAAACTTGCGAGAACTAACGGATTGCATAACGTATTCATGGTTCATAAATAATGCGAAAAAATGACTTTTTCATCACTTACACTTGAAAATGCTTAGATTTTGAGGTTTTGAGTAGTGAAACGGTAAACCGCTTAAGCATCCACCACGAAACCATACTCGCACCTCAAGCATGCCTAAATAAACTTGCGGGAACTAATGGAATGCATAAAGGATTCACGGTTCACAAATAATGCAAAAAAATTACTTTTTCATCACTTAGACTAGAAAATTCTTTACTTTTTGAGGTTTTGAGTAATGAAATGGTAACCCATAACAAAACACCACGAAACCTTACTCGCACCTCTAACATGATTAAATAAACTTGCGGGAACTAATGGAATGCATAACGGAATCACGGTTAACAAATAATGCGAAAAAATGACTTTTTCATCACTTAGACTTGAAAATGCTTAGTTTTTCAAGTTTTGAGTAGTAAAATGGTAAACCGCTTAACCAAACGTCACAAAACCTTACTCGCGCCTGAAACATGCCTAAATAAACTTGCTGGAAATAACGTAATGCATAACAGATTCGCGGTTCGCAAATGATGCGAGAAAATGACTTTTTCATCACTTAAACTTGAAAATGCTTAGTTTTTGAGAATTTGAGCAGTGAAATGGTAAACCGCTTAACCTAACGCCACGAAACATACTCGCACCACAAATATGCCTAAATGAACTTACGAGATTTCAAAGAATGCCTAACGGATTCACGGTTCACAAATCATTCTCAACAATGACGTTTTCATCACATAGACTTAAAAATTCTTAGTTTTTGAGGTTTTGAGTAGTGAAACGGTAAACCGCTTAACCAAACGCCACAAAACCTTACTCGCACATCAAAAATAACTAAATGAACTTTCGGGAAAAAAAGGAATGCATAACGTATTCACGGTTCACAAATAATGCGAAATAATGATTTTTTCATCACTTAGACTTGAAAATTCTGAGTTTTTGAGAAGTGAAACGGTAAACCGCTTAACAATACACCACAAAAACTTACACGCACCTCAAACATGCCTAAATAAACTTGCGAGAACTAACGGATTGCATAACGTATTCATGGTTCACAAATAATGCGAAAAAATGACTTTTTCATCACTTACACTTGAAAATGCTTAGATTTTGAGGTTTTGAGTAGTGAAACGGTAAACCGCTTAAGCATCCACCACGAAACCATACTCGCACCTCAAGCATGCCTAAATAAACTTGCGGGAACTAATGGAATGCATAAAGGATTCACGGTTCACAAATAATGCAAAAAAATTACTTTTTCATCACTTAGACTAGAAAATTCTTTACTTTTGGAGGTTTTGAGTAATGAAATGGTAACCCATAACAAAACACCACGAAACCTTACTCGCACCTCTAACATGATTAAATAAACTTGCGGGAACTAATGGAATGCATAACGGAATCACGGTTAACAAATAATGCGAAAAAATGACTTTTTCATCACTTAGACTTGAAAATGCTTAGTTTTTCAAGTTTTGAGTAGTAAAATGGTAAACCGCTTAACCAAACGTCACAAAACCTTACTCGCGCCTGAAACATGCCTAAATAAACTTGCTGGAAATAACGTAATGCATAACAGATTCGCGGTTCGCAAATGATGCGAGAAAATGACTTTTTCATCACTTAAACTTGAAAATGCTTAGTATTTGAGAATTTGAGCAGTGAAATGGTAAACCGCTTAACCTAACGCCACGAAACATACTCGCACCACAAATATGCCTAAATGAACTTACGAGAACTCAAAGAATGCCTAACGGATTCACGGTTCACAAATCATTCTCAACAATGACGTTTTCATCACATAGACTTAAAAATTCTTAGTTTTTGAGGTTTTGAGTAGTGAAACGGTAAACCGCTTAACCAAACGCCACAAAACCTTACTCGCACATCAAAAATAACTAAATGAACTTTCGGGAAAAAAAAGGAATGCATAACGTATTCACGGTTCACAAATAATGCGAAATAATGATTTTTTCATCACTTAGACTTGAAAATTCTTAGTTTTTGAGAAGTGAAACGGTAAACCGCTTAACAATACACCACAAAAACTTACACGCACCTCAAACATGCCTAAAAAAACTTGCGAGAACTAACGGATTGCATAACGTATTTATGGTTCACAAATAATGCGAAAAAATGACTTTTTCATCACTTACACTTGAAAATGCTTAGATTTTGAGGTTTTGAGTAGTGAAACGGTAAACCGCTTAAGCATCCACCACGAAACCATACTCGCACCTCAAGCATGCCTAAATAAACTTGCGGGAACTAATGAAATGCATAAAGGATTCACGGTTCACAAATAATGCAAAAAAAATTACTTTTTCATCACTTAGACTTGAAAATTGTGTACTTTTTGAGGTTTTGAGTAATGAAACGGTAAACCATAAAAAAAAAGCCACGAAACCTTACTCGTACCTCAAACATGCTTAAATAAACTTGCGGGAACTAATGGAATGCATAACGGAATCACGGTTAACAAATAATGCGAAAAAATGACTTTTTCATCACTTAGACTTGAAAATGCTTAGTTTTTTAAGTTTTAAGTAGTAAAACGGTAAACCGCTGAACCAAACGTCACAAAACCTTACTCCCACCTGAAACATGCCTAAATAAACTTACTGGAAATAACGTAATGCATAACAGATTCACGGTTCACAAATGATGCGAGAAAATGACTTTTTCATCACTTAAACTTGAAAATGCTTAGTTTTTGAGGATTTGAGCAGTGAAATGGTAAACCGCTTAACCTAACGCCACGAAACATGCTCGCACCACAAATGTGCCTAAATGAAAGTACGAGAACTAAAAGAATGCCTAACGGATTCACGGTCCACAAATCATTCTCAAAAATGACTTTTTCATCACTTAGACTTGAAAATGCTTAGTTTTTCAAGTTTTGAGTAGTAAAATGGTAAACCGCTTAACCAAACGTCACAAAACCTTACTCGCGCCTGAAACATGCCTAAATAAACTTGCTGGAAATAACGTAATGCATAACAGATTCGCGGTTCGCAAATGATGCGAGAAAATGACTTTTTCATCACTTAAACTTGAAAATGCTTAGTTTTTGAGGATTTGAGCAGTGAAATGGTAAACCGCTTAACCTAACGCCACGAAACATACTCGCACCACAAATATGCCTAAATGAACTTACGAGAACTCAAAGAATGCCTAACGGATTCACGGTTCACAAATCATTCTCAACAATGACGTTTTCATCACATAGACTTAAAAATTCTTAGTTTTTGAGGTTTTGAGTAGTGAAACGGTAAACCGCTTAACCAAACGCCACAAAACCTTACTCGCACATCAAAAATAACTAAATGAACTTTCGGGAAAAAAAAGGAATGCATAACGTATTCACGGTTCACAAATAATGCGAAATAATGATTTTTTCATCACTTAGACTTGAAAATTCTTAGTTTTTGAGAAGTGAAACGGTAAACCGCTTAACAATACACCACAAAAACTTACACGCACCTCAAACATGCCTAAATAAACTTGCGAGAACTAACGGATTGTATAACGTATTCATGGTTCACAAATAATGCGAAAAAATGACTTTTTCATCACTTACACTTGAAAATGCTTAGATTTTGAGGTTTTGAGTAGTGAAACGGTAAACCGCTTAAGCATCCACCACGAAACCATACTCGCACCTCAAGCATGCCTAAATAAACTTGCGGGAACTAATGAAATGCATAAAGGATTCACGGTTCACAAATAATGCAAAAAAATTACTTTTTCATCACTTAGACTTGAAAATTGTGTACTTTTTGAGGTTTTGAGTAATGAAATGGAAAACCATAAAAAAAAAGCCACGAAACCTTACTCGTACCTCAAACATGCTTAAATAAACTTGCGGGAACTAATGGAATGCATAACGGAATCACGGTTAACAAATAATGCAAAAAAATTACTTTTTCATCACTTAGACTTGAAAATGCTTAGTTTTTTAAGTTTTAAGTAGTAAAACGGTAAACCGCTGAACCAAACGTCACAAAACCTTACTTGCACCTGAAACATGCCTAAATAAACTTGCTGGAAATAACGTAATGCATAACAGATTCACGGTTCACAAATGATGCGAGAAAATGACTTTTTCATCACTTAAACTTGAAAATGCTTAGTTTTTTAGGTTTTGAGCAGTGAAATGGTAAACCGCTTAACCTAACGCCACGAAATATACTCGCACCATAAATATGCCTAAATGAAAGTACGAGAACTAAAAGAATGCCTAACGGATTCACGGTCCACAAATCATTCTCAAAAATGACTTTTTTATCACATAGACTTAAAAATTCTTAGTTTTTGAGGTTTTGAGTAGTGAAACGGTAAACCGCTTAACCAAACGCCACAAAACCTTACTCGCACATCAAAAATAACTAAATGAACTTTCGGGAAAAAAAGGAATGCATAACGTATTCACGGTTCACAAATAATGCGATATAATGATTTTTTCATCACTTTGACTTGAAAATTCTTAGTTTTTGAGAAGTGAAACGGTAAACCGCTTAACAATACGCCACAAAAACTTACACGCACCTCGAACATGCCTAAATAAACTTGCGATAACTAACGGATTGCATAACGTATTCATGGTTCACAAATAATGCGAAAAAATGACTTTTTCATCACTTACACTTGAAAATGCTTAGATTTTGATGTTTTGAGTAGTGAAACAGTAAACCGCTTAAGCATCCACCACGAAACCATACTCGCACCTCAAACATGCCTAAATAAACTTGCGGGAACTAATGGAATGCATAAAGGATTCACGGTTCACAAATAATGCAAAAAAATTACTTTTTCATCACTTAGACTAGAAAATTCTTTACTTTTTGAGGTTTTGAGTAATGAAATGGTAACCCATAACAAAACACCACGAAACCTTACTCGCACCTCTAACATGATTAAATAAACTTGCGGGAACTAATGGAATGCATAACGGAATCACGGTTAACAAATAATGCGAAAAAATGACTTTTTCATCACTTAGACTTGAAAATGCTTAGTTTTTTAAGTTTTGAGTAGTAAAACAGTAAACCGCTGAACCAAACTTCACAAAACCTTACTCGCACCTCAAACATGCCTAAATAAACTTGTTGGAAATAACGTAATGCATAACAGATTCGCGGTTCACAAATAATGCGAGAAAATGACTTTTTCATCACTTAAACTTGAAAATGCTTAGTTTTTGAGGATTTGAGTAGTGAAATGGTAAACCGCTTAACCTAACGCCACGAAACATACTCGCACCACAAATATGCCTAAATGAACTTACGAGAACTCAAAGAATGCCTAACGGATTCACGGTTCACAAATCATTCTCAACAATGACGTTTTCATCACATAGACTTAAAAATTCTTAGTTTTTGAGGTTTTGAGTAGTGAAACGGTAAACCGCTTAACCAAACGCCACAAAACCTTACTCGCACATCAAAAATAACTAAATGAACTTTCGGGAAAAAAAGGAATGCATAACGTATTCACGGTTCACAAATAATGCGAAATAATGATTTTTTCATCACTTAGACTTGAAAATTCTGAGTTTTTGAGAAGTGAAACGGTAAACCGCTTAACAATACACCACAAAAACTTACACGCACCTCAAACATGCCTAAATAAACTTGCGAGAACTAACGGATTGCATAACGTATTCATGTTTCACAAATAATGCGAAAAAATGACTTTTTCATCACTTACACTTGAAAATGCTTAGATTTTGAGGTTTTGAGTAGTGAAACGGTAAACCGCTTAAGCATCCACCACGAAACCATACTCGCACCTCAAGCATGCCTAAATAAACTTGCGGGAACTAATGGAATGCATAAAGGATTCACGGTTCACAAATAATGCAAAAAAATTACTTTTTCATCACTTAGACTAGAAAATTCTTTACTTTTTGAGGTTTTGAGTAATGAAATGGTAACCCATAACAAAACACCACGAAACCTTACTCGCACCTCTAACATGATTAAATAAACTTGCGGGAACTAATGGAATGCATAACGGAATCACGGTTAACAAATAATGCGAAAAAATGACTTTTTCATCACTTAGACTTGAAAATGCTTAGTTTTTCAAGTTTTGAGTAGTAAAATGGTAAACCGCTTAACCAAACGTCACAAAACCTTACTCGCGCCTGAAACATGCCTAAATAAACTTGCTGGAAATAACGTAATGCATAACAGATTCGCGGTTCGTAAATGATGCGAGAAAATGACTTTTTCATCACTTAAACTTGAAAATGCTTAGTTTTTGAGGATTTGAGCAGTGAAATGGTAAACCGCTTAACCTAACGCCACGAAACATACTCGCACCACAAATATGCCTAAATGAACTTACGAGAACTCAAAGAATGCCTAACGGATTCACGGTTCACAAATCATTCTCAACAATGACGTTTTCATCACATAGACTTAAAAATTCTTAGTTTTTGAGGTTTTGAGTAGTGAAACGGTAAACCGCTTAACCAAACGCCACAAAACCTTACTCGCACATCAAAAATAACTAAATGAACTTTCGGGAAAAAAAAGGAATGCATAACGTATTCACGGTTCACAAATAATGCGAAATAATGATTTTTTCATCACTTAGACTTGAAAATTCTTAGTTTTTGAGAAGTGAAACGGTAAACCGCTTAACAATACACCACAAAAACTTACACGCACCTCAAACATGCCTAAATAAACTTGCGAGAACTAACGGATTGTATAACGTATTCATGGTTCACAAATAATGCGAAAAAATGACTTTTTCATCACTTACACTTGAAAATGCTTAGATTTTGAGGTTTTGAGTAGTGAAACGGTAAACCGCTTAAGCATCCACCACGAAACCATACTCGCACCTCAAGCATGCCTAAATAAACTTGCGGGAACTAATGAAATGCATAAAGGATTCACGGTTCACAAATAATGCAAAAAAATTACTTTTTCATCACTTAGACTTGAAAATTGTGTACTTTTTGAGGTTTTGAGTAATGAAATGGAAAACCATAAAAAAAAAGCCACGAAACCTTACTCGTACCTCAAACATGCTTAAATAAACTTGCGGGAACTAATGGAATGCATAACGGAATCACGGTTAACAAATAATGCAAAAAAATTACTTTTTCATCACTTAGACTTGAAAATGCTTAGTTTTTTAAGTTTTAAGTAGTAAAACGGTAAACCGCTGAACCAAACGTCACAAAACCTTACTTGCACCTGAAACATGCCTAAATAAACTTGCTGGAAATAACGTAATGCATAACAGATTCACGGTTCACAAATGATGCGAGAAAATGACTTTTTCATCACTTAAACTTGAAAATGCTTAGTTTTTGAGGATTTGAGCAGTGAAATGGTAAACCGCTTAACCTAACGCCACGAAACATACTCGCACCACAAATATGCCTAAATGAACTTACGAGAACTCAAAGAATGCCTAACGGATTCACGGTTCACAAATCATTCTCAACAATGACGTTTTCATCACATAGACTTAAAAATTCTTAGTTTTTGAGGTTTTGAGTAGTGAAACGGTAAACCGCTTAACCAAACGCCACAAAACCTTACTCGCACATCAAAAATAACTAAATGAACTTTCGGGAAAAAAAAGGAATGCATAACGTATTCACGGTTCACAAATAATGCGAAATAATGATTTTTTCATCACTTAGACTTGAAAATTCTTAGTTTTTGAGAAGTGAAACGGTAAACCGCTTAACAATACACCACAAAAACTTACACGCACCTCAAACATGCCTAAATAAACTTGCGAGAACTAACGGATTGCATAACGTATTCATGGTTCACAAATAATGCGAAAAAATGACTTTTTCATCACTTACACTTGAAAATGCTTAGATTTTGAGGTTTTGAGTAGTGAAACGGTAAACCGCTTAAGCATCCACCACGAAACCATACTCGCACCTCAAGCATGCCTAAATAAACTTGCGGGAACTAATGAAATGCATAAAGGATTCACGGTTCACAAATAATGCAAAAAAAATTACTTTTTCATCACTTAGACTTGAAAATTGTGTACTTTTTGAGGTTTTGAGTAATGAAACGGTAAACCATAAAAAAAAAAGCCACGAAACCTTACTCGTACCTCAAACATGCTTAAATAAACTTGCGGGAACTAATGGAATGCATAACGGAATCACGGTTAACAAATAATGCGAAAAAATGACTTTTTCATCACTTAGACTTGAAAATGCTTAGTTTTTTAAGTTTTAAGTAGTAAAACGGTAAACCGCTGAACCAAACGTCACAAAACCTTACTCCCACCTGAAACATGCCTAAATAAACTTACTGGAAATAACGTAATGCATAACAGATTCACGGTTCACAAATGATGCGAGAAAATGACTTTTTCATCACTTAAACTTGAAAATGCTTAGTTTTTGAGGATTTGAGCAGTGAAATGGTAAACCGCTTAACCTAACGCCACGAAACATACTCGCACCACAAATGTGCCTAAATGAAAGTACGAGAACTAAAAGAATGCCTAACGGATTCACGGTCCACAAATCATTCTCAAAAATGACTTTTTCATCACTTAGACTTGAAAATGCTTAGTTTTTCAAGTTTTGAGTAGTAAAATGGTAAACCGCTTAACCAAACGTCACAAAACCTTACTCGCGCCTGAAACATGCCTAAATAAACTTGCTGGAAATAACGTAATGCATAACAGATTCGCGGTTCGCAAATGATGCGAGAAAATGACTTTTTCATCACTTAAACTTGAAAATGCTTAGTTTTTGAGGATTTGAGCAGTGAAATGGTAAACCGCTTAACCTAACGCCACGAAACATACTCGCACCACAAATATGCCTAAATGAACTTACGAGAACTCAAAGAATGCCTAACGGATTCACGGTTCACAAATCATTCTCAACAATGACGTTTTCATCACATAGACTTAAAAATTCTTAGTTTTTGAGGTTTTGAGTAGTGAAACGGTAAACCGCTTAACCAAACGCCACAAAACCTTACTCGCACATCAAAAATAACTAAATGAACTTTCGGGAAAAAAAAGGAATGCATAACGTATTCACGGTTCACAAATAATGCGAAATAATGATTTTTTCATCACTTAGACTTGAAAATTCTTAGTTTTTGAGAAGTGAAACGGTAAACCGCTTAACAATACACCACAAAAACTTACACGCACCTCAAACATGCCTAAATAAACTTGCGAGAACTAACGGATTGCATAACGTATTTATGGTTCACAAATAATGCGAAAAAATGACTTTTTCATCACTTACACTTGAAAATGCTTAGATTTTGAGGTTTTGAGTAGTGAAACGGTAAACCGCTTAAGCATCCACCACGAAACCATACTCGCACCTCAAGCATGCCTAAATAAACTTGCGGGAACTAATGGAATGCATAAAGGATTCACGGTTCACAAATAATGCAAAAAAATTACTTTTTCATCACTTAGACTTGAAAATTGTGTACTTTTTGAGGTTTTGAGTAATGAAATGGAAAACCATAAAAAAAAAAGCCACGAAACCTTACTCGTACCTCAAACATGCTTAAATAAACTTGCGGGAACTAATGGAATGCATAACGGAATCACGGTTAACAAATAATGCAAAAAAATTACTTTTTCATCACTTAGACTTGAAAATGCTTAGTTTTTTAAGTTTTAAGTAGTAAAACGGTAAACCGCTGAACCAAACGTCACAAAACCTTACTTGCACCTGAAACATGCCTAAATAAACTTGCTGGAAATAACGTAATGCATAACAGATTCACGGTTCACAAATGATGCGAGAAAATGACTTTTTCATCACTTAAACTTGAAAATGCTTAGTTTTTTAGGTTTTGAGCAGTGAAATGGTAAACCGCTTAACCTAACGCCACGAAATATACTCGCACCATAAATATGCCTAAATGAAAGTACGAGAACTAAAAGAATGCCTAACGGATTCACGGTCCACAAATCATTCTCAAAAATGACTTTTTTATCACATAGACTTAAAAATTCTTAGTTTTTGAGGTTTTGAGTAGTGAAACGGTAAACCGCTTAACCAAACGCCACAAAACCTTACTCGCACATCAAAAATAACTAAATGAACTTTCGGGAAAAAAAGGAATGCATAACGTATTCTCGGTTCACAAATAATGCGATATAATGATTTTTTCATCACTTAGACTTGAAAATTCTTAGTTTTTGAGAAGTGAAACGGTAAACCGCTTAACAATACGCCACAAAAACTTACACGCACCTCGAACATGCCTAAATAAACTTGCGATAACTAACGGATTGCATAACGTATTCATGGTTCACAAATAATGCGAAAAAATGACTTTTTCATCACTTACACTTGAAAATGCTTAGATTTTGATGTTTTGAGTAGTGAAACAGTAAACCGCTTAAGCATCCACCACGAAACCATACTCGCACCTCAAACATGCCTAAATAAACTTGCGGGAACTAATGGAATGCATAAAGGATTCACGGTTCACAAATAATGCAAAAAAATTACTTTTTCATCACTTAGACTAGAAAATTCTTTACTTTTTGAGGTTTTGAGTAATGAAATGGTAACCCATAACAAAACACCACGAAACCTTACTCGCACCTCTAACATGATTAAATAAACTTGCGGGAACTAATGGAATGCTTAACGGAATCACGGTTAACAAATAATGCGAAAAAATGACTTTTTCATCACTTAGACTTGAAAATGCTTAGTTTTTTAAGTTTTGAGTAGTAAAACAGTAAACCGCTGAACCAAACTTCACAAAACCTTACTCGCACCTCAAACATGCCTAAATAAACTTGTTGGAAATAACGTAATGCATAACAGATTCGCGGTTCACAAATGATGCGAGAAAATGACTTTTTCATCACTTAAACTTGAAAATGCTTAGTTTTTGAGGATTTGAGCAGTGAAATGGTAAACCGCTTAACCTAACGCCACGAAACATACTCGCACCACAAATATGTCTAAATGAACTTACGAGAACTCAAAGAATGCCTAACGGATTCACGGTTCACAAATCATTCTCAACAATGACGTTTTCATCACATAGACTTAAAAATTCTTAGTTTTTGAGGTTTTGAGTAGTGAAACGGTAAACCGCTTAACCAAACGCCACAAAACCTTACTCGCACATCAAAAATAACTAAATGAACTTTCGGGAAAAAAAGGAATGCATAACGTATTCACGGTTCACAAATAATGCGAAATAATGATTTTTTCATCACTTAGACTTGAAAATTCTGAGTTTTTGAGAAGTGAAACGGTAAACCGCTTAACAATACACCACAAAAACTTACACGCACCTCAAACATGCCTAAATAAACTTGCGAGAACTAACGGATTGCATAACGTATTCATGGTTCACAAATAATGCGAAAAAATGACTTTTTCATCACTTACACTTGAAAATGCTTAGACTTTGTGGTTTTGAGTAGTGAAACGGTAAACCGCTTAAGCATCCACCACGAAACCATACTCGCACCTCAAATATGCCTAAATGAACTTGCGGGAACTAATGGAATGCATAAAGGATTCACGGTTCATAAATAATGCAAAAAAATTACTTTTTCATCACTTAGACTTGAAAATTCTTTACTTTTTGATGTTTTGAGTAATTAAATGGTAACCCATAACAAAATGCCACGAAACCTTACTCGTACCTCAAACATGCTTAAATAAACTTGCGGGAACTAATGGAATGCATAACGGAATCACGGTTAACAAATAATGCGAAAAAATGACTTTTTCATCACTTAGACTTGAAAATGCTTAGTTTTTTAAGTTTTGAGTAGTAAAACGGTAAACCGCTGAACCAAACGTCACAAAACCTTACTCGCACCTCAAACATGCCTAAATAAACTTGCTGGAAATAACGTAATGCATAACAGATTCACGGTTCACAAATGATGCGAGAAAATGACTTTTTCATCACTTAAACTTGAAAATGCTTAGTTTTTTAGGTTTTGAGCAGTGAAATGGTAAACCGCTTAACCTAACGCCACGAAATATACTCGCACCATAAATATGCCTAAATGAAAGTACGAGAACTAAAAGAATGCCTAACGGATTCACGGTCCACAAATCATTCTCAAAAATGACTTTTTCATCACATAGACTTAAAAATTCTTAGTTTTTGA
The DNA here is from genome assembly GCA_033977485.1 of Hydrangea macrophylla. NCBI lineage: Eukaryota > Viridiplantae > Streptophyta > Magnoliopsida > Cornales > Hydrangeaceae > Hydrangea > Hydrangea macrophylla. Next base: position 3,176,294 of record JASDAS010000019.1, read on the forward strand.
GGTTTTGAGTAGTGAAACGGTAAACCGCTTAACCAAACGCCACAAAACCTTACTCGCACATCAAAAATAACTAAATGAACTTTCGGGAAAAAAAGGAATGCATAACGTATTCACGGTTCACAAATAATGCGAAATAATGATTTTTTTCATCACTTAGACTTGAAAATTCTTAGTTTTTGAGATGTGAAACGGTAAACCGCTTACAATACACCACAAAAACTTATACGCACCTCAAACATGCCTAAATAAAATTGCAAGAACTGACGGATTGCATAACCTATTCATGGTTCACAAATAATGCGAAAAAATGACTTTTTCATCACTTACACTTGAAAATGCTTAGATTTTGAGGTTTTGAGTAGTGAAACGGTAAACCGCTTAAGCATCCACCACGAAACCATACTCGCACCTCAAGCATGCCTAAATAAACTTGCGGGAACTAATGGAATGCATAAAGGATTCACGGTTCACAAATAATGCAAAAAAAATTACTTTTTCATCACTTAGACTTGAAAATTGTGTACTTTTTGAGGTTTTGAGTAATGAAACGGTAAACCATAAAAAAAAAGCCACGAAACCTTACTCGTACCTCAAACATGCTTAAATAAACTTGCGGGAACTAATGGAATGCATAACGGAATCACGGTTAACAAATAATGCGAAAAAATGACTTTTTCATCACTTAGACTTGAAAATGCTTAGTTTTTTAAGTTTCGAGTAGTAAAACGGTAAACCGCTGAACCAAACGTCACAAAACCTTACTCACACCTCAAACATGCCTAAATAAACTTGCTGGAAATAACGTAATGCATAACAGATTCACGGTTCACAAATGATGCGAGAAAATGACTTTTTCATCACTTAAACTTGAAAATGCTTAGTTTTTTAGGTTTTGAGCAGTGAAATGGTAAACCGCTTAACCTAACGCCACGAAATATACTCGCACCATAAATATGCCTAAATGAAAGTACGAGAACTAAAAGAATGCCTAACGGATTCACGGTCCACAAATCATTCTCAAAAATGACTTTTTCATCACATAGACTTAAAAATTCTTAGTTTTTGAGGTTTTGAGTAGTGAAACGGTAAACCGCTTAACCAAACACCACAAAACCTTACTCGCACATCAAAAATAACTAAATGAACTTTCGGGAAAAAAAGGAATGCATAACGTATTCACGGTTCACAAATAATGCGAAATAATGATTTTTTTCATCACTTAGACTTGAAAATTCTTAGTTTTTGAGATGTGAAACGGTAAACCGCTTACAATACACCACAAAAACTTATACGCACCTCAAACATGCCTAAATAAACTTGCAAGAACTAACGGATTGCATAACGTATTCATGGTTCACAAATAATGCGAAAAAATGACTTTTTCATCACTTACACTTGAAAATGCTTAGATTTTGAGGTTTTGAGTAGTGAAACGGTAAACCGCTTAAGCATCCACCACGAAACCATGCTCTCACCTCAAGCATGCCTAAATAAACTTGCGGGAACTAATGGAATGCATAAAGGATTCACGGTTCACAAATAATGCAAAAAAATTACTTTTTCATCACTTAGACTTGAAAATTGTGTACTTTTTGAGGTTTTGAGTAATGAAATGGAAAACCATAAAAAAAAGCCACGAAACCTTACTCGTACCTCAAACATGCTTAAATAAACTTGCGGGAACTAATGGAATGCATAACGGAATCACGGTTAACAAATAATGCAAAAAAATTACTTTTTCATCACTTAGACTTGAAAATGCTTAGTTTTTTAAGTTTTAAGTAGTAAAACGGTAAACCGCTGAACCAAACGTCACAAAACCTTACTTGCACCTGAAACATGCCTAAATAAACTTGCTGGAAATAACGTAATGCATAACAGATTCACGGTTCACAAATGATGCGAGAAAATGACTTTTTCATCACTTAAGCTTGAAAATGCTTAGTTTTTTAGGTTTTGAGCAGTGAAATGGTAAACCGCTTAACCTAACGCCACGAAATATACTCGCACCACAAATATTCCTAAATGAAAGTACGAGAACTAAAAGAATGCCTAACGGATTCACGGTTCACAAATCATTCTCAAAAATGACTTTTTCATCACATAGACTTAAAAAGTCTTTTTTTTGAGATTTTGAGTAGTGAAACGGTAAGCCGCTTAACCAAACGCCACAAAACCTTACTCTCACATCAAAAATAACTAAATGAACTTTCGGGAAAAAAAGGAATGCATAACGTATTCACGGTTTACAAATAATGCGAAATAATGATTTTTTCATCACTTAGACTTGAAAATTCTTAGTTTTTGAGATGTGAAATGGTGAACCGCTTACAATACACCACAAAAACTTACACGCACCTCAAACATGCCTAAATAAACTTGCAAGAACTAACGGATTGCATAACGTATTCATGGTTCACAAATAATGCGAAAAAATGACTTTTTCATCACTTAGACTTGAAAATGCTTAGTTTTTTAAGTTTTGAGTAGTAAAACAGTAAACCGCTGAACCAAACTTCACAAAACCTTACTCGCCCCTCAAACATGCCTAAATAAACTTGTTGGAAATAACGTAATGCATAACAGATTCACGGTTCACAAATGATGCGAGAAAATGACTTTTTCATCACTTAAACATGAAAATGCTTAGTTTTTTTAGGTTTTGAGCAGTGAAATGGTAAACCGCTTAACCTAACGCCACGAAATATACTCGCACCATAAATATGTCTAAATGAAAGTACGAGAACTAAAAGAATGCCTAACGGATTCACGGTTCACAAATCATTCTCAAAAATGACTTTTTCATCACATAGACTTAAAAATTCTTAGTTTTTGAGGTTTTGAGTAGTGAAACGGTAAACCGCTTAACCAAATGCCACAAAACCTTACTCGCACATCAAAAATAACTAAATGAACTTTCGGGAAAAAAAATGAATGCATAACGTATTCACAGTTCACAAATAATGCGAAATAATGATTTTTTCATCACTTAGACTTGAAAATTCTTAGTTTTTGAGAAGTGAAACGGTAAACCGCTTAACAATACACCACAAAAACTTACACGCACCTCAAACATGCCTAAATAAACTTGCGAGAACTAACGGATTGCATAACGTATTCATGGTTCACAAATAATGCGAAAAAATGACTTTTTCATCACTTACACTTGAAAATGCTTAGATTTTGAGGTTTTGAGTAGTGAAACGTTAAACCGCTTAAGCATCCACCACGAAACCATACTCGCACCTCAAACATGCCTAAATAAAATTACGGGAACTAATGGAATGCATAAAGGATTCACGGTTCACAAATAATGCAAAAAAATTACTTTTTCATCACTTAGACTTGAAAATTCTGTACTTTTTCAGGTTTTGAGTAATGAAACGGTAAACCATTACAAAACGCCACGAAACCTTACTCGTACCTCAAACATGCTTAAATAAACTTGCGAGAACTAATGGAATGCATAACGGAATCACGGTTAACAAATAATGCGAAAAAATGACTTTTTCATCACTTAGACTTGAAAATGCTTAGTTTTTTAAGTTTTAAGTAGTAAAACGGTAAACCGCTGAACCAAACGTCACAAAACCTTACTCCCACCTGAAACATGCCTAAATAAACTTACTGGAAATAATGTAATGCATAACAGATTCACGGTTCACAAATGATGCGAGAAAATGACTTTTTCATCACTTAAACTTGAAAATGCTTAGTTTTTGAGGATTTGAGCAGTGAAATGGTAAACCGCTTAACCTAACGCCACGAAACATACTCGCACCACAAATGTGCCTAAATGAACTTACGAGAACTCAAAGAATGCCTAACGGATTCACGGTTCACAAATCATTCTCAACAATGACGTTTTCATCACATAGACTTAAAAATTCTTAGTTTTTGAGGTTTTGAGTAGTGAAACGTTAAACCGCTTAACCAAACGCCACAAAACCTTACTCGCACATCAAAAATAACTAAATGAACTTTCGGGAAAAAAAAGGAATGCATAACGTATTCACGGTTCACAAATAATGCGAAATAATGATTTTTTCATCACTTAGACTTGAAAATTCTTAGTTTTTGAGAAGTGAAACGGTAAACCGCTTAACAATACACCACAAAAACTTACACGCACCTCAAATATGCCTAAATAAACTTGCGAGAACTAACGGATTGCATAACGTATTCATGGTTCACAAATAATGCGAAAAAATGACTTTTTCATCACTTACACTTGAAAATGCTTAGATTTTGAGGTTTTGAGTAGTGAAACGGTAAACCGCTTAAGCATCCACCACGAAACCATACTCGCACCTCAAACATGCCTAAATAAACTTGCGGGAACTAATGGAATGCATAAAGGATTCACGGTTCATAAATAATGCAAAAAAATTACTTTTTCATCACTTAGACTTGAAAATTCTTTACTTTTTGAGGTTTTGAGTAATTAAACGGTAACCCATAATAAAACGCCACGAAACCTTACTCGTACCTCAAACATGCTTAAATAAACTTGCGGGAACTAATGGAATGCATAAGGGAATCACGGTTAACAAATAATGCAAAAAAATGACTTTTTCATCACTTAGACTTGAAAATGCTTAGTTTTTTAAGTTTTGAGTAGTAAAACAGTAAACCGCTGAACCAAACTTCACAAAACCTTACTCGCACCTCAAACATGCCTAAATAAACTTGTTGGAAATAACGTAATGCATAACAGATTCACGGTTCACAAATGATGCGAGAAAATGACTTTTTCATCACTTAAACATGAAAATGCTTAGTTTTTTAGGTTTTGAGCAGTGAAATGGTAAACCGCTTAACCTAACGCCACGAAATATACTCGCACCATAAATAGGTCTAAATGAAAGTACGAGAACTAAAAGAATGCCTAACGGATTCACGGTTCACAAATCATTCTCAAAAATGACTTTTTCATCACATAGACTTAAAAATTCTTAGTTTTTGAGGTTTTGAGTAGTGAAACGGTAAACCGCTTAACCAAACGCCACAAAACCTTACTCGCACATCAAAAATAACTAAATGAACTTTCGGGAAAAAAAAGGAATGCATAACGTATTCACGGTTCACAAATAATGCGAAATAATGATTTTTTCATCACTTAGACTTGAAAATTCTTAGTTTTTGAGAAGTGAAACGGTAAACCGCTTAACAATACACCACAAAAACTTACACGCACCTCAAACATGCCTAAATAAACTTGCGAGAACTAACGGATTGCATAACGTATTCATGGTTCACAAATAATGCGAAAAAAATGACTTTTTCATCACTTACACTTGAAAATGCTTAGATTTTGAGGTTTTGAGTAGTGAAACGGTAAACCGCTTAAGCATCCACCACGAAACCATACTCGCACCTCAAGCATGCCTAAATAAACTTGCGGGAACTAATGGAATGCATAAAGGATTCACGGTTCACAAATAATGCAAAAAAAATTACTTTTTCATCACTTAGACTTGAAAATTGTGTACTTTTTGAGGTTTTGAGTAATGAAAAGGTAAACCATAAAAAAAAAAGCCACGAAACCTTACTCGTACCTCAAACATGCTTAAATAAACTTGCGAGAACTAATGGAATGCATAACGGAATCACGGTTAACAAATAATGCGAAAAAATGACTTTTTCATCACTTAGACTTGAAAATGCTTAGTTTTTTAAGTTTTGAGTAGTAAAACGGTAAACCGCTGAACCAAACGTCACAAAACCTTACTCGCACCTGAAACATGCCTAAATAAACTTGCTGGAAATAACGTAATGCATAACAGATTCACGGTTCACAAATGATGCGAGAAAATGACTTTTTCATCACTTAAACATGAAAATGCTTAGTTTTTTAGGTTTTGAGCAGTGAAATGGTAAACCGCTTAACCTAACGCCACGAAATATACTCGCACCACAAATATTCCTAAATGAAAGTACGAGAACTAAAAGAATGCCCAACGGATTCACGGTTCACAAATCATTCTCAAAAATGACTTTTTCATCACATAGACTTAAAAATTCTTAGTTTTTGAGCTTTTGAGTAGTGAAACGGTAAACCGCATAACCAAACGCCACAAAACCTTACTCGCACATCAAAAATAACTAAATGAACTTTCTGAAAAAAGGAATGCATAACGTATTCACGGTTCACAAATAATGCGAAATAATGATTTTTTCATCACTTAGACTTGAAAATTCTTAGTTTTTGAGAAGTGAAACGGTTAAACCGCTTAACAATACACCACAAAAACTTACACGCACCTCAAATATGCCTAAATAAACTTGCGAGAACTAACAGATTGCATAACGTATTCATGGTTCACAAATAATGCGAAAAAATGACTTTTTCATCACTTACACTTGAAAATGCTTAGATTTTGAGGTTTTGAGTAGTGAACGGTAAACCGCTTAAGCATCCACCACGAAACCATACTCGCACCTCAAACATGCCTAAATAAACTTGCGGGAACTAATGAATGCATAAAGGATTCACGGTTCATAAATAATGCAAAAAAATTACTTTTTCATCACTTAGACTTGAAAATTCTTTACTGTTTTGAGGTTTTGAGTAATTAAACGGTAACCCATAACAAAACGCCACGAAACCTTACTCGTACCTCAAACATGCTTAAATAAACTTGCGGGAACTAATGGAAATGCATAACGGAAATCACGGTTAACAAATAATGCAAAAAAATGACTTTTTCATCACTTAGACTTGAAAATGCTTTGTTTTTTAAGTTTTGAGTAGTAAAACGGTAAACCGCTGAACCAAACGTCACAAAACCTACTCGCACCTCAAACATGCCTAAATAAACTTGCTGGAAATAACGTAATGCATAACAGATTCACGGTTCACAAATGATGCGAGAAGGGGAAAATGACTTTTTCATCACTTAAACTTGAAAATGCTTAGTTTTTTAGGTTTTGAGCAGTGAAATGGTAAACCGCTTAACCTAACGCCACGAAATATACTCGCACCATAAATATGTCTAAATGAAAGTACGAGAACTAAAAGAATGCCTAACGGATTCACGGTTCACAAATCATTCTCAAAAATGACTTTTTCATCACATAGACTTAAAAATTCTTAGTTTTTGAGGTTTTGAGTAGTGAAACGGTAAACCGCTTAACCAAACGCCACAAACCTTACTCGCACATCAAAAATAACTAAATGAACTTTCGGGAAAAAAAAGGAATGCATAACGTATTCACGGTTCACAAATAATGCGAAATAATGATTTTTTCATCACTTAGACTTGAAAATTCTTAGTTTTTGAGATGTGAAACGGTAAACCGCTTACAATACACCACAAAAACTTACACGCACCACAAACATGCCTAAAAAACTTGCAAGAACTAACGGATTGCATAACGTATTCATGGTTCACAAATAATGCGAAAAAAATGACTTTTTCATCACTTACACTTGAAAATGCTTAGATTTTGAGGTTTTGAGTAGTGAAAACGGTAAACCGCTTAAGCATCCACCACGAAACCATACTCGCACCTCAAACATGCCTAAATAAACTTGCGGGAACTAATGGAATGCATAAAGGATTCACGGTTCATAAATAATGCAAAAAAATTACTTTTTCATCACTTAGACTTGAAAATTCTTTACTTTTGAGGTTTTGAGTAATTAAACGGTAACCCATAACAAAACGCCACGAAACCTTACTCGTACCTCAAACATGCTTAAATAAACTTGCGGGAACTAATGGAATGCATAACGAATCACGGTAACAAATAATGCAAAAAAATGACTTTTTCATCACTTAGACTTGAAAAATGCTTAGTTTTTTAAGTTTTGAGTAGTAAAACGGTAAACCGCTGAACCAAACGTCACAAAACCTTACTCGCACCTGAAACATGCCTAAATAAACTTGTTGGAAATAACGTAATGCATAACAGATTCACGGTTCACAAATGATGCGAGAAAAATGACTTTTTCATCACTTTAAACTTGAAAATGCTTAGTTTTTGAGGATTTGAGCAGTGAAATGGTAAACCGCTTAACCTAACGCCACGAAACATACTCGCACCACAAAATGTGCCTAAATGAACTTACGAGAACTCAAAGAATGCCTAACGGATTCACGTTCATAAATCATTCTCAACAATGACGTTTTTCATCACATAGACTTAAAAATTCTTAGTTTTTGAGGTTTTGAGTAGTAAAACGGTAAACCGCTTAACAAACGCCACAAAAACCTACTCGCACATCAAAAATAACTAAATGAACTTTCGGGAAAAAAAAGGAATGCATAACGTATTCACGGTTCACAAATAATGCGAAATAATGATTTTTTCATCACTTAGACTTGAAAATTCTTAGTTTTTGAGAAGTGAAACGGTAAACCGCTTAACAATACACCACAAAAACTTACACGCACCTCAAATATGCCTAAATAAACTTGCGAGAACTAACAGATTGCATAACGATTCATGGTTCACAAATAATGCGAAAAATGACTTTTTCATCACTTACACTTGAAAATGCTAGATTTTGAGGTTTTGAGTAGTGAAACGGTAAACCGCTTAAGCATCCACCACGAAACCATACTCGCACCTCAAACATGCCTAAATAAACTTGCGGGAACTAATGGAATGCATAAAGGATTCACGGTTCATAAATAATGCAAAAAAATTACTTTTTCATCACTTAGACTTGAAAATTCTTTACTTTTTGAGGTTTTGAGTAATTAAACGGTAACCATAACAAAACGCCACGAAACCTTACTCGTACCTCAAACATGCTTAAATAAACTTGCGGGAACTAATGGAATGCATAACGGAATCACGGTTAACAAATAATGCAAAAAAATGACTTTTTCATCACTTAGACTTGAAAATGCTTTGTTTTTTAAGTTTTGAGTAGTAAAACGGTAAACCGCTGAACCAAACGTCACAAAACCTTACTCGCACCTCAAACATGCCTAAATAAACTTGCTGGAAATAACGTAATGCATAACAGATTCACGGTTCACAAATGATGCGAGGGAAAATGACTTTTTCATCACTTAAACTTGAAAATGCTTAGTTTTTTAGGTTTTGAGCAGTGAAATGGTAAACCGCTTACCTAACGCCACGAAATATACTCGCACCATAAATATGTCTAAATGAAAGTACGAGAACTAAAAGAATGCCTAACGGATTCACGGTTCAACAAAATCATTCTCAAAAATGACTTTTTCATCACATAGACTTAAAAATTCTTAGTTTTTTGAGGTTTTGAGTAGTGAACGGTAAACCGCTTAACCAAACGCCACAAAACCTTACTCGCACATCAAAATAACTAAATGAACTTTCGGGAAAAAAAGGAATGAATAACGTATTCACGGTTCACAAATAATGCGAAATAATGATTTTTTTCATCACTTAGGACTTGAAAATTCTTAGTTTTTGAGATGTGAAACGGTAAACCGCTTACAATACACCACAAAAACTTACACGCACCTCAAATATGCCTAAATAAACTTGCGAGAACTAACAGATTGCATAACGTATTCATGGTTCACAATAATGCGAAAAAATGACCTTTTTCATCACTTACACTTGAAAATGCTTAGATTTTGAGGTTTTGAGTAGTGAAACGGTAAACCGCTTAAGCATCCACCACGAAACCATACTCGCACCTCAAACATGCCTAAATAAACTTGCGGGAACTAATGGAATGCATAAAGGATTCACGTTCATAAATAATGCAAAAAAAATTACTTTTTCATCACTTAGACTTGAAAATTCTTTACTTTTTGAGGTTTTGAGTAATTAAACGGTAACCCATAACAAAACGCCACGAAACCTTACTCGTACCTCAAACATGCTTAAATAAACTTGCGGGAACTAATGGAATGCATAACGGAATCACGGTTAACATAATGCAAAAAAAATGACTTTTTCATCACTTAGACTTGAAAATTGCTTAGTTTTTTAAGTTTTGAGTAGTAAAACGGTAAACCGCTGAACCAACGTCACAAAACCTTACTCGCACCTCAAACATGCCTAAATAAACTTGCTGGAAATAACGTAATGCATAACAGATTCACGGTTCACAAATTGATGCGAAAAAATGACTTTTTCATCACTTAACTTAAACTTGAAAATGCTTAGTTTTTTAGGTTTTGAGCAGTGAAATGGTAAACCGCTTAACCTAACGCCACGAAATATACTCGCACCATAAATATGTCTAATGAAAGTACGAGAACTAAAAGAATGCCTAACGGATTCACGGTTCACAAATCATTCTCAAAAATGACTTTTTCATCACATAAACTTAAAAATTCTTAGTTTTTGAGGTTTTGAGTATGAAACGGTAAACCGCTTAACCAAACGCCACAAAACCTTACTCGCACATCAAAAATAACTAAATGAACTTTCGGGAAAAAAAGGAATGAATAACGTATTCACGGTTCACAAATAATGCGAAATAATGATTTTTTTCATCACTTTAGACTTGAAAATTCTTAGTTTTTGAGATGTGAAACGGTAAACCGCTTACAATACACCACAAAAACTTACACGCACCACAAACATGCCTAAATAACTTGCAAGAACTAACGGATTGCATAACGTATTCATGGTTCACAAATAATGCGAAAAAATGACTTTTTCATCACTACACTTGAAAATGCTTTGATTTTGAGGTTTTGAGTAGTGAAACGGTAAACCGCTTAAGCATCCACCATGAAACCATACTCGCCACCTCAAGCATGCCTAAATAAACTTGCGGGAACTAATGGAATGCATAAAGGATTCACGGTTCACAAATAATGCAAAAAAATTACTTTTTCATCACTTAGACTTGAAAATTGTGTACTTTTTGAGGTTTTGAGTAATTAAACGGTAAACCATAAAAAAAGCCACGAAACCTTACTCGTACCTCAAACTTGCTTAAATAAACTTGCGAGAACTAATGGAATGCATAACAGAATCACGGTAACAAATAATGCGAAAAAATGACTTTTTCATCACTTAGACTTGAAAATGCTTAGTTTTTTTAAGTTTTGAGTAGTAAACGGTAAACCGCTGAACCAAACGTCACAAAATCTTACTCGCACCTGAAACATACCTAATAAACTTGCTGGAAATAACGTAATGCATAACAGATTCACGGTTCACAAATGATGCGAGAAAATGACTTTTTCATCACTTAAACTTGAAAATGCTTAGTTTTTTAGGTTTTGAGCAGTGAAATGGTAAACCGCTTAACCTAACGCCACGAAATATACTCGCACCACAAATATTCCAAAATGAAAGTACGAGAACTAAAAAGAATGCCTAACGGATTCACTGTTCACAAATCATTCTCAAAAATGACTTTTTCATCACATAGACTTAAAAATTCTTAGTTTTTGAGGTTTTGAGTAGTGAAACGGTAAACCGCTTAACCAAACGCCACAAAACCTTACTCTCACATCAAAAATAACTAAATGAACTTTCGGGAAAAAAAGGAATGCATAACGTATTCACGGTTTACAAATAATGCGAAATAATGATTTTTTTCATCAGTTAGACTTGAAAATTCTTAGTTTTTTGAGATGTGAAATGGTAAAACCGCTTACAATACACCACAAAAACTTATACGCACCTCAAACATGGCCTAAATAAACTTGCAAGAACTAACGGATTGCATAACGTATTCATGGTTCACAAATAATGCGGAAAAAAATGACTTTTTCATCACTTACACTTGAAAATGCTTAGATTTTGAGGTTTTGAGTAGTGAAACGGTAAACCGCTTAAGCATCCACCACGAAACCATACTCGCACCTCAAACATGCCTAAATAAAATTACGGGAACTAATGGAATGCATAAAGGATTCACGGTTCACAAATAATGCAAAAAAATTACTTTTTCATCACTTAGACTTGAAAATTCTGTACTTTTTCAGGTTTTGAGTAATGAAACGGTAAACCATTATAAAACGCCACGAAACCTTACTCGTACCTCAAACATGCTTAAATAAACTTGCGGGAACTAATGGAATGCATACGGAATCACGGTTAACAAATAATGCGAAAAAATGACTTTTTCATCACTTAGACTTGAAAATGCTTAGTTTTTTTAAGTTTTAAGTAGTAAATCGGTAAACCGCTGAAACCAAAACGTCACAAAACCTTACTCGCACCTGAAACATGCCTAAATAAACTTACTGGAAATAACGTAATGCATAACGAATTCACGGTTCACAAATGATGCGATAAAATGACTTTTTCATCACTTAAACTTGAAAATGCTTAGTTTTTGAGGATTTGAGCAGTGAAATGGTAAACCGCTTAACCTAACGCCACGAACATACCTCGCACCACAAATGTGCCTAAATGAACTTACGAGAACTCAAAGAATGCCTAACGGATTCACGTTTTCAAATCATTCTCAACAATGACGTTTTCATCACATAGACTTAAAAATTCTTAGTTTTTGAGGTTTTGAGTAGTGAAACGGTAAACCGCTTAACCAAACGCCACAAAACCCTTACTCGCACATCAAAAATAACTAAATGAACTTTCGGGAAAAAAAAGGAATGCATAACGTATTCACGGTTCACAATAATGCGAAAATAATGATTTTTTCATCACTTAGACTTGAAAATTCTTAGTTTTTGAGATGTGAAACGGTAAACCGCTTACAATACACCACAAAAACTTACACGCACCACAAACATGCCTAAATAAACTTGCAAGAACTAACGGATTGCATAACGTATTCATGGTTCACAAATAATGCGAAAAAATGACTTTTTCATCACTTACACTTGAAAATGCTTAGATTTTGAGGTTTTGAGTAGCGAAACGGTAAACCGCTTAAGCATCCACGACGAAACCATACTCGCACCTCAAACATGCCTAAATAAACTTGCGGGAACTATGGAATGCATAAAGGATTCACGGTTCATAAATAATGCAAAAAAATTACTTTTTCATCACTTAGACTTGAAAATTCTTTACTTTTTGAGGTTTTGAGTAATTAAACGGTAACCCATAACAAAACGCCACGAAACCTTACTCGTACCTCAAACATGCTTAAATAAACTTGCGGGAACTAATGGAATGCATAACGGAATCACGGTTAACAATATACAAAAAAATGACTTTTTCATCACTTAGACTTGAAAATGCTTAGTTTTTTAAGTTTTGAGTAGTAAAACCGGTAAACCGCTGAACCAAACGTCACAAAACCTTACTCGCACCTCAAACATGCCTAAATAAACTTGCTGGAAATAACGTAATGCATAACAGATTCACGGTTCACAAATGATGCGAGAAAATGACTTTTTCATCACTTAAACTTGAAAATGCTTAGTTTTTTAGGTTTTGAGCAGTGAAATGGTAAACCGCTTAACCTAACGCCACGAAATATACTCGCACCATAAATATGTCTAAATGAAAGTACGAGAACTAAAAGAATGCCTAACGGATTCACGGTTCACAAATCATTCTCAAAAATGACTTTTTCATCACATAAACTTAATAATTCTTAGTTTTTGAGGTTTATAAGTAGTGAAACGGTAAACCGCTTAACCAAACGCCACAAAACCTTACTCGCACATCAAAAATAACTAAATGAACTTTCGGGAAAAAAAAAGGAATGCATAACGTATTCACGGTTCACAAATAATGCGAAATAATGATTTTTTCATCACTTAGACTTGAAAATTCTTAGTTTTTGAGATGTGAAACGGTAAACCGCTTACAATACACCACAAAAACTTACACGCACCACAAACATGCCAAAATAAACTTGCAAGAACTAACGGGATTGCATAACGTATTCATGGTTCACAAATAATGCGAAAAAATGACTTTTTCATCACTTACACTTGAAAATGCTTTGATTTTGAGGTTTTGAGTAGTGAAACAGTAAACCGCTTAAGCATCCACCACGAAACCATACTCGCACCTCAAGCATGCCTAAATAAACTTGCGGGAACTAATGGAATGCATAAAGGATTCACGGTTCACAAATAATGCAAAAAAATTACTTTTTCATCACTTAGACTTGAAAATTGTGTACTTTTTGAGGTTTTGAGTAATTAAACGGTAAACCATAAAAAAAAGCCACGAAACCTTACTCGTACCTCAAACATGCTTAAATAAACTTGCGAGAACTAATGGAATGCATAACGGAATCACGGTTAACAAATAATGCGAAAAAATGACTTTTTCATCACTTAGACTTGAAAATGCTTAGTTTTTTAAGTTTTGAGTAGTAAAACGGTAAACCGCTGAACCAAACGTCACAAAACCTTACTCGCACCTGAAACATACCTAAATAAACTTGCTGGAAATAACGTAATGCATAACAGATTCACGGTTCACAAATGATGCGAGAAAATGACTTTTTCATCACTTAAACTTGAAAATGCTTAGTTTTTTAGGTTTTGAGCAGTGAAATGGTAAACCGCTTAACCTAACGCCACGAAATATACTCGCACCACAAATATTCCAAAATGAAAGTACAAGAACTAAAAGAATGCCTAACGGATTCACGGTTCACAAATCATTCTCAAAAATGACTTTTTCATCACATAGACTTAAAAATTCTTAGATTTTGAGGTTTTGAGTAATGGAACGGTAAACCGCTTAACCAAACGCCACAAAACCTTACTCTCACATCAAAAATAACTAAATGAACTTTCGGGAAAAAAAGGAATGCATAACGTATTCACGGTTTACAAATAATGCGAAATAATGATTTTTTTCATCACTTAGACTTGAAAATTCTTAGTTTTTGAGATGTGAAATGGTAAACCGCTTACAATACACCACAAAAACTTATACGCACCTCAAACATGCCTAAATAAACTTGCAAGAACTAACGGATTGCATAACGTATTCATGGTTCACAAATAATGCGAAAAAATGACTTTTTCATCACTTACACTTGAAAATGCTTAGATTTTGAGGTTTTGAGTAGTGAAATGGTAAACAGCTTAAGCATCCACCACGAAACCATACTCGCACCTCAAGCATGCCTAAATAAACTTGCGGGAACTAATGGAATGCATAAAGGATTCACGGTTCACAAATAATGCAAAAAAATTACTTTTTCATCACTTAGATTTGAAAATTGTGTACTTTTTGAGGTTTTGAGTAATGAAATGGAAAACCATAAAAAAAAGCCACGAAACCTTACTCGTACCTCAAACATGCTTAAATAAACTTGCGGGAACTAATGGAATGCATAACGGAATCACGGTTAACAAATAATGCGAAAAAATGACTTTTTCATCACTTAGACTTGAAAATGCTTAGTTTTTCAAGTTTTAAGTAGTAAAACGGTAAACCGCTGAACCAAACGTCACAAAACCTTACTCGCACCTAAAACATGCCTAAATAAACTTGCTGGAAATAACGTAATGCATAACAGATTCACGGTTCACAAATGATGCGAGAAAATGACTTTTTCATCACTTAAACTTGAAAATGCTTAGTTTTTTAGGTTTTGAGCAGTGAAATGGTAAACCGCTTAACCTAACGCCACGAAATATACTCGCACCACAAATATTCCTAAATGAAAGTACGAGAACTAAAAGAAAGCCTAACGGATTCACGGTTCACAAATCATTCTCAAAAATGACTTTTTCATCACATAGACTTAAAAATTCTTAGTTTTTGAGGTTTTGAGTAGTGAAACGGTAAACCGCTTAACCAAACGCCACAAAACCTTACTCGCACATCAAAAATAACTAAATGAACTTTCGGGAAAAAAAGGAATGCATAACGTATTCACGGTTTACAAATAATGCGAAATAATGATTTTTTTCATCACTTAGACTTGAAAATTCTTAGTTTTTGAGATGTGAAATGGTGAACCGCTTACAATACACCACAAAAACTTACACGCACCTCAAACATGCCTAAATAAACTTGCAAGAACTAATGGAATGCATAAAGGATTCACGGTTCACAAATAATGCAAAAAAATTACTTTTTCATCACTTAGATTTGAAAATTGTGTACTTTTTGAGGTTTTGAGTAATGAAATGGAAAACCATAAAAAAAAGCCACGAAACCTTACTCGTACCTCAAACATGCTTAAATAAACTTGCGGGAACTAATGGAATGCATAACGGAATCACGGTTAACAAATAATGCGAAAAAATGACTTTTTCATCACTTAGACTTGAAAATGCTTAGTTTTTCAAGTTTTAAGTAGTAAAACGGTAAACCGCTGAACCAAACGTCACAAAACCTTACTCGCACCTAAAACATGCCTAAATAAACTTGCTGAAATAACGAATGCATAACAGATTCACGGTTCACAAATGATGCGAGGAAAATGACTTTTTCATCACTTAAACTTGAAAATGCTTAGTTTTTGAGGATTTGAGCAGTGAAAATGGTAAACCGCTTAACCTAACGCCACGAAACATACTCGCACCACAAATGTGGCCTAAATGAACTTACGAGAACTCAAAGAATGCCTAACGGATTCACGGTTCACAAATCATTCTCAACAATGACGTTTCATCACATAGACTTAAAAATTCTTAGTTTTTGAGTTTTTGAGTAGTGAAACGGTAAACCGCTTAACCAAACGCCACAAAACCTTACTCGCACATCAAAAATAACTAAATGAACTTTCGGGAAAAAAAAGGAATGCATAACGTATTCACGGTTCACAAATAATGCGAAATAATGATTTTTTCATCACTTAGACTTGAAAATTCTTAGTTTTTGAGATGTGAAACGGTAAACCGCTTACAATACACCACAAAAACTTACACGCACCACAAACATGCCTAAATAAACTTGCAAGAACTAACGGATTGCATAACGTATTCATGGTTCACAAATAATGCGAAAAAATGACTTTTTCATCACTTACACTTGAAAATGCTTAGATTTTGAGGTTTTGAGTAGTGAAACGGTAAACCGCTTAAGCATCCACCACGAAACCATACTCGCACCTCAAACATGCCTAAATAAACTTGCGGGAACTAATGGAATGCATAAAGGATTCACGGTTCATAAATAATGCAAAAAAATTACTTTTTCATCACTTAGACTTGAAAATTCTTTACTTTTTGAGGTTTTGAGTAATTAAACGGTAACCCATAACAAAACGCCACGAAACCTTACTCGTACCTCAAACATGCTTAAATAAACTTGCGGGAACTAATGGAATGCATAACGGAATCACGGTTAACAAATAATGCAAAAAAATGACTTTTTCATCACTTAGACTTGAAAATGCTTAGTTTTTTAAGTTTTGAGTAGTAAAACGGTAAACCGCTGAACCAAACGTCACAAAACCTTACTCGCACCTGAAACATGCCTAAATAAACTTGTTGGAAATAACGTAATGCATAACAGATTCACGGTTCACAAATGATGCGAGAAAATGACTTTTTCATCACTTAAACTTGAAAATGCTTAGTTTTTTAGGTTTTGAGCAGTGAAATGGTAAACCGCTTAACCTAACGCCACGAAATATACTCGTACCATAAATATGTCTAAATGAAAGTACGAGAACTAAAAGAATGCCTAACGGATTCACGGTTCACAAATCATTCTCAAAAATGACTTTTTCATCACATAGACTTAAAAATTCTTAGTTTTTGAGGTTTTGAGTAGTGAAACGGTAAACCGCTTAACCAAACGCCACAAAACCTTACTCGCACATCAAAAATAACTAAATGAACTTTCGGGAAAAAAAGGAATGAATAACGTATTCACGGTTCACAAAAAATGCAAAATAATGATTTTTTTCATCACTTAGACTTGAAAATTCTTAGTTTTTGAGATGTGAAACGGTAAACCGCTTACAATACACCACAAAAACTTACACGCACCACAAACATGCCTAAATAAACTTGCAAGAACTAACGGATTGCATAACGTATTCATGGTTCACAAATAATGCGAAAAAATGACTTTTTCATCACTTACACTTGAAAATGCTTAGATTTTGAGGTTTTGAGTAGTGAAACGGTAAACCGCTTAAGCATCCACCACGAAACCATACTCGCACCTCAAGCATGCCTAAATAAACTTGCGGGAACTAATGGAATGCCTAAAGGATTCACGGTTCACAAATAATGCAAAAAAATTACTTTTTCATCACTTAGATTTGAAAATTCTGTACTTTTTCAGGTTTTGAGTAATGAAACGGTAAACCATTATAAAACGCCACGAAACCTTACTCGTACCTCAAACATGCTTAAATAAACTTGCGGGAACTAATGGAATGCATAACGGAATCACGGTTAACAAATAATGCGAAAAAATGACTTTTTCATCACTTAGACTTGAAAATGCTTAGTTTTTTAAGTTTTAAGTAGTAAAACGGTAAACCGCTGAACCAAACGTCACAAAACCTTACTCGCACCTGAAACATGCCTAAATAAACTTACTGGAAATAACGTAATGCATAACAGATTCACGGTTCACAAATGATGCGAGAAAATGACTTTTTCATCACTTAAACTTGAAAATGCTTAGTTTTTGAGGATTTGAGCAGTGAAATGGTAAACCGCTTAACCTAACGCCACGAAACATACTCGCACCACAAATGTGCCTAAATGAACTTACGAGAACTCAAAGAATGCCTAACGGATTCACGGTTCACAAATCATTCTCAACAATGACGTTTTCATCACATAGACTTAAAAATTCTTAGTTTTTGAGGTTTTGAGTAGTGAAACGGTAAACCGCTTAACCAAACGCCACAAAACCTTACTCGCACATCAAAAATAACTAAATGAACTTTCGGGAAAAAAAAGGAATGCATAACGTATTCACGGTTCACAAATAATGCGAAATAATGATTTTTTCATCACTTAGACTTGAAAATTCTTAGTTTTTGAGATGTGAAACGGTAAACCGCTTACAATACACCACAAAAACTTACACGCACCACAAACATGCCTAAATAAACTTGCAAGAACTAACGGATTGCATAACGTATTCATGGTTCACAAATAATGCGAAAAAATGACTTTTTCATCACTTACACTTGAAAATGCTTAGATTTTGAGGTTTTGAGTAGTGAAACGGTAAACCGCTTAAGCATCCACCACGAAACCATACTCGCACCTCAAACATGCCTAAATAAACTTGCGGGAACTAATGGAATGCATAAAGGATTCACGGTTCATAAATAATGCAAAAAAATTACTTTTTCATCACTTAGACTTGAAAATTCTTTACTTTTTCAGGTTTTGAGTAATTAAACGGTAACCCATAACAAAACGCCACGAAACCTTACTCGTACCTCAAACATGCTTAAATAAACTTGCGGGAACTAATGGAATGCATAACGGAATCACGGTTAACAAATAATGCAAAAAAATGACTTTTTCATCACTTAGACTTGAAAATGCTTAGTTTTTTAAGTTTTGAGTAGTAAAACGGTAAACCGCTGAACCAAACGTCACAAAACCTTACTCGCACCTCAAACATGCCTAAATAAACTTGTTGGAAATAACGTAATGCATAACAGATTCACGGTTCACAAATGATGCGAGAAAATGACTTTTTCATCACTTAAACTTGAAAATGCTTAGTTTTTTAGGTTTTGAGCAGTGAAATGGTAAACAGCTTAACCTAACGCCACGAAATATACTCGCACCATAAATATGTCTAAATGAAAGTACGAGAACTAAAAGAATGCCTAACGGATTCACGGTTCACAAATCATTCTCAAAAATGACTTTTTCATCACATAGACTTAAAAATTCTTAGTTTTTGAGGTTTTGAGTAGTGAAACGGTAAACCGCTTAACCAAACGCCACAAAACCTTACTCGCACATCAAAAATAACTAAATGAACTTTCGGGAAAAAAAGGAATGAATAACGTATTCACGGTTCACAAATAATGCAAAATAATGATTTTTTTCATCACTTAGACTTGAAAATTCTTAGTTTTTGAGATGTGAAACGGTAAACCGCTTACAATACACCACAAAAACTTACATGCACCACAAACATGCCTAAATAAACTTGCAAGAACTAACGGATTGCATAACGTATTCATGGTTCACAAATAATGCGAAAAAATGACTTTTTCGTCACTTACACTTGAAAATGCTTAGATTTTGAGGTTTTGAGTAGTGAAACGGTAAACCGCTTAAGCATCCACCACGAAACCATACTCGCACCTCAAGCATGCCTAAATAAACTTGCGGGAACTAATGGAATGCCTAAAGGATTCACGGTTCACAAATAATGCAAAAAAATTACTTTTTCATCACTTAGACTTGAAAATTGTGTACTTTTTGAGGTTTTGAGTAATTAAACGGTAAACCATAAAAAAAAAAAGCCACGAAACCTTACTCGTACCTCAAACATGCTTAAATAAACTTGCGAGAACTAATGGAATGCATAACGGAATCACGGTTAACAAATAATGCGAAAAAATGACTTTTTCATCACTTAGACTTGAAAATGCTTAGTTTTTTAAGTTTTGAGTAGTAAAACGGTAAACCGCTGAACCAAACGTCACAAAACCTTACTCGCACCTGAAACATACCTAAATAAACTTGCTGGAAATAACGTAATGCATAACAGATTCACGGTTCACAAATGATGCGAGAAAATGACTTTTTCATCATTTAAACTTGAAAATGCTTAGTTTTTTAGGTTTTGAGCAGTGAAATGGTAAACCGCTTAACCTAACGCCACGAAATATACTCGCACCACAAATGTGCCTAAATGAACTTACGAGAACTCAAAGAATGCCTAACGGATTCACGGTTCACAAATCATTCTCAACAATGACGTTTTCATCACATAGACTTAAAAATTCTTAGTTTTTGAGGTTTTGAGTAGTGAAACGGTAAACCGCTTAACCAAACGCCACAAAACCTTACTCTCACATCAAAAATAACTAAATGAACTTTCGGGAAAAAAACGAATGCATAACGTATTCACGGTTTACAAATAATGCGAAATAATGATTTTTTTCATCACTTAGACTTGAAAATTCTTAGTTTTTGAGATGTGAAATGGTGAACCGCTTACAATACACCACAAAAACTTACACGCACCTCAAACATGCCTAAATAAACTTGCAAGAACTAACGGATTGCATAACGTATTCATGGTTCACAAATAATGCGAAAAAATGACTTTTTCATCACTTACACTTGAAAATGCTTAGATTTTGAGGTTTTGAGTAGTAAAACGGTAAACCGCTTAAGCATCCACCACGAAACCATACTCGCACCTCAAACATGCCTAAATAAAATTACAGGAATTAATGGAATGCATAAAGGATTCACGGTTCAAAAATAATGCAAAAAAATTACTTTTTCATCACTTAGACTTGAAAATTCTGTACTTTTTCAGGTTTTGAGTAATGAAACGGTAAACCATTACAAAACACCACGAAACCTTACTCGTACCTCAAACATGCTTAAATAAACTTGCGGGAACTAATGGAATGCATAACGGAATCACGGTTAACAAATAATGCGAAAAAATGACTTTTTCATCACTTAGACTTGAAAATGCTTAGTTTTTTAAGTTTTAAGTAGTAAAACGGTAAACCGCTGAACCAAACGTCACAAAACCTTACTCGCACCTGAAACATGCCTAAATAAACTTACTGGAAATAACGTAATGCATAACAGATTCACGGTTCACAAATGATGCGAGAAAATGACTTTTTCATCACTTAAACTTGAAAATGCTTAGTTTTTGAGGATTTGAGCAGTGAAATGGTAAACCGCTTAACCTAACGCCACGAAACATACTCGCACCACAAATGTGCCTAAATGAACTTACGAGAACTCAAAGAATGCCTAACGGATTCACGGTTCACAAATCATTCTCAACAATGACGTTTTCATCACATAGACTTAAAAATTCTTAGTTTTTGAGGTTTTGAGTAGTGAAACGGTAAACCGCTTAACCAAACGCCACAAAACCTTACTCGCACATCAAAAATAACTAAATGAACTTTCGGGAAAAAAAAGGAATGCATAACGTATTCACGGTTCACAAATAATGCGAAATAATGATTTTTTCATCACTTAGACTTGAAAATTCTTAGTTTTTGAGATGTGAAACGGTAAACCGCTTACAATACACCACAAAAACTTACACGCACCACAAACATGCCTAAATAAACTTGCAAAAACTAACGGATTGCATAACGTATTCATGGTTCACAAATAATGCGAAAAAAATGACTTTTTCATCACTTACACTTGAAAATGCTTAGATTTTGAGGTTTTGAGTAGTGAAACGGTAAACCTCTTAAGCATCCACCACGAAACCATACTCGCACCTCAAACATGCCTAAATAAACTTGCGGGAACTAATGGAATGCATAAAGGATTCACGGTTCATAAATAATGCAAAAAAATTACTTTTTCATCAATTAGACTTGAAAATTCTTTACTTTTTTAGGTTTTGAGTAATTAAACGGTAACCCATAACAAAACGCCACGAAAACTTACTCGTACCTCAAACATGCTTAAATAAACTTGCGGGAACTAATGGAATGCATAAAGGAATCACGGTTAACAAATAATGCAAAAAAATGACTTTTTCATCACTTAGACTTGAAAATGCTTAGTTTTTTAAGTTTTGAGTAGTAAAACGGTAAACCGCTGAACCAAACGTCACAAAACCGTACTCGCACCTCAAACATGCCTAAATAAACTTGTTGGAAATAACGTAATGCATAACAGATTCACGGTTCACAAATGATGCGAAAAAATGACTTTTTCATCACTTACACTTGAAAATGCTTAGATTTTGAGATTTTGAGTAGTGAAACGGTAAACCGCTTAAGCATCCACCACGAAACCATACTCGCACCTCAAACATGCCTAAATAAAATTACGGGAACTAATGGAATGCATAAAGGATTCACGGTTCACAAATAATGCAAAAAAATTACTTTTTCATCACTTAGACTTGAAAATTCTGTACTTTTTCAGGTTTTGAGTAATGAAACGGTAAACCATTACAAAACGCCACGAAACCTTACTCGTACCTCAAACATGCTTAAATAAACTTGCGGGAACTAATGGAATGCATAACGGAATCACGGTTAACAAATAATGCGAAAAAAATGACTTTTTCATCACTTAGACTTGAAAATGCTTAGTTTTTTAAGTTTTAAGTAGTAAAACGGTAAACCGCTGAACCAAACGTCACAAAACCTTACTCGCACCTGAAACATGCCTAAATAACTTACTGGAAATAACGTAATGCATAACAGATTCACGGTTCACAAATGATGCGAGAAAATGACTTTTTCATCACTTAAACTTGAAAATGCTTAGTTTTTGAGGATTTGAGCAGTGAAATGGTAAACCGCTTAACCTAACGCCACGAAACATACTCGCACCACAAATGTGCCTAAATGAACTTACGAGAACTCAAAGAATGCCTAACGGATTCACGGTTTACAAATCATTCTCAACAATGACGTTTTCATCACATAGACTTAAAAATTCTTAGTTTTTGAGGTTTTGAGTAGTGAAACGGTAAACCGCTTGACCAAACGCCACAAAACCTTACTCGCACATCAAAAATAACTAAATGAACTTTCGGGAAAAAAAAGGAATGCATAACGTATTCACGGTTCACAAATAATGCGAAATAATGATTTTTTCATCACTTAGACTTGAAAATTCTTAGTTTTTGAGATGTGAAACGGTAAACCGCTTACAATACACCACAAAAACTTACACGCACCACAAACATGCCTAAATAAACTTGCAAGAACTAACGGATTGCATAACGTATTCATGGTTCACAAATAATGCGAAAAAATGACTTTTTCATCACTTACACTTGAAAATGCTTAGATTTTGAGGTTTTGAGTAGTGAAACGGTAAACCGCTTAAGCATCCACCACGAAACCATACTCGCACCTCAAACATGCCTAAATATACTTGCGGGAACTAATGGAATGCATAAAGGATTCACGGTTCATAAATAATGCAAAAAAATTACTTTTTCATCACTTAGACTTGAAAATTCTTTACTTTTTGAGGTTTTGAGTAATTAAACGGTAACCCATAACAAAACGCCACGAAACCTTACTCGTACCTCAAACATGCTTAAATAAACTTGCGGGAACTAATGGAATGCATAACGGAATCACGGTTAACAAATAATGCAAAAAAATGACTTTTTCATCACTTAGACTTGAAAATGCTTAGTTTTTTAAGTTTTGAGTAGTAAACGGTAAACCGCTGAACCAAACGTCACAAAACCTTACTCGCACCTCAAACATGCCTAAATAAACTTGTTGGAAATAACGTAATGCATAACAGATTCACGGTTCACAAATGATGCGAGAAAATGACTTTTTCATCACTTAAACTTGAAAATGCTTAGTTTTTTAGGTTTTGAGCAGTGAAATGGTAAAGCGCTTAACCTAACGCCACGAAATATACTCGCACCATAAATATGTCTAAATGAAAGTACAAGAACTAAAAGAATGCCTAACGGATTCACGGTTCACAAATCATTCTCAAAAATGACTTTTTCATCACATAGACTTAAAAATTCTTAGTTTTTGAGGTTTTGAGTAGTGAAACGGTAAACCGCTTAACCAAATGCCACAAAACCTTACTCGCACATCAAAAATAACTAAATGAACTTTCGGGAAAAAAAAGGAATGCATAACGTATTCACGGTTCACAAATAATGCGAAATAATGATTTTTTCATCACTTAGACTTGAAAATTCTTAGTTTTTGAGAAGTGAAACGGTAATCCGCTTAACAATACACCACAAAAACTTACACGCACCTCAAACATGCCTAAATAAACTTGCGAGAACTAACGGATTGCATAACGTATTCATGGTTCACAAATAATGCGAAAAAATGACTTTTTCATCACTTACACTTGAAAATGCTTAGATTTTGAGGTTTTGAGTAGTGAAACGGTAAACCGCTTAAGCATCCACCACGAAACCATACTCGCACCTCAAGCATGCCTAAATAAACTTGCGGGAACTAATGGAATGCATAAAGGATTCACGGTTCACAAATAATGCAAAAAAATTACTTTTTCATCACTTAGACTTGAAAATTGTGTACTTTTTGAGGTTTTGAGTATTGAAATGGAAAACCATAAAAAAAAGCCACGAAACCTTACTCGTACCTCAAACATGCTTAAATAAACTTGCGGGAACTAATGGAATGCATAACGGAATCACGGTTAACAAATAATGCGAAAAAATGACTTTTTCATCACTTAGACTTGAAAATGCTTAGTTTTTTAAGTTTTAAGTAGTAAAACGGTAAACCGCTGAACCAAACGTCACAAAACCTTACTCGCACCTGAAACATGCCTAAATAAACTTGCTGGAAATAACGTAATGCATAACAGATTCACGGTTCACAAATGATGCGAGAAAATGACTTTTTCATCACTTAAACTTGAAAATGCTTAGTTTTTTAGGTTTTGAGCAGTGAAATGGTAAACCGCTTAACCTAACGCCACGAAATATACTCGCACCACAAATATTCCTAAATGAAAGTACGAGAACTAAAAGAATGCCTAACGGATTCACGGTTCACAAATCATTCTCAAAAATGACTTTTTCATCACATAGACTTAAAAATTCTTAGTTTTTGAGGTTTTGAGTAGTGAAACGGTAAACCGCTTAGCCAAACGCCACAAAACCTTACTCTCACATCAAAAATAACTAAATGAACTTTCGGGAAAAAAAGGAATGCATAACGTATTCACGGTTTACAAATAATGCGAAATAATGATTTTTTTCATCACTTAGACTTGAAAATTCTTAGTTTTTGAGATGTGAAATGGTGAACCGCTTACAATACACCACAAAAACTTACACGCACCTCAAACATGCCTAAATAAACTTGCAAGAACTAACGGATTGCATAACGTATTCATGGTTCACAAATAATGCGAAAAAATGACTTTTTCATCACTTACACTTGAAAATGCTTAGATTTTGAGGTTTTGAGTAGTGAAACGGTAAACCGCTTAAGCATCCACCACGAAACCATACTCGCACCTCAAACATGCCTAAATAAAATTACGGGAACTAATCGAATGCATAAAGGATTCACGGTTCACAAATAATGCAAAAAAATTACTTTTTCATCACTTAGATTTGAAAATTCTGTACTTTTTCAGGTTTTGAGTAATGAAACGGTAAACCATTACAAAACGCCACGAAACCTTACTCGTACCTCAAACATGCTTAAATAAACTTGCGGGAAATAATGGAATGCATAACGGAATCACGGTTAACAAATAATGCGAAAAAATGACTTTTTCATCACTTAGACTTGAAAATGCTTAGTTTTTTAAGTTTTAAGTTGTAAAACGGTAAACCGCTGAACCAAACGTCACAAAACCTTACTCGCACCTCAAACATGCCTAAATAAACTTACTGGAAATAACGTAATGCATAACAGATTCACGGTTCACAAATGATGCGAGAAAATGACTTTTTCATCACTTAAACTTGAAAATGCTTAGTTTTTGAGGATTTGAGCAGTGAAATGGTAAACCGCTTAACCTAACGCCACGAAACATACTCGTACCACAAATATTCCTAAATGAAAGTACGAGAACTAAAAGAATGCCTAACGGATTCACGGTTCACAAATCATTCTCAAAAATGACTTTTTCATCACATAGACTTAAAAATTCTTAGTTTTTGAGGTTTTGAGTAGTGAAACGGTAAACCGCTTAGCCAAACGCCACAAAACCTTACTCTCACATCAAAAATAACTAAATGAACTTTCGGGAAAAAAAGGAATGCATAACGTATTCACGGTTTACAAATAATGCGAAATAATGATTTTTTTCATCACTTAGACTTGAAAATTCTTAGTTTTTGGGTTGTGAAATGGTGAACCGCTTACAATACACCACAAAAACTTACACGCACCTCAAACATGCCTAAATAAACTTGCAAGAACTAACGGATTGCATAACGTATTCATGGTTCACAAATAATGCGAAAAAATGACTTTTTCATCACTTACACTTGAAAATGCTTAGATTTTGAGGTTTTGAGTAGTGAAACGGTAAAACCGCTTAAGCATCCACCACGAAACCATACTCGCACCTCAAACATGCCTAAATAAAATTACGGGAACTAATCGAATGCATAAAGGATTCACGGTTCACAAATAATGCAAAAAAATTACTTTTTCATCACTTAGATTTGAAAATTCTGTACTTTTTCAGGTTT
The DNA here is from genome assembly GCA_033977485.1 of Hydrangea macrophylla. NCBI lineage: Eukaryota > Viridiplantae > Streptophyta > Magnoliopsida > Cornales > Hydrangeaceae > Hydrangea > Hydrangea macrophylla. The sequence goes on from JASDAS010000019.1 coordinate 3,203,456, forward strand.
TGAGTAATGAAACGGTAAACCATACAAAACGCCACGAAACCTTACTCGTACCTCAAACTGCTTAAATAAACTTGCGGGAAATAATGGAATGCATAACGGAATCACGGTAAACAAATAATGCGAAAAAATGACTTTTTCATCACTTAGACTTGAAAATGCTTAGTTTTTTAAGTTTTAAGTTGTAAAACGGTAAACCGCTGAACCAAACGTCACAAAACCTTACTCGCACCTCAAACATGCCTAAATAAACTTACTGGAAATAACGTAATGCATAACAGATTCACGGTTCACAAAATGATGCGAGAAAATGATCTTTTTCATCACTTAAACTTGAAAATGCTTAGTTTTTGAGGATTTGAGCAGTGAAATGGTAAACCGCTTAACCTAACGCCACGAAACATACTCGCACCACAAATGTGCCTAAATGAACTTACGAGAACTCAAAGAATGCCTAACGGATTCACGGTTCACAAATCATTCTCAACAATGACGTTTTCATCACATAGACTTAAAAATTCTTAGTTTTTGAGGGTTTTGAGTAGTGAAACGGTAAACCGCTTAACAAACGCCACAAAACCTTACTCACACATCAAAAATAACTAAATGAACTTTCGGGAAAAAAAAGGAATGCATAACGTATTCACGGTTCACAAATAATGCGAATAATGATTTTTTCATCACTTAGACTTGAAAATTCTTAGTTTTTGAGATGTGAAACGGTAAACCGCTTACAATACACCACAAAAAACTTACACGCACCACAAACATGCCTAAATAAACTTGCAAGAACTAACGGATTGCATAACGTATTCATGGTTCACAAATAATGCGAAAAAATGACTTTTTCATCACTTACACTTGAAAATGCTTTAGATTTTGAGGTTTTGAGTAGTGAAACGGTAAACCGCTTAAGCATCCACCACGAAACCATACTCGCACCTCAAACATGCCTAAATAAACTTGCGGGAACTAATGGAATGCATAAAGGATTCACGGTTCATAAATAATGCAAAAAAATTACTTTTTCATCACTTATACTTGAAAATTCTTTACTTTTTGAGGTTTTGAGTAATTAAACGGTAACCCATAACAAAACGCCACGAAACCTTACTCGTACCTCAAACATGCTTAAATAAACTTGCGGGAACTAATGGAATGCATAACGGATCACGGTTAACAAATAATGCAAAAAAATGACTTTTTCATCACTTAGACTTGAAAATGCTTAGTTTTTTAAATTTTAAGTAGTAAAACGGTAAACCGCTGAACCAAACGTCACAAAACCTTACTCGCACCTGAAACATGCCTAAATAAACTTACTAGAAATAACGTAATGCATAACAGATTCACGGTTCACAAATGATGCGAGGAAAATGACTTTTTCATCACTTAAACTTGAAAATGCTTAGTTTTTTGAGGATTTGAGCAGTGAAATGGTAAACCGCTTAACCTAACGCCACGAAACATACTCGCACCACAAATGTGCCTAAATGAACTTACGAGAACTCAAAGAATGCCTAACGGAATCACGGTTCACAAATCATTCTCAACAATGACGTTTTTCATCACATAGACTTAAAAATTCTTAGTTTTTGAGGTTTTGAGTAGTGAAACGGTAAACCGCTTAACCAAACGCCACAAAATCTTACTCACACATCAAAAATAACTAAATGAACTTTCGGGAAAAAAAAGGAATGCATAACGTATTCACGGTTCACAAATAATGCGAAATAATGATTTTTTCATCACTTAGACTTGAAAATTCTTAGTTTTTGAGATGTGAAACGGTAAACCGCTTACAATACACCACAAAAACTTACACGCACCACAAACATGCCTAAATAAAACTTGCAAGAACTAACGGATTGCATAACGTATTCATGGTTCACAAATAATGCGAAAAAATGACTTTTTCATCACTTACACTTGAAAATGCTTAGATTTTGAGGTTTTGAGTAGTGAAACGGTAAACCGCTTAAGCATCCACCACGAAACCATACTCGCACCTCAAACATGCCTAAATAAACTTGCGGGAACTAATGGAATGCATAAAGGATTCACGGTTCATAAATAATGCAAAAAAATTACTTTTTCATCACTTATACTTGAAAATTCTTTACTTTTTGAGGTTTTGAGTAATTAAACGGTAACCCATAACAAAACGCCACGAAACCTTACTCGTACCTCAAACATGCTTAAATAAACTTGCGGGAACTAATGGAATGCATAACGGAATCACGGTTAACAAATAATGCAAAAAAATGACTTTTTCATCACTTAGACTTGAAATGCTTAGTTTTTAAGTTTTAAGTAGTAAAACGGTAAACCGCTGAACCAAACGTCACAAAACCTTACTCGCACCTGAAACATGCCTAAATAAACTTACTGAAAATAACGTAATGCATAACAGATTCACGGTTCACAAATGATGCGAGGAAAATGGACTTTTTCATCACTTAAACTTGAAAAGCTTAGTTTTTGAGGATTTGAGCAGTGAAATGGTAAACCGCTTAACCTAACGCCACGAAACATACTCGCACCACAAATGTGCCTAAATGAACTTACGAGAACTCAAAGAATGCCCTAACCGGATTCACGGTTCACAAATCATTCTCAACAATGACGTTTTCATCACATAGACTTAAAAATTCTTAGTTTTTGAGGTTTTGAGTAGTGAAACGGTAAACCGCTTAACCAAACGCCACAAAACCTTACTCACACATCAAAAATAACTAAATGAACTTTCGGGAAAAAAAAGGAATGCATAACGTATTCACGGTTCACAAATAATGCGAAATAATGATTTTTTCATCACTTAGACTTGAAAATTCTTAGTTTTTGAGATGTGAAACGGTAAACCGCTTACAATACACCACAAAAACTTACACGCACCACAAACATGCCTAAATAAACTTGCAAGAACTAACGGATTGCATAACGTATTCATGGTTCACAAATAATGCGAAAAAATGACTTTTTCATCACGTACACTTGAAAATGCTTAGATTTTGAGGTTTTGAGTAGTGAAACGGTAAACCGCTTAAGCATCCACCACGAAACCATACTCGCACCTCAAACATGCCTAAATAAACTTGCGGGAACTAATGGAATGCATAAAGGATTCACGGTTCATAAATAATGCAAAAAAATTACTTTTTCATCACTTATACTTGAAAATTCTTTACTTTTTGAGGTTTTGAGTAATTAAACGGTAACCCATAACAAAACGCCACGAAACCTTACTCGTACCTCAAACATGCTTAAATAAACTTGCGAGAACTAATGGAATGCATAACGGAATCACGGTTAACAAATAATGCAAAAAAATGACTTTTTCATCACTTAGACTTGAAAATGCTTAGTTTTTTAAGTTTTAAGTAGTAAAACGGTAAACCGCTGAACCAAACGTCACAAAACCTTACTCGTACCTGAAACATGCCTAAATAAACTTGCTGGAAATAACGTAATGCATAACAGATTCACGGTTCACAAATGATGCGAGAAAATGACTTTTTCATCACTTAAACTTGAAAATGCTTAGTTTTTTAGGTTTTGAGCAGTGAAATGGTAAACCGCTTAACCTAACGCCACGAAATATACTCGCACCACAAATATTCCTAAATGAAAGTACGAGAACTAAAAGAATGCCTAACGGATTCACGGTTCACAAATCATTCTCAAAAATGACTTTTTCATCACATAGACTTAAAAATTCTTAGTTTTTGAGGTTTTGAGTAGTGAAACGGTAAACCGCTTAACCAAACGCCACAAAACCTTACTCTCACATCAAAAATAACTAAATGAACTTTCGGGGAAAAAAGGAATGCATAACGTATTCACGGTTTACAAATAATGCGAAATAATGATTTTTTTCATCACTTAGACTTGAAAATTCTTAGTTTTTGAGATGTGAAATGGTGAACCGCTTACAATACACCACAAAAACTTACACACACCTCAAACATGCCTAAATAAACTTGCAAGAACTAACGGATTGCATAACGTATTCATGGTTCACAAATAATGCGAAAAAATGACTTTTTCATCACTTACACTTGAAAATGCTTAGATTTTGAGGTTTTGAGTAGTGAAACGGTAAACCGCTTAAGCATCCACTATGAAACCATACTCGCACCTCAAGCATGCCTAAATAAACTTGCGGGAACTAATGGAATGCATAAAGGATTCACGGTTCACAAATAATGCAAAAAAATTACTTTTTCATCACTTAGACTTGAAAATTGTGTACTTTTTGAGGTTTTGAGTAATGAAACGGTAAACCATAAAAAAAAGCCACGAAACCTTACTCGTACCTCAAACATGCTTAAATAAACTTACGAGAACTAATGGAATGCATAACGGAATCACGGTTAACAAATAATGCGAAAAAATGACTTTTTCATCACTTAGACTTGAAAATGCTTAGTTTTTTAAGTTTTGAGTAGTAAAACGGTAAACCGCTGAACCAAACGTCACAAAACCTTACTCGCACCTGAAACATACCTAAATAAACTTGCTGGAAATAACGTAATGCATAACAGATTCACGGTTCACAAATGATGCGAGAAAATGACTTTTTCATCACTTAAACTTGAAAATGCTTAGTTTTTTAGGTTTTGAGCAGTGAAATGGTAAACCGCTTAACCTAACGCCACGAAATATACTCGCACCACAAATATTCCAAAATGAAAGTACGAGAACTAAAAGAATGCCTAACGGATTCACGGTTCACAAATCATTCTCAAAAATGACTTTTTCATCACATAGACTTAAAAATTCTTAGTTTTTGAGGTTTTGAGTAGTGAAACGGTAAACCGCTTAACCAAACGCCACAAAACCTTACTCGCACATCAAAAATAACTAAATGAACTTTCGGGAAAAAAAGGAATGAATAACGTATTCACGGTTCACAAATAATGCGAAATAATGATTTTTTTCATCACTTAGACTTGAAAATTCTTAGTTTTTGAGGTTTTGAGTAGTGAAACGGTAAACCGCTTAACCAAACGCCACAAAACCTTACTCGCACATCAAAAATAACTAAATGAACTTTCGGGAAAAAAAAGGAATGCATAACGTATTCACGGTTCACAAATAATGCGAAATAATGATTTTTTCATCACTTAGACTTGAAAATTCTTAGTTTTTGAGATGTGAAACGGTAAACCGCTTACAATACACCACAAAAACTTACACGCACCACAAACATGCCTAAATAAACTTGCAAGAACTAACGGATTGCATAACGTATTCATGGTTCACAAATAATGCGAAAAAAATGACTTTTTCATCACTTACACTTGAAAATGCTTAGATTTTGAGGTTTTGAGTAGTGAAACGGTAAACCGCTTAAGCATCCACCACGAAACCATACTCGCACCTCAAACATGCCTAAATAAACTTGCGGGAACTAATGGAATGCATAAAGGATTCACGGTTCATAAATAATGCAAAAAAATTACTTTTTCATCACTTATACTTGAAAATTCTTTACTTTTTGAGGTTTTGAGTAATTAAACGGTAACCCATAACAAAACGCCACGAAACCTTACTCGTACCTCAAACATGCTTAAATAAACTTGCGGGAACTAATGGAATGCATAACGGAATCACGGTTAACAAATAATGCAAAAAAATGACTTTTTCATCACTTAGACTTGAAAATGCTTAGTTTTTTAAATTTTAAGTAGTAAAACGGTAAACCGCTGAACCAAACGTCACAAAACCTTACTCGCACCTGAAACATGCCTAAATAAACTTACTGGAAATAACGTAATGCATAACAGATTCACGGTTCACAAATGATGCGAGAAAATGACTTTTTCATCACTTAAACTTGAAAATGCTTAGTTTTTGAGGATTTGAGCAGTGAAATGGTAAACCGCTTAACCTAACGCCACGAAACATACTCGCACCACAAATGTGCCTAAATGAACTTACGAGAACTCAAAGAATGCCTAACGGATTCACGGTTCACAAATCATTCTCAACAATGACGTTTTCATCACATAGACTTAAAAATTCTTAGTTTTTGAGGTTTTGAGTAGTGAAACGGTAAACCGCTTAACCAAACGCCACAAAACCTAACTCGCACATCAAAAATAACTAAATGAACTTTCGGGAAAAAAAAGGAATGCATAACGTATTCACGGTTCACAAATAATGCGAAATAATGATTTTTTCATCACTTAGACTTGAAAATTCTTAGTTTTTGAGATGTGAAACGGTAAACCGCTTACAATACACCACAAAAACTTACACGCACCACAAACATGCCTAAATAAACTTGCAAGAACTAACGGATTGCATAACGTATTCATGGTTCACAAATAATGCGAAAAAAATGACTTTTTCATCACTTACACTTGAAAATGCTTAGATTTTGAGGTTTTGAGTAGTGAAACGGTAAACCGCTTAAACATCCACCACAAAACCATACTCGCACCTCAAACATGCCTAAATAAACTTGCGGGAACTAATGGAATGCATAAAGGATTCACGGTTCATAAATAATGCAAAAAAATTACTTTTTCATCACTTAGACTTGAAAATTCTTTACTTTTTGAGGTTTTGAGTAATTAAACGGTAACCCATAACAAAACGCCACGAAACCTTACTCGTACCTCAAACATGCTTAATTAAACTTGCGGGAACTAATGGAATGCATAACGGAATCACGGTTAACAAATAATGCAAAAAAATGACTTTTTAATCACTTAGACTTGAAAATGCTTAGTTTTTTAAGTTTTGAGTAGTAAAACGGTAAACCGCTGAACCAAACGTCACAAAACTTTACTCGCACCTCAAACATGCCTAAATAAACTTGTTGGAAATAACGTAATGCATAACAGATTCACGGTTCACAAATGATGCGAGAAAATGATTTTTTCATCACTTAAACTTGAAAATGCTTAGTTTTTTAGGTTTTGAGCAGTGAAATGGTAAACCGCTTAACCTAACGCCACGAAATATACTCGCACCATAAATATGTCTAAATGAAAGTACGAGAACTAAAAGAATGCCTAACGGATTCACGGTTCACAAATCATTCTCAAAAATGACTTTTTCATCACATAGACTTAAAAATTCTTAGTTTTTGAGGTTTTGAGTAGTGAAACGGTAATCCGCTTAACCAAACGCCACAAAACCTTACTCTCACATCAAAAATAACTAAATGAACTTTCGGGAAAAAAAAGGAATGCATAACGTATTCACGGTTCACAAATAACGCGAAATAATGATTTTTTCATCACTTAGACTTGAAAATTCTTAGTTTTTGAGAAGTGAAACGGTAAACCGCTTAACAATACTCCACAAAAACTTACACGCACCTCAAACATGCCTAAATAAACTTGCGAGAACTAACGGATTGCATAACGTATTCATGGTTCACAAATAATGCGAAAAAAATGACTTTTTCATCACTTACACTTGAAAATGCTTAGATTTTGAGGTTTTGAGTAGTGAAACGGTAAACCGCTTAAGCATCCACCACAAAACCATACTCGCACCTCAAGCATGCCTAAATAAACTTGCGGGAACTAATGGAATGCATAAAGGATTCACGGTTCACAAATAATGCAAAAAAATTACTTTTTCATCACTTAGACTTGAAAATTGTGTACTTTTTGAGGTTTTGAGTATTGAAATGGAAAACCATAAAAAAAAGCCACGAAACCTTACTCGTACCTCAAACATGCTTAAATAAACTTGCGGGAACTAATGGAATGCATAACGGAATCACGGTTAACAAATAATGCGAAAAAATGACTTTTTCATCACTTAGACTTGAAAATGCTTAGTTTTTTAAGTTTTAAGTAGTAAAACGGTAAACCGCTGAACCAAACGTCACAAAACCTTACTCGCACCTGAAACATGCCTAAATAAACTTGCTGGAAATAACGTAATGCATAACAGATTCACGGTTCACAAATGATGCGAGAAAATGACTTTTTCATCACTTAAACTTGAAAATGCTTAGTTTTTTAGGTTTTGAGCAGTGAAATGGTAAACCGCTTAACCTAACGCCACGAAATATACTCGCACCACAAATATTCCTAAATGAAAGTACGAGAACTAAAAGAATGCCTAACGGATTCACGGTTCACAAATCATTCTCAAAAATGACTTTTTCATCACATAGACTTAAAAATTCTTAGTTTTTGAGGTTTTGAGTAGTGAAACGGTAAACCGCTTAACCAAACGCCACAAAACCTTACTCTCACATCAAAAATAACTAAATGAACTTTCGGGGAAAAAAGGAATGCATAACGTATTCACGGTTTACAAATAATGCGAAATAATGATTTTTTTCATCACTTAGACTTGAAAATTCTTAGTTTTTGAGATGTGAAATGGTGAACCGCTTACAATACACCACAAAAACTTACACGCACCTCAAACATGCCTAAATAAACTTGCAAGAACTAACGGATTGCATAACGTATTCATGGTTCACAAATAATGCGAAAAAATGACTTTTTCATCACTTACACTTGAAAATGCTTAGATTTTGAGGTTTTGAGTAGTGAAACGGTAAACCGCTTAAGCATCCACCACGAAACCATACTCGCACCTCAAGCATGCCTAAATAAACTTGCGGGAACTAATGGAATGCATAAAGGATTCACGGTTCACAAATAATGCAAAAAAATTACTTTTTCATCACTTAGACTTGAAAATTGTGTACTTTTTGAGGTTTTGAGTAATGAAACGGTAAACCATAAAAAAAAAGCCACGAAACCTTACTCGTACCTCAAACATGCTTAAATAAACTTGCGAGAACTAATGGAATGCATAACGGAATCACGGTTAAAAAATAATGCGAAAAAATGACTTTTTCATCACTTAGACTTGAAAATGCTTAGTTTTTTAAGTTTTGAGTAGTAAAACGGTAAACCGCTGAACCAAACGTCACAAAACCTTACTCGCACCTGAAACATACCTAAATAAACTTGCTGGAAATAACGTAATGCATAACAGATTCACGGTTCACAAATGATGCGAGAAAATGACTTTTTCATCACTTAAACTTGAAAATGCTTAGTTTTTTAGGTTTTGAGCAGTGAAATGGTAAACCGCTTAACCTAACGCCACGAAATATACTCGCACCACAAATATTCCAAAATGAAAGTACGAGAACTAAAAGAATGCCTAACGGATTCACGGTTCACAAATCATTCTCAAAAATGACTTTTTCATCACATAGACTTAAAAATTCTTAGTTTTTGAGGTTTTGAGTAGTGAAACGGTAAACCGCTTAACCAAACGCCACAAAACCTTACTCGCACATCAAAAATAACTAAATGAACTTTCGGGAAAAAAAGGAATGAATAACGTATTCACGGTTCACAAATAATGCGAAATAATGATTTTTTTCATCACTTAGACTTGAAAATTCTTAGTTTTTGAGGTTTTGAGTAGTGAAACGGTAAACCGCTTAACCAAACGCCACAAAACCTTACTCGCACATCAAAAATAACTAAATGAACTTTCGGCAAAAAAAAGGAATGCATAACGTATTCACGGTTCACAAATAATGCGAAATAATGATTTTTTCATCACTTAGACTTGAAAATTCTTAGTTTTTGAGATGTGAAACGGTAAACCGCTTACAATACACCACAAAAACTTACACGCACCACAAACATGCCTAAATAAACTTGCAAGAACTAACGGATTGCATAACGTATTCATGGTTCACAAATAATGCGAAAAAATGACTTTTTCATCACTTACACTTGAAAATGCTTAGATTTTGAGGTTTTGAGTAGTGAAACGGTAAACCGCTTAAGCATCCACCACGAAACCATACTCGCACCTCAAACATGCCTAAATAAACTTGCGGGAACTAATGGAATGCATAAAGGATTCACGGTTCATAAATAATGCAAAAAAATTACTTTTTCATCACTTATACTTGAAAATTCTTTACTTTTTGAGGTTTTGAGTAATTAAACGGTAACCCATAACAAAACGCCACGAAACCTTACTCGTACCTCAAACATGCTTAAATAAACTTGCAGGAACTAATGGAATGCATAACGGAATCACGGTTAAAAAATAATGCAAAAAAATGACTTTTTCATCACTTAGACTTGAAAATGCTTAGTTTTTTAAATTTTAAGTAGTAAAACGGTAAACCGCTGAACCAAACGTCACAAAACCTTACTCGCACCTGAAACATGCCTAAATAAACTTACTGGAAATAACGTAATGCATAACAGATTCACGGTTCACAAATGATGCGACAAAATGACTTTTTCATCACTTAAACTTGAAAATGCTTAGTTTTTGAGGATTTGAGCAGTGAAATGGTAAACCGCTTAACCTAACGCCACGAAACATACTCGCACCACAAATGTGCCTAAATGAACTTACGAGAACTCAAAGAATGCCTAACGGATTCACGGTTCACAAATCATTCTCAGCAATGACGTTTTCATCACATAGACTTAAAAATTCTTAGTTTTTGAGGTTTTGAGTAGTGAAACGGTAAACCGCTTAACCAAACGCCACAAAACCTAACTCGCACATCAAAAATAACTAAATGAACTTTCGGGAAAAAAAAGGAATGCATAACGTATTCACGGTTCACAAATAATGCGAAATAATGATTTTTTCATCACTTAGACTTGAAAATTCTTAGTTTTTGAGATGTGAAACGGTAAACCGCTTACAATACACCACAAAAACTTACACGCACCTCAAACATGCCTAAATAAACTTGCAAGAACTAACGGATTGCATAACGTATTAATGGTTCACAAATAATGCGAAAAAATGACTTTTTCATCACTTACACTTGAAAATGCTTAGATTTTGAGGTTTTGAGTAGTGAAACGGTAAACCGCTTAAGCATCCACCACGAAACCATACTCGCACCTCAAACATGCCTAAATAAAATTACGGGAACTAATGGAATGCATAAAGGATTCACGGTTCATAAATAATGCAAAAAAATTACTTTTTCATCACTTAGACTTGAAAATTCTTTACTTTTTGAGGTTTTGAGTAATTAAACGGTAACCCATAACAAAAGGCCACGAAACCTTACTCGTACCTCAAACATGCTTAAATAAACTTGCGGGAACTAATGGAATACATAACGGAATCACGGTTAACAAATAATGCAAAAAAATGACTTTTTCATCACTTAGACTTGAAAATGCTTAGTTTTTTAAGTTTTGAGTAGTAAAACGGTAAACCGCTGAACCAAACGTCACAAAACCTTACTCGCACCTGAAACATACCGAAATAAACTTGCTGGAAATAACGTAATGCATAACAGATTCACGGTTCACAAATGATGCGAGAAAATGACTTTTTCATCACTTAAACTTGAAAATGCTTAGTTTTTTAGGTTTTGAGCAGTGAAATGGTAAACCGCTTAACCTAACGCCACGAAATATACTCGCACCACAAATATTCCAAAATGAAAGTACGAGAACTAAAAGAATGCCTAACGGATTCACGGTTCACAAATCATTCTCAAAAATGACTTTTTCATCACATAGACTTAAAAATTCTTAGTTTTTGAGGTTTTGAGTAGTGAAACGGTAAACCGCTTAACCAAATGCCACAAAACCTTACTCTCACATCAAAAATAACTAAATGAACTTTCGGGAAAAAAAGGAATGCATAACGTATTCACGGTTTACAAATAATGCGAAATAATGATTTTTTTCATCACTTAGACTTGAAAATTCTTAGTTTTTGAGATGTGAAATGCTGAACCGCTTACAATACACCACAAAAACTTACACGCACCTCAAACATGCCTAAATAAACTTTCAAGAACTAACGGATTGCATAACGTATTCATGGTTCACAAATAATGCGAAAAAATGACTTTTTCATCACTTACACTTGAAAATGCTTAGATTTTGAGGTTTTGAGTAGTGAAACGGTAAACCGCTTAAGCATCCACCACGAAACCATACTCGCACATCAAACATGCCTAAATAAAATTACGGGAACTAATGGAATGCATAAAGGATTCACGGTTCACAAATAATGCAAAAAAATTACTTTTTCATCACTTAGACTTGAAAATTCTGTACTTTTTCAGGTTTTGAGTAATGAAACGGTAAACCATTACAAAACGCCACGAAACCTTACTCGTACCTCAAACATGCTTAAATAAACTTGCGGGAACTAATGGAATGCATAACGGAATCACGGTTAACAAATAATGCGAAAAAATGACTTTTTCATCACTTAGACTTGAAAATGCTTAGTTTTTTAAGTTTTAAGTAGTAAAACGGTAAACCGCTGAACCAAACGTCACAAAACCTTACTCGCACCTGAAACATGCCTAAATAAACTTACTGGAAATAACGTAATGCATAACAGATTCACGGTTCACAAATGATGCGAGAAAATGACTTTTTCATCACTTAAACTTGAAAATGCTTAGTTTTTGAGGATTTGAGCAGTGAAATGGTAAACCGCTTAACCTAACGCCACGAAACATACTCGCACCACAAATGTGCCTAAATGAACTTACGAGAACTCAAAGAATGCCTAACGGATTCACGGTTCACAAATCATTCTCAACAATGACGTTTTCATCACATAGACTTAAAAATTCTTAGTTTTTGAGGTTTTGAGTAGTGAAACGGTAAACCGCTTAACCAAACGCCACAAAACCTAACTCGCACATCAAAAATAACTAAATGAACTTTCGGGAAAAAAAAGGAATGCATAACGTATTCACGGTTCACAAATAATGCGAAATAATGATTTTTTCATCACTTAGACTTGAAAATTCTTAGTTTTTGAGATGTGAAACGGTAAACCGCTTACAATACACCACAAAAACTTACACGCACCTCAAACATGCCTAAATAAACTTGCAAGAACTAACGGATTGCATAACGTATTAATGGTTCACAAATAATGCAAAAAAATGACTTTTTCATCACTTACACTTGAAAATGCTTAGATTTTGAGGTTTTGAGTAGTGAAACGGTAAACCGCTTAAGCATCCACCACGAAACCATACTCGCACCTCAAACATGCCTAAATAAAATTACGGGAACTAATGGAATGCATAAAGGATTCACGGTTCATAAATAATGCAAAAAAATTACTTTTTCATCACTTAGACTTGAAAATTCTTTACTTTTTGAGGTTTTGAGTAATTAAACGGTAACCCATAACAAAAGGCCACGAAACCTTACTCGTACCTCAAACATGCTTAAATAAACTTGCGGGAACTAATGGAATACATAACGGAATCACGGTTAACAAATAATGCAAAAAAATGACTTTTTCATCACTTAGACTTGAAAATGCTTAGTTTTTTAAGTTTTGAGTAGTAAAACGGTAAACCGCTGAACCAAACGTCACAAAACCTTACTCGCACCTGAAACATACCGAAATAAACTTGCTGGAAATAACGTAATGCATAACAGATTCACGGTTCACAAATGATGCGAGAAAATGACTTTTTCATCACTTAAACTTGAAAATGCTTAGTTTTTTAGGTTTTGAGCAGTGAAATGGTAAACCGCTTAACCTAACGCCACGAAATATACTCGCACCACAAATATTCCAAAATGAAAGTACGAGAACTAAAAGAATGCCTAACGGATTCACGGTTCACAAATCATTCTCAAAAATGACTTTTTCATCACATAGACTTAAAAATTCTTAGTTTTTGAGGTTTTGAGTAGTGAAACGGTAAACCGCTTAACCAAATGCCACAAAACCTTACTCTCACATCAAAAATAACTAAATGAACTTTCGGGAAAAAAAGGAATGCATAACGTATTCACGGTTTACAAATAATGCGAAATAATGATTTTTTTCATCACTTAGACTTGAAAATTCTTAGTTTTTGAGATGTGAAATGCTGAACCGCTTACAATACACCACAAAAACTTACACGCACCTCAAACATGCCTAAATAAACTTTCAAGAACTAACGGATTGCATAACGTATTCATGGTTCACAAATAATGCGAAAAAAATGACTTTTTCATCACTTACACTTGAAAATGCTTAGATTTTGAGGTTTTGAGTAGTGAAACGGTAAACCGCTTAAGCATCCACCACGAAACCATACTCGCACCTCAAACATGCCTAAATAAAATTACGGGAACTAATGGAATGCATAAAGGATTCACGGTTCACAAATAATGCAAAAAAATTACTTTTTCATCACTTAGACTTGAAAATTCTGTACTTTTTCAGGTTTTGAGTAATGAAACGGTAAACCATTACAAAACGCCACGAAACCTTACTCGTACCTCAAACATGCTTAAATAAACTTGCGGGAACTAATGGAATGCATAACGGAATCACGGTTAACAAATAATGCGAAAAAATGACTTTTTCATCACTTAGACTTGAAAATGCTTAGTTTTTTAAGTTTTAAGTAGTAAAACGGTAAACCGCTGAACCAAACGTCACAAAACCTTACTCGCACCTGAAACATGCCTAAATAAACTTACTGGAAATAACGTAATGCATAACAGATTCACGGTTCACAAATGATGCGAGAAAATGACTTTTTCATCACTTAAACTTGAAAATGCTTAGTTTTTGAGGATTTGAGCAGTGAAATGGTAAACCGCTTAACCTAACGCCACGAAACATACTCGCACCACAAATGTGCCTAAATGAACTTACGAGAACTCAAAGAATGCCTAACGGATTCACGGTTCACAAATCATTCTCAACAATGACGTTTTCATCACATAGACTTAAAAATTCTTAGTTTTTGAGGTTTTGAGTAGTGAAACGGTAAACCGCTTAACCAAACGCCACAAAACCTTACTCGCACATCAAAAATAACTAAATGAACTTTCGGGAAAAAAAAGGAATGCATAACGTATTCACGGTTCACAAATAATGCGAAATAATGATTTTTTCATCACTTAGACTTGAAAATTCTTAGTTTTTGAGATGTGAAACTATAAACCGCTTACAATACACCACAAAAACTTACTCGCACCACAAACATGCCTAAATAAACTTGCAAGAACTAACGGATTCCATAACGTATTCATGGTTCACAAATAATGCGAAAAAATGACTTTTTCATCAATTACACTTGAAAATGCTTAGATTTTGAGGTTTTGAGTAGTGAAACGGTAAACCGCTTAAGCATTCACCACGAAACCATACTCGCACCTCAAACATGCCTAAATAAACTTGCGGGAACTAATGGAATGCATAAAGGATTCACGGTTCATAAATAATGCAAAAAAATTACTTTTTCATCACTTAGACTTGAAAATTCTTTACTTTTTGAGGTTTTGAGTAATTAAACGGTAACCCATAACAAAACGCCACGAAAACTTACTCGTACCTCAAACATGCTCAAATAAACTTGCGGGAACTAATGGAATGCATAAAGGAATCACGGTTAACAAATAATGCAAAAAAAATGACTTTTTCATCACTTAGACTTGAAAATGCTTAGTTTTTTAAGTTTTGAGTAGTAAAACGGTAAACCGCTGAACCAAACGTCACAAAACCTTACTCGCACCTCAAACATGCCTAAATAAACTTGTTGGAAATAACGTAATGCATAACAGATTCACGGTTCACAAATGATGCGAAAAAATGACTTTTTCATCACTTACACTTGAAAATGCTTAGATTTTGAGATTTTGAGTAGTGAAACGGTAAACCGCTTAACCTAACGCCACGAAATATACTCGCACCATAAATATGTCTAAATGAAAGTACGAGAACTAAAAGAATGCCTAACGGATTTACGGTTCACAAATCATTCTCAAAAATGACTTTTTCATCACATAGACTTAAAAATTCTTAGTTTTTGAGGTTTTGAGTAGTGAAACGGTAAACCGCTTAACCAAACGCCACAAAACCTTACTCGCACATCAAAAATAACTAAATGAACTTTCGGGAAAAAAAGGAATGAATAACGTATTCACGGTTCACAAATAATGCGAAATAATGATTTTTTTCATCACTTAGACTTGAAAATTCTTAGTTTTTGAGATGTGAAACGGTAAACCGCTTACAATACACCACAAAAACTTACACGCACCACAAACATGCCTAAATAAACTTGCAAGAACTAACGGATTGCATAACGTATTCATGGTTCACAAATAATGCGAAAAAATGACTTTTTCATCACTTACACTTGAAAATGCTTAGATTTTGAGGTTTTGAGTAGTGAAACGGTAAACCGCTTAAGCATCCACCACGAAACCATACTCGCATCTCAAGCATGCCTAAATAAACTTGCGGGAACTAATGGAATGCATAAAGGATTCACGGTTCACAAATAATGCAAAAAAAATTACTTTTTCATCACTTAGACTTGAAAATTCTGTACTTTTTGAGGTTTTGAGTAATTAAACGGTAAACCATAAAAAAAAAGCCACGAAACCTTACTCGTACCTCAAACATGCTTAAATAAACTTGCGAGAACTAATGGAATGCATAACGGAATCACGGTTAACAAATAATGCGAAAAAAATGACTTTTTCATCACTTAGACTTGAAAATGCTTAGTTTTTTAAGTTTTGAGTAGTAAAACGGTAAACCGCTGAACCAAACGTCACAAAACCTTACTCGCACCTGAAACATACCTAAATAAACTTGCTGGAAATAACGTAATGCATAACAGATTCACGGTTCACAAATGATGCGAGAAAATGACTTTTTCATCACTTAAACTTGAAAATGCTTAGTTTTTTTAGGTTTTGAGCAGTGAAATGGTAAACCGCTTAACCTAACCCCACGAAATATACTCGCACCACAAATATTCCAAAATGAAAGTACGAGAACTAAAAGAATGCCTAACGGATTCACGGTTCACAAATCATTCTCAAAAATGACTTTTTCATCACATAGACTTAAAAATTCTTAGTTTTTGAGGTTTTGAGTAGTGAAACGGTAAACCGCTTAACCAAATGCCACAAAACCTTACTCTCACATCAAAAATAACTAAATGAACTTTCGGGAAAAAAAGGAATGTATAACGTATTCACGGTTTACAAATAATGCGAAATAATGATTTTTTTCATCACTTAGACTTGAAAATTCTTAGTTTTTGAGATGTGAAATGGTGAACCGCTTACAATACACCACAAAAACTTACACGCACCTCAAACATGCCTAAATAAACTTTCAAGAACTAACGGATTGCATAACGTATTCATGGTTCACAAATAATGCGAAAAAATGACTTTTTTCATCACTTACACTTGAAAATGCTTAGATTTTGAGGTTTTGAGTAGTGAAACGGTAAACCGCTTAAGCATCCACCACGAAACCATACTCGCACCTCAAACATGCCTAAATAAAATTACGGGAACTAATGGAATGCATAAAGGATTCACGGTTCACAAATAATGCAAAAAAATTACTTTTTCATCACTTAGACTTGAAAATTCTGTACTTTTTCAGGTTTTGAGTAATGAAACGGTAAACCATTACAAAACGCCACGAAACCTTACTCGTACCTCAAACATGCTTAAATTAACTTGCGGGAACTAATGGAATGCATAACGGAATCACGGTTAACAAATAATGCGAAAAAATGACTTTTTCATCACTTAGACTTGAAAATACTTAGTTTTTTAAGTTTTAAGTAGTAAAACGGTAAACCGCTGAACCAAACGTCACAAAACCTTACTCGCACCTGAAACATGCCTAAATAAACTTACTGGAAATAACGTAATGCATAACAGATTCACGGTTCACAAATGATGCGAGAAAATGACTTTTTCATCACTTAAACTTGAAAATGCTTAGTTTTTGAGGATTTGAGTAGTGAAATGGTAAACCGCTTAACCTAACGCCACGAAACATACTCGCACCACAAATGTGCCTAAATGAACTTACGAGAACTCAAAGAATGCCTAACGGATTCACGGTTCACAAATCATTCTCAACAATGACGTTTTCATCACATAGACTTAAAAATTCTTAGTTTTTGAGGTTTTGAGTAGTGAAACGGTAAACCGCTTAACCAAACGCCACAAAACCTTACTCGCACATCAAAAATAACTAAATGAACTTTCGGGAAAAAAAAGGAATGCATAACGTATTCACGGTTCACAAATAATGCGAAATAATTATTTTTTCATCACTTAGACTTGAAAATTCTTAGTTTTTGAGATGTGAAACTATAAACCGCTTACAATACACCACAAAAACTTACACGCACCACAAACATGCCTAAATAAACTTGCAAGAACTAACGGATTGCATAACGTATTCATGGTTCACAAATAATGCGAAAAAATGACTTTTTCATCACTTACACTTGAAAATGCTTAGATTTTGAGGTTTTGAGTAGTGAAACGGTAAACCGCTTAAGCATCCACCACGAAACCATACTCGCACCTCAAACATGCCTAAATAAACTTGCGGGAACTAATGGAATGCATAAAGGATTCACGGTTCATAAATAATGCAAAAAAATTACTTTTTCATCACTTAGACTTGAAAATTCTTTACTTTTTGAGGTTTTGAGTAATTAAACGGTAACCCATAACAAAACGCCACGAAAACTTACTCGTACCCCAAACATGCTTAAATAAACTTGCGGGAACTAATGGAATGCATAAAGGAATCACGGTTAACAAATAATGCAAAAAAATGACTTTTTCATCACTTAGACTTGAAAATGCTTAGTTTTTTAAGTTTTGAGTAGTAAAACGGTAAACCGCTGAACCAAACGTCACAAAACCTTACTCGCACCTCAAACATGCCTAAATAAACTTGTTGGAAATAACGTAATGCATAACAGATTCACGGTTCACAAATGATGCGAAAAAATGACTTTTTCATCACTTACACTTGAAAATGCTTAGATTTTGAGATTTTGAGTAGTGAAACGGTAAACCGCTTAAGCATCCACCACGAAACCATACTCGCACCTCAAACATGCCTAAATAAAATTACGGGAACTAATGGAATGCATAAAAGATTCACGGTTCACAAATAATGCAAAAAAATTACTTTTTCATCACTTAGACTTGAAAATTCTGTACTTTTTCAGGTTTTGAGTAATGAAACGGTAAACCATTACAAAACGCCACGAAACCTTACTCGTACCTCAAACATGCTTAAATAAACTTGCGGGAACTAATGGAATGCATAACGGAATCACGGTTAACAAATAATGCGAAAAAATGAATTTTTCATCACTTAGACTTGAAAATGCTTAGTTTTTTAAGTTTTAAGTAGTAAAACGGTAAACCGCTGAACCAAACGTCACAAAACCTTACTCGCACCTGAAACATGCCTAAATAAACTTGCTGGAAATAACGTAATGCATAACAGATTCACGGTTCACAAATGATGCGAGAAAATGACTTTTTCATCACTTAAACTTGAAAATGCTTAGTTTTTTAGGTTTTGAGCAGTGAAATGGTAAACCGCTTAACCTAACCCCACGAAATATACTCGCACCACAAATATTCCAAAATGAAAGTACGAGAACTAAAAGAATGCCTAACGGATTCACGGTTCACAAATCATTCTCAAAAATGACTTTTTCATCACATAGACTTAAAAATTCTTAGTTTTTGAGGTTTTGAGTAGTGAAACGGTAAACCGCTTAACCAAATGCCACAAAACCTTACTCTCACATCAAAAATAACTAAATGAACTTTCGGGAAAAAAAGGAATGTATAACGTATTCACGGTTTACAAATAATGCGAAATAATGATTTTTTTCATCACTTAGACTTGAAAATTCTTAGTTTTTGAGATGTGAAATGGTGAACCGCTTACAATACACCACAAAAACTTACACGCACCTCAAACATGCCTAAATAAACTTTCAAGAACTAACGGATTGCATAACGTATTCATGGTTCACAAATAATGCGAAAAAATGACTTTTTCATCACTTACACTTGAAAATGCTTAGATTTTGAGGTTTTGAGTAGTGAAACGGTAAACCGCTTAAGCATCCACCACGAAACCATACTCGCACCTCAAACATGCCTAAATAAAATTACGGGAACTAATGGAATGCATAAAGGATTCACGGTTCACAAATAATGCAAAAAAATTACTTTTTCATCACTTAGACTTGAAAATTCTGTACTTTTTCAGGTTTTGAGTAATGAAACGGTAAACCATTACAAAACGCCACGAAACCTTACTCGTACCTCAAACATGCTTAAATTAACTTGCGGGAACTAATGGAATGCATAACGGAATCACGGTTAACAAATAATGCGAAAAAATGACTTTTTCATCACTTAGACTTGAAAATACTTAGTTTTTTAAGTTTTAAGTAGTAAAACGGTAAACCGCTGAACCAAACGTCACAAAACCTTACTCGCACCTGAAACATGCCTAAATAAACTTACTGGAAATAACGTAATGCATAACAGATTCACGGTTCACAAATGATGCGAGAAAATGACTTTTTCATCACTTAAACTTGAAAATGCTTAGTTTTTGAGGATTTGAGTAGTGAAATGGTAAACCGCTTAACCTAACGCCACGAAACATACTCGCACCACAAATGTGCCTAAATGAACTTACGAGAACTCAAAGAATGCCTAACGGATTCACGGTTCACAAATCATTCTCAACAATGACGTTTTCATCACATAGACTTAAAAATTCTTAGTTTTTGAGGTTTTGAGTAGTGAAACGGTAAACCGCTTAACCAAACGCCACAAAACCTTACTCGCACATCAAAAATAACTAAATGAACTTTCGGGAAAAAAAAGGAATGCATAACGTATTCACGGTTCACAAATAATGCGAAATAATTATTTTTTCATCACTTAGACTTGAAAATTCTTAGTTTTTGAGATGTGAAACTATAAACCGCTTACAATACACCACAAAAACTTACACGCACCACAAACATGCCTAAATAAACTTGCAAGAACTAACGGATTGCATAACGTATTCATGGTTCACAAATAATGCGAAAAAATGACTTTTTCATCACTTACACTTGAAAATGCTTAGATTTTGAGGTTTTGAGTAGTGAAACGGTAAACCGCTTAAGCATCCACCACGAAACCATACTCGCACCTCAAACATGCCTAAATAAACTTGCGGGAACTAATGGAATGCATAAAGGATTCACGGTTCATAAATAATGCAAAAAAATTACTTTTTCATCACTTAGACTTGAAAATTCTTTACTTTTTGAGGTTTTGAGTAATTAAACGGTAACCCATAACAAAACGCCACGAAAACTTACTCGTACCCCAAACATGCTTAAATAAACTTGCGGGAACTAATGGAATGCATAAAGGAATCACGGTTAACAAATAATGCAAAAAAATGACTTTTTCATCACTTAGACTTGAAAATGCTTAGTTTTTTAAGTTTTGAGTAGTAAAACGGTAAACCGCTGAACCAAACGTCACAAAACCTTACTCGCACCTCAAACATGCCTAAATAAACTTGTTGGAAATAACGTAATGCATAACAGATTCACGGTTCACAAATGATGCGAAAAAATGACTTTTTCATCACTTACACTTGAAAATGCTTAGATTTTGAGATTTTGAGTAGTGAAACGGTAAACCGCTTAAGCATCCACCACGAAACCATACTCGCACCTCAAACATGCCTAAATAAAATTACGGGAACTAATGGAATGCATAAAAGATTCACGGTTCACAAATAATGCAAAAAAATTACTTTTTCATCACTTAGACTTGAAAATTCTGTACTTTTTCAGGTTTTGAGTAATGAAACGGTAAACCATTACAAAACGCCACGAAACCTTACTCGTACCTCAAACATGCTTAAATAAACTTGCGGGAACTAATGGAATGCATAACGGAATCACGGTTAACAAATAATGCGAAAAAATGAATTTTTCATCACTTAGACTTGAAAATGCTTAGTTTTTTAAGTTTTAAGTAGTAAAACGGTAAACCGCTGAACCAAACGTCACAAAACCTTACTCGCACCTGAAACATGCCTAAATAAACTTACTGGAAATAACGTAATGCATAACAGATTCACGGTTCACAAATGATGCGAGAAAATGACTTTTTCATCACTTAAACTTGAAAATGCTTAGTTTTTGAGGATTTGAGCAGTGAAATGGTAAACCGCTTAACCTAACGCCACGAAACATACTCGCACCACAAATGTGCCTAAATGAACTTACGAGAACTCAAAGAATGCCTAACGGATTCACGGTTCACAAATCATTCTCAACAATGACGTTTTCATCACATAGACTTAAAAATTCTTAGTTTTTGAGGTTTTGAGTAGTGAAACGGTAAACCGCTTAACCAAACGCCACAAAACCTTACTCGCACATCAAAAATAACTAAATGAACTTTCGGGAAAAAAAAGGAATGCATAACGTATTCACGGTTCACAAATAATGCGAAATAATGATTTTTTCATCACTTAGACTTGAAAATTCTTAGTTTTTGAGAAGTGAAACGGTAAACCGCTTACAATACACCACAAAAACTTACACGCACCACAAACATGCCTAAATAAACTTGCAAGAACTAACGGATTGCATAACGTATTCATGGTTCACAAATAATGCGAAAAAATGACTTTTTCATCACTTACACTTGAAAATGCTTAGATTTTGAGGTTTTGAGTAGTGAAACGGTAAACCGCTTAAGCATCCACCACGAAACCATACTCGCACCTCAAACATGCCTAAATAAACTTACGGGAAATAATGGAATGCATAAAGGATTCACGGTTCACAAATAATGTAAAAAAATTACTTTTTCATCACTTAAACTTGAAAATTCTGTACTTTTTCAGGTTTTGAGTAATGAAACGGTAAACCATTACAAAACGCCACGAAACCTTACTCGTACCTCAAACATGCTTAAATAAACTTGCGGGAACTAATGGAATGCATAACGGAATCACAGTTAACAAATAATGCGAAAAAATGACTTTTTCATCACTTAGACTTGAAAATGCTTAGTTTTTTAAGTTTTAAGTAGTAATACAGTAAACCGCTGAACCAAACGTCACAAAACCTTACTCGCACCTGAAACATGCCTAAATAAACATACTGGAAATAACGTAATGCATAACAGATTCACGGTTCACAAATGATGCGAGAAAATGACTTTTTCATCACTTAAACTTGAAAATGCTTAGTTTTTGAGGATTTGAGCAGTGAAATGGTAAACCGCTTAACCTAACGCCACGAAACATACTCGCACCACAAATGTGCCTAAATGAACTTACGAGAACTCAAAGAATGCCTAACGGATTCACGGTTCACAAATCATTCTCAAAAATGACTTTTTCATCACATAGACTTAAATATTCTTAGTTTTTGAAGTTTTGAGTAGTGAAACGGTAAACCGCTTAACCAAACGCCACAAAACCTTACTCGCACATCAAAAATAACTAAATGAACTTTCGGGAAAAAAAGGAATGCATAACGTATTCACGGTTCACAAATAATGCGAAATAATGATTTTTTTCATCACTTAGACTTGAAAATTCTTAGTTTTTGAGATGTGAAATGGTAAACCGCTTACAATACACCACAAAAACTTACACGCACCTCAAACATGCCTAAATAAACTAGCAAGAACTAACGGATTGCATAACGTATTCATGGTTCACAAATAATGCGAAAAAATGACTTTTTCATCACTTACACTTGAAAATGCTTAGATTTTGAGGTTTTGAGTATTGAAACGGTAAACCGCTTAAGCATCCACCACGAAACCATACTCGCACCTCAAGCATGCCTAAATAAACTTGCGGGAACTAATGGAATGCATAAAGGATTCACGGTTCATAAATAATGCAAAAAAATTACTTTTTCATCACTTAGACTTGAAAATTGTGTACTTTCTGAGGTTTTGAGTAATGAAACGGTAAACCATAAAAAAAAAAAGGCCACGAAACCTTACTCGTACCTCAAACATGCTTAAATAAACTTGCGGGAACTAATGGAATGCATAACGGAATCACGGTTAACAAATAATGCGAAAAAATGACTTTTTCATCACTTAGACTTGAAAATGCTTAGTTTTTTAAGTTTTAAGTAGTAAAACGGTAAACCGCTGAACCAAACGTCACAAAACCTTACTCGCACCTGAAACATGCCTAAATAAACTTGCTGGAAATAACGTAATGCATAACAGATTCACGGTTCACAAATGATGCGAGAAAATGACTTTTTCATCACTTAAACTTGAAAATGCTTAGTTTTTTAGGTTTTGAGCAGTGAAATGGTAAACCGCTTAACCTAACGCCACGAAATATACTCGCACCACAAATATGCCTAAATGAAAGTACGAGAACTAAAAGAATGCCTAACGGATTCACGGTTCACAAATCATTCTCAAAAATGACTTTTTCATCACATAGACTTAAAAATTCTTAGTTTTTGAGGTTTTGAGTAGTGAAACGGTAAACCGCTTAACCAAACGCCACAAAACCTTACTCGCACATCAAAAATAACTAAATGAACTTAAGGGAAAAAAAGGAATGCATAACGTATTCACGGTTCACAAATAATGCGAAATAATGATTTTTTTCATCACTTAGACTTGAAAATTCTTAGTTTTTGAGATGTGAAATGGTAAACCGCTTACAATACACCACAAAAACTTACACGGACCTAAAACATGGCTAAAGAAACTAGCAAGAACTAACGGATTGCATAACGTATTCATGGTTCACAAATAATGCGAAAAAATGACTTTTTCATCACTTACACTTGAAAATGCTTAGATTTTGAGGTTTTGAGTAGTGAAACGGTAAACCGCTTAAGCATCCACCACGAAACCATACTCGCACCTCAAGCATGCCTAAATAAACTTGCGGGAACTAATGGAATGCATAAAGGATTCACGGTTCACAAATAATGCAAAAAAAAATACTTTTTCATCACTTAGACTTGAAAATTGTGTACTTTTTGAGGTTTTGAGTAATGAAAAGGTAAACCATAAAAAAAAAAGCCACGAAACCTTACTCGTACCTCAAACATGCTTAAATAAACTTGCGGGAACTAATAGAATGCATAACGGAATCACGGTTAACAAATAATGCGTAAAAATGACTTTTTCATCATTTAGACTTGAAAATGCTTAGTTTTTTAAGTTTTGAGTAGTAAAACGGTAAACCGCTGAACCAAACGTCACAAAACCTTACTCGCACCTGAAACATGCCTAAATAAACTTGCTGAAAATAACGTAATGCATAACAGATTCACGGTTCACAAATGATGCGAGAAAATGACTTTTTCATCACTTAAACTTGAAAATGCTTAGTTTTTTAGGTTTTGAGCAGTGAAATGGTAAACCGCTTAACCTAACGCCACGAAATATACTCGCACCACAAATATGCCTAAATGAAAGTACGAGAACTAAAAGAATGCCTAACGGATTCACGGTTCACAAATCATTCTCAAAAATGACTTTTTCATCACATAGACTTAAAAATTCTTAGTTTTTGAGGTTTTGAGTAGTGAAACGGTAAACCGCTTAACCAAACGCCACAAAACCTTACTCGCACATCAAAAATAACTAAATGAACTTTCGGGAAAAAAAGGAATGCATAACGTATTCACGGTTCACAAATAATGCGAAATAATGATTTTTTTCATCACTTAGACTTGAAAATTCTTAGTTTTTGAGATGTGAAATGGTAAACCGCTTACAATACACCACAAAAACTTACACGGACCTAAAACATGGCTAAAGAAACTAGCAAGAACTAACGGATTGCATAACGTATTCATGGTTCACAAATAATGCGAAAAAATGACTTTTTCATCACTTACACTTGAAAATGCTTAGATTTTGAGGTTTTGAGTAGTGAAACGGTAAACCGCTTAAGCATCCACCACGAAACCATACTCGCACCTCAAGCATGCCTAAATAAACTTGCGGGAACTAATGGAATGCATAAAGGATTCACGGTTCACAAATAATGCAAAAAAAAATACTTTTTCATCACTTAGACTTGAAAATTGTGTACTTTTTGAGGTTTTGAGTAATGAAAAGGTAAACCATAAAAAAAAAAGCCACGAAACCTTACTCGTACCTCAAACATGCTTAAATAAACTTGCGGGAACTAATAGAATGCATAACGGAATCACGGTTAACAAATAATGCGTAAAAATGACTTTTTCATCATTTAGACTTGAAAATGCTTAGTTTTTTAAGTTTTGAGTAGTAAAACGGTAAACCGCTGAACCAAACGTCACAAAACCTTACTCGCACCTGAAACATGCCTAAATAAACTTGCTGAAAATAACGTAATGCATAACAGATTCACGGTTCACAAATGATGCGAGAAAATGACTTTTTCATCACTTAAACTTGAAAATGCTTAGTTTTTTAGGTTTTGAGCAGTGAAATGGTAAACCGCTTAACCTAACGCCACGAAATATACTCGCACCACAAATATTCCTAAATGAAAGTACGAGAACTAAAAGAATGCCTAACGGATTCACGGTTCACAAATCATTCTGAAAAATGACTTTTTCATCACATAGACTGAAAAATTCTTAGTTTTTGAGGTTTTGAGTAGTGAAACGGTAAACCGCATAACCAAACGCCACAAAACCTTACTCGCACATCAAAAATAACTAAATGAACTTTCGGGAAAAAAAGGAATGCATAACGTATTCACGGTTCACAAATAATGCGAAATAATGATTTTTTTCATCACTTAGACTTGAAAATTCTTAGTTTTTGAGATGTGAAATGGTAAACCGCTTACAATACACCACAAAAACTTACACGCACCTCAAACATGCCTAAATAAACTAGCAAGAACTAACGGATTGCATAACGTATTCATGGTTCACAAATAATGCGAAAAAATGACTTTTTCATCACTTACACTTGAAAATGCTTAGATTTTGAGGTTTTGAGTAGTGAAACGGTAAACCGCTTAAGCATCCACCACGAAACCATACTCGCACCTCAAACATGCCTAAATAAACTTACGGGAAATAATGGAATGCATAAAGGATTCACGGTTCACAAATAATGTAAAAAAATTACTTTTTCATCACTTAGACTTGAAAATTCTGTACTTTTTCAGGTTTTGAGTAATGAAACGGTAAACCATTACAAAACGCCACGAAACCTTACTCGTACCTCAAACATGCTTAAATAAACTTGCGGGAACTAATGGAATGCATAACGGAATCACAGTTAACAAATAATGCGAAAAAATGACTTTTTCATCACTTAGACTTGAAAATGCTTAGTTTTTTAAGTTTTAAGTAGTAAAACAGTAAACCGCTGAACCAAACGTCACAAAACCTTACTCGCACCTGAAACATGCCTAAATAAACATACTAGAAATAACGTAATGCATAACAGATTCACGGTTCACAAATGATGCGAGAAAATGACTTTTTCATCACTTAAACTTGAAAATGCTTAGTTTTTGAGGATTTGAGCATTGAAATGGTAAACCGCTTAACCTAACGCCACGAAACATACTCGCACCACAAATGTGCCTAAATGAACTTACGAGAACTCAAAGAATGCCTAACGGATTCACGATTCACAAATCATTCTCAAAAATGACTTTTTCATCACATAGACTTAAATATTCTTAGTTTTTGAAGTTTTGAGTAGTGAAACGGTAAACCGCTTAACCAAACGCCACAAAACCTTACTCGCACATCAAAAATAACTAAATGAACTTTCGGGAAAAAAAGGAATGCATAACGTATTCACGGTTCACAAATAATGCGAAATAATGATTTTTTTCATCACTTAGACTTGAAAATTCTTAGTTTTTGAGATGTGAAATGGTTAACCGCTTACAATACACCACAAAAACTTACACGCACCTCAAACATGCCTAAATAAACTTTCAAGAACTAACGGATTGCATAACGTATTCATGGTTCACAAATAATGCGAAAAAATGACTTTTTCATCACTTACACTTGAAAATGCTTAGATTTTGAGGTTTTGAGTAGTGAAACGGTAAACCGCTTAAGCATCCACCACGAAACCATACTCGCACCTCAAACATGCCTAAATAAAATTACGGGAACTAATGGAATGCATAAAGGATTCACGGTTCACAAATAATGCAAAAAAATTACTTTTTCATCACTTAGACTTGAAAATTGTGTACTTTTTGAGGTTTTGAGTAATGAAACGGTAAACCATAAAACAAAAAGCCACGAAACCTTACTCGTACCTCAAACATGCTTAAATAAACTTGCGGGAACTAATGGAATGCATAACGGAATCACGGTTAACAAATAATGCGAAAAAATGACTTTTTCATCACTTAGACTTGAAAATGCTTAGTTTTTTAAGTTTTAAGTAGTAAAACGGTAAACCGCTGAACCAAACGTCACAAAACCTTACTCGCACCTGAAACATGCCTAAATAAACTTGCTGGAAATAACGTAATGCATAACAGATTCACGGTTCACAAATGATGCGAGAAAATGACTTTTTCATCACTTAAACTTGAAAATGCTTAGTTTTTTAGGTTTTGAGCAGTGAAATGGTAAACCGCTTAACCTAACGCCACGAAATATACTCGCACCACAAATATGCCTAAATGAAAGTACGAGAACTAAAAGAATGCCTAACGGATTCACGGTTCACAAATCATTCTCAAAAATGACTTTTTCATGACATAGACTTAAAAATTCTTAGTTTTTGAGGTTTTGAGTAGTGAAACGGTAAACCGCTTAACCAAACGCCACAAAACCTTACTCGCACATCAAAAATAACTAAATGAACTTTCGGGAAAAAAAGGAATGCATAACGTATTCACGGTTCACAAATAATGCGAAATAATGATTTTTTTCATCACTTAGACTTGAAAATTCTTAGTTTTTGAGATGTGAAATGGTAAACCGCTTACATTACACCACAAAAACTTACACGGACCTAAAACATGGCTAAATAAACTAGCAAGAACTAACGGATTGCATAACGTATTCATGGTTCACAAATAATGCGAAAAAATGACTTTTTCATCACTTACACTTGAAAATGCTTAGATTTTGAGGTTTTGAGTAGTGAAACGGTAAACCGCTTAAGCATCCACCACGAAACCATACTCGCACCTCAAACAAGCCTAAATAAACTTGCGGGAACTAATGGAATGCATAAAGGATTCACGGTTCATAAATAATGCAAAAAAATTACTTTTTCATCACTTAGATTTGAAAATTCTTTACTTTTTGAGGTTTTGAGTAATTAAACGGTAACCCATAACAAAACGCCACGAAACCTTACTCGTACCTCAAACATGCTTAAATAAACTTGCGGGAACTAATGGAATGCATAACGGAATCACGGTTAACAAATAATGCAAAAAAAATGACTTTTTCATCACTTAGACTTGAAAATGCTTAGTTTTTTAAGTTTTGTGTAGTAAAACGGTAAACCGCTGAACCAAACGTCACAAAACCTTACTCGAACCTCAAACATTCCTAAATAAACTTGCTGGAAATAACGTAATGCATAACAGATTCACGGTTCACAAATGATGCGAGAAAATGACTTTTTCATCACATAAACTTGAAAATGCTTAGTTTTTTAGGTTTTGAGCAGTGAAATGGTAAACCGCTTAACCTAACGCCACGAAATATACTCGCACCATAAATATGCCTAAATGAAAGTACGAGAACTATAAGAATGCCTAACGGATTCACGGTTCACAAATCATTCTCAAAAATGACTTTTTCATCACATAGACTTAAAAATTCTTAGTTTTTGAGGTTTTGAGTAGTGAAACGGTAAACCGCTTAACCAAACGCCACAAAACCTTACTCACACATCAAAAATAACTAAATGAACTTGCGGGAAAAAAAAGGAATGCATAACGTATTCACGGTTCACAAATAATGCGAAATAATGATTTTTTTCATCACTTAGATTTGAAAATTCTTAGTTTTTGAGATGTGAAATGGTGAACCGCTTACAATACACCACAAAAACTTACACGCACCTCAAACATGCCTAAATAAACTTGCAAGAACTAACGGATTGCATAACGTATTCATGGTTAACAAATAATGCGAAAAAATGACTTTTTCATCACTTAGACTTGAAAATGCTTAGTTTTTTAAGTTTTAAGTAGTAAAACAGTAAACCGCTGAACCAAACGTCACAAAACCTTACTCGCACCTGAAACATGCCTAAATAAACATACTGGAAATAACGTAATGCATAACAGATTCACGGTTCACAAATGATGCGAGAAAATGACTTTTTCATCACTTAAACTTGAAAATGCTTAGTTTTTGAGGATTTGAGCAGTGAAATGGTAAACCGCTTAACCTAACGCCACGAAACATACTCGCACCACAAATGTGCCTAAATGAACTTACGAGAACTCAAATAATGCCTAACGGATTCACGGTTCACAAATCATTCTCAAAAATGACTTTTTCATCACATAGACATAAATATTCTTAGTTTTTGAAGTTTTGAGTAGTGAAACGGTAAACCGCTTAACCAAACGCCACAAAACCTTACTCGCACATCAAAAATAACTAAATGAACTTTCGGGAAAAAAAGGAATGCATAACGTATTCACGGTTCACAAATAATGCGAAATAATGATTTTTTTCATCACTTAGACTTGAAAATTCTTAGTTTTTGAGATGTGAAATGGTAAACCGCTTACAATACACCACAAAAACTTACACGCACCTCAAACATGCCTAAATAAACTAGCAAGAACTAACGGATTGCATAACGTATTCATGGTTCACAAATAATGCGAAAAAATGACTTTTTCATCACTTACACTTGAAAATGCTTAGATTTTGAGGTTTTGAGTATTGAAACGGTAAACCGCTTAAGCATCCACCACGAAACCATACTCGCACCTCAAGCATGCCTAAATAAACTTGCGGGAACTAATGGAATGCATAAAGGATTCACGGTTCATAAATAATGCAAAAAAATTACTTTTTCATCACTTAGACTTGAAAATTGTGTACTTTTTGAGGTTTTGAGTAATGAAACGGTAAACCATAAAAAAAAAAAGGCCACGAAACCTTACTCGTACCTCAAACATGCTTAAATAAACTTGCGGGAACTAATGGAATGCATAACGGAATCACGGTTAACAAATAATGCGAAAAAATGACTTTTTCATCACTTAGACTTGAAAATGCTTAGTTTTTTAAGTTTTAAGTAGTAAAACGGTAAACCGCTGAACCAAACGTCACAAAACCTTAATCGCACCTGAAACATGCCTAAATAAACTTGCTGGAAATAACGTAATGCATAACAGATTCACGGTTCACAAATGATGCGAGAAAATGACTTTTTCATCACTTAAACTTGAAAATGCTTAGTTTTTTAGGTTTTGAGCAGTGAAATGGTAAACCGCTTAACCTAACGCCACGAAATATACTCGCACCACAAATATGCCTAAATGAAAGTACGAGAACTAAAAGAATGCCTAACGGATTCACGGTTCACAAATCATTCTCAAAAATGACTTTTTCATCACATAGACTTAAAAATTCTTAGTTTTTGAGGTTTTGAGTAGTGAAACGGTAAACCGCTTAACCAAACGCCACAAAACCTTACTCGCACATCAAAAATAACTAAATGAACTTAAGGGAAAAAAAGGAATGCATAACGTATTCACGGTTCACAAATAATGCGAAATAATGATTTTTTTCATCACTTAGACTTGAAAATTCTTAGTTTTTGAGATGTGAAATGGTAAACCGCTTACAATACACCACAAAAACTTACACGGACCTAAAACATGGCTAAAGAAACTAGCAAGAACTAACGGATTGCATAACGTATTCATGGTTCACAAATAATGCGAAAAAATGACTTTTTCATCACTTACACTTGAAAATGCTTAGATTTTGAGGTTTTGAGTAGTGAAACGGTAAACCGCTTAAGCATCCACCACGAAACCATACTCGCACCTCAAGCATGCCTAAATAAACTTGCGGGAACTAATGGAATGCATAAAGGATTCACGGTTCACAAATAATGCAAAAAAAAATACTTTTTCATTACTTAGACTTGAAAATTGTGTACTTTTTGAGGTTTTGAGTAATGAAAAGGTAAACCATAAAAAAAAAAAGCCACGAAACCTTACTCGTACCTCAAACATGCTTAAATAAACTTGCGGGAACTAATAGAATGCATAACGGAATCACGGTTAACAAATAATGCGTAAAAATGACTTTTTCATCATTTAGACTTGAAAATGCTTAGTTTTTTAAGTTTTGAGTAGTAAAACGGTAAACCGCTGAACCAAACGTCACAAAACCTTACTCGCACCTGAAACATGCCTAAATAAACTTGCTGAAAATAACGTAATGCATAACAGATTCACGGTTCACAAATGATGCGAGAAAATGACTTTTTCATCACTTAAACTTGAAAATGCTTAGTTTTTTAGGTTTTGAGCAGTGAAATGGTAAACCGCTTAACCTAACGCCACGAAATATACTCGCACCACAAATATGCCTAAATGAAAGTACGAGAACTAAAAGAATGCCTAACGGATTCACGGTTCACAAATCATTCTCAAAAATGACTTTTTCATCACATAGACTTAAAAATTCTTAGTTTTTGAGGTTTTGAGTAGTGAAACGGTAAACCGCTTAACCAAACGCCACAAAACCTTACTCGCACATCAAAAATAACTAAATGAACTTTCGGGAAAAAAAGGAATGCATAACGTATTCACGGTTCACAAATAATGCGAAATAATGATTTTTTTCATCACTTAGACTTGAAAATTCTTAGTTTTTGAGATGTGAAATGGTAAACCGCTTACAATACACCACAAAAACTTACACGGACCTAAAACATGGCTAAAGAAACTAGCAAGAACTAACGGATTGCATAACGTATTCATGGTTCACAAATAATGCGAAAAAATGACTTTTTCATCACTTACACTTGAAAATGCTTAGATTTTGAGGTTTTGAGTAGTGAAACGGTAAACCGCTTAAGCATCCACCACGAAACCATACTCGCACCTCAAGCATGCCTAAATAAACTTGCGGGAACTAATGGAATGCATAAAGGATTCACGGTTCACAAATAATGCAAAAAAAAATACTTTTTCATCACTTAGACTTGAAAATTGTGTACTTTTTGAGGTTTTGAGTAATGAAAAGGTAAACCATAAAAAAAAAAGCCACGAAACCTTACTCGTACCTCAAACATGCTTAAATAAACTTGCGGGAACTAATAGAATGCATAACGGAATCACGGTTAACAAATAATGCGTAAAAATGACTTTTTCATCATTTAGACTTGAAAATGCTTAGTTTTTTAAGTTTTGAGTAGTAAAACGGTAAACCGCTGAACCAAACGTCACAAAACCTTACTCGCACCTGAAACATGCCTAAATAAACTTGCTGAAAATAACGTAATGCATAACAGATTCACGGTTCACAAATGATGCGAGAAAATGACTTTTTCATCACTTAAACTTGAAAATGCTTAGTTTTTTAGGTTTTGAGCAGTGAAATGGTAAACCGCTTAACCTAACGCCACGAAATATACTCGCACCACAAATATTCCTAAATGAAAGTACGAGAACTAAAAGAATGCCTAACGGATTCACGGTTCACAAATCATTCTGAAAAATGACTTTTTCATCACATAGACTGAAAAATTCTTAGTTTTTGAGGTTTTGAGTAGTGAAACGGTAAACCGCATAACCAAACGCCACAAAACCTTACTCGCACATCAAAAATAACTAAATGAACTTTCGGGAAAAAAAGGAATGCATAACGTATTCACGGTTCACAAATAATGCGAAATAATGATTTTTTTCATCACTTAGACTTGAAAATTCTTAGTTTTTGAGATGTGAAATGGTAAACCGCTTACAATACACCACAAAAACTTACACGCACCTCAAACATGCCTAAATAAACTAGCAAGAACTAACGGATTGCATAACGTATTCATGGTTCACAAATAATGCGAAAAAATGACTTTTTCATCACTTACACTTGAAAATGCTTAGATTTTGAGGTTTTGAGTAGTGAAACGGTAAACCGCTTAAGCATCCACCACGAAACCATACTCGCACCTCAAACATGCCTAAATAAACTTACGGGAAATAATGGAATGCATAAAGGATTCACGGTTCACAAATAATGTAAAAAAATTACTTTTTCATCACTTAGACTTGAAAATTCTGTACTTTTTCAGGTTTTGAGTAATGAAACGGTAAACCATTACAAAACGCCACGAAACCTTACTCGTACCTCAAACATGCTTAAATAAACTTGCGGGAACTAATGGAATGCATAACGGAATCACAGTTAACAAATAATGCGAAAAAATGACTTTTTCATCACTTAGACTTGAAAATGCTTAGTTTTTTAAGTTTTAAGTAGTAAAACAGTAAACCGCTGAACCAAACGTCACAAAACCTTACTCGCACCTGAAACATGCCTAAATAAACATACTAGAAATAACGTAATGCATAACAGATTCACGGTTCACAAATGATGCGAGAAAATGACTTTTTCATCACTTAAACTTGAAAATGCTTAGTTTTTGAGGATTTGAGCATTGAAATGGTAAACCGCTTAACCTAACGCCACGAAACATACTCGCACCACAAATGTGCCTAAATGAACTTACGAGAACTCAAAGAATGCCTAACGGATTCACGATTCACAAATCATTCTCAAAAATGACTTTTTCATCACATAGACTTAAATATTCTTAGTTTTTGAAGTTTTGAGTAGTGAAACGGTAAACCGCTTAACCAAACGCCACAAAACCTTACTCGCACATCAAAAATAACTAAATGAACTTTCGGGAAAAAAAGGAATGCATAACGTATTCACGGTTCACAAATAATGCGAAATAATGATTTTTTTCATCACTTAGACTTGAAAATTCTTAGTTTTTGAGATGTGAAATGGTTAACCGCTTACAATACACCACAAAAACTTACACGCACCTCAAACATGCCTAAATAAACTTTCAAGAACTAACGGATTGCATAACGTATTCATGGTTCACAAATAATGCGAAAAAATGACTTTTTCATCACTTACACTTGAAAATGCTTAGATTTTGAGGTTTTGAGTAGTGAAACGGTAAACCGCTTAAGCATCCACCACGAAACCATACTCGCACCTCAAACATGCCTAAATAAAATTACGGGAACTAATGGAATGCATAAAGGATTCACGGTTCACAAATAATGCAAAAAAATTACTTTTTCATCACTTAGACTTGAAAATTGTGTACTTTTTGAGGTTTTGAGTAATGAAACGGTAAACCATAAAAAAAAAAGCCACGAAACCTTACTCGTACCTCAAACATGCTTAAATAAACTTGCGGGAACTAATGGAATGCATAACGGAATCACGGTTAACAAATAATGCGAAAAAATGACTTTTTCATCACTTAGACTTGAAAATGCTTAGTTTTTTAAGTTTTAAGTAGTAAAACGGTAAACCGCTGAACCAAACGTCACAAAACCTTACTCGCACCTGAAACATGCCTAAATAAACTTGCTGGAAATAACGTAATGCATAACAGATTCACGGTTCACAAATGATGCGAGAAAATGACTTTTTCATCACTTAAACTTGAAAATGCTTAGTTTTTTAGGTTTTGAGCAGTGAAATGGTAAACCGCTTAACCTAACGCCACGAAATATACTCGCACCACAAATATGCCTAAATGAAAGTACGAGAACTAAAAGAATGCCTAACGGATTCACGGTTCACAAATCATTCTCAAAAATGACTTTTTCATGACATAGACTTAAAAATTCTTAGTTTTTGAGGTTTTGAGTAGTGAAACGGTAAACCGCTTAACCAAACGCCACAAAACCTTACTCGCACATCAAAAATAACTAAATGAACTTTCGGGAAAAAAAGGAATGCATAACGTATTCACGGTTCACAAATAATGCGAAATAATGATTTTTTTCATCACTTAGACTTGAAAATTCTTAGTTTTTGAGATGTGAAATGGTAAACCGCTTACATTACACCACAAAAACTTACACGGACCTAAAACATGGCTAAATAAACTAGCAAGAACTAACGGATTGCATAACGTATTCATGGTTCACAAATAATGCGAAAAAATGACTTTTTCATCACTTACACTTGAAAATGCTTAGATTTTGAGGTTTTGAGTAGTGAAACGGTAAACCGCTTAAGCATCCACCACGAAACCATACTCGCACCTCAAACAAGCCTAAATAAACTTGCGGGAACTAATGGAATGCATAAAGGATTCACGGTTCATAAATAATGCAAAAAAATTACTTTTTCATCACTTAGATTTGAAAATTCTTTACTTTTTGAGGTTTTGAGTAATTAAACGGTAACCCATAACAAAACGCCACGAAACCTTACTCGTACCTCAAACATGCTTAAATAAACTTGCGGGAACTAATGGAATGCATAACGGAATCACGGTTAACAAATAATGCAAAAAAAATGACTTTTTCATCACTTAGACTTGAAAATGCTTAGTTTTTTAAGTTTTGTGTAGTAAAACGGTAAACCGCTGAACCAAACGTCACAAAACCTTACTCGAACCTCAAACATTCCTAAATAAACTTGCTGGAAATAACGTAATGCATAACAGATTCACGGTTCACAAATGATGCGAGAAAATGACTTTTTCATCACATAAACTTGAAAATGCTTAGTTTTTTAGGTTTTGAGCAGTGAAATGGTAAACCGCTTAACCTAACGCCACGAAATATACTCGCACCATAAATATGCCTAAATGAAAGTACGAGAACTATAAGAATGCCTAACGGATTCACGGTTCACAAATCATTCTCAAAAATGACTTTTTCATCACATAGACTTAAAAATTCTTAGTTTTTGAGGTTTTGAGTAGTGAAACGGTAAACCGCTTAACCAAACGCCACAAAACCTTACTCACACATCAAAAATAACTAAATGAACTTGCGGGAAAAAAAAGGAATGCATAACGTATTCACGGTTCACAAATAATGCGAAATAATGATTTTTTTCATCACTTAGATTTGAAAATTCTTAGTTTTTGAGATGTGAAATGGTGAACCGCTTACAATACACCACAAAAACTTACACGCACCTCAAACATGCCTAAATAAACTTGCAAGAACTAACGGATTGCATAACGTATTCATGGTTAACAAATAATGCGAAAAAATGACTTTTTCATCACTTAGACTTGAAAATGCTTAGTTTTTTAAGTTTTAAGTAGTAAAACAGTAAACCGCTGAACCAAACGTCACAAAACCTTACTCGCACCTGAAACATGCCTAAATAAACATACTGGAAATAACGTAATGCATAACAGATTCACGGTTCACAAATGATGCGAGAAAATGACTTTTTCATCACTTAAACTTGAAAATGCTTAGTTTTTGAGGATTTGAGCAGTGAAATGGTAAACCGCTTAACCTAACGCCACGAAACATACTCGCACCACAAATGTGCCTAAATGAACTTACGAGAACTCAAATAATGCCTAACGGATTCACGGTTCACAAATCATTCTCAAAAATGACTTTTTCATCACATAGACATAAATATTCTTAGTTTTTGAAGTTTTGAGTAGTGAAACGGTAAACCGCTTAACCAAACGCCACAAAACCTTACTCGCACATCAAAAATAACTAAATGAACTTTCGGGAAAAAAAGGAATGCATAACGTATTCACGGTTCACAAATAATGCGAAATAATGATTTTTTTCATCACTTAGACTTGAAAATTCTTAGTTTTTGAGATGTGAAATGGTAAACCGCTTACAATACACCACGAAAACTTACACGCACCTCAAACATGCCTAAATAAACTAGCAAGAACTAACGGATTGCATAACGTATTCATGGTTCACAAATAATGCGAAAAAATGACTTTTTCATCACTTACACTTGAAAATGCTTAGATTTTGAGGTTTTGAGTATTGAAACGGTAAACCGCTTAAGCATCCACCACGAAACCATACTCGCACCTCAAACATGCCTAAATAAACTTGCGGGAACTAATGGAATGCATAAAGGATTCACGGTTCACAAACAATGCAAAAAATTACTTTTTCATCACTTAGACTTGAAAATTGTGTACTTTTTGAGGTTTTGAGTAATGAAACGGTAAACCATAAAAAAAAAAAAGCCACGAAACCTTACTCGTACCTCAAACATGCTTAAATAAACTTGCGGGAACTAATGGAATGCATAACGGAATCACGGTTAACAAATAATGCGAAAAAATGACTTTTTCATCACTTAGACTTGAAAATGCTTAGTTTTTTAAGTTTTAAGTAGTAAAACGGTAAACCGCTGAACCAAACGTCACAAAACCTTACTCGCACCTGAAACATGCCTAAATAAACTTGCTGGAAATAACGTAATGCATAACAGATTCACGGTTCACAAATGATGCGAGAAAATGACTTTTTGCATCACTTAAACTTGAAAATGCTTAGTTTTTGAGGATTTGAGCAGTGAAATGGTAAACCGCTTAACCTAACGCCACGAAATATACTCGCACCACAAATATGCCTAAATGAAAGTACGAGAACTAAAAGAATGCCTAACGGATTCACGGTTCACAAATCATTCTCAAAAATGACTTTTTCATCACATAGACTTAAAAATTCTTAGTTTTTGAGGTTTTGAGTAGTGAAACGGTAAACCGCTTAACCAAACGCCACAAAACCTTACTCGCACATCAAAAATAACTTAATGAACTTTCGGGAAAAAAAGGAATGCATAACGTATTCACGGTTCACAAATAATGCGAAATAATGATTTTTTTCATCACTTAGACTTAAAAATTCTTAGTTTTTGAGATGTGAAACGGTAAACCGCTTACAATACACCACAAAAACTTACACGCACCACAAACATGCCTAAATAAACTTGCAAGAACTAACGGATTGCATAACGTATTCATGGTTCACAAATAATGCGAAAAAATGACTTTTTCATCACTTACACTTGAAAATGCTTAGATTTTGAGGTTTTTAGTAGTGAAACGGTAAACCGCTTAAGCATCCACCACGAAACCATACTCACACCTCAAGCATGCCTAAATAAATTTGCGGGAACTAATGGAATGCATAAAGGATTCACGGTTCACAAATAATGCAAAAAAATTACTTTTTCATCACTTAGACTTGAAAATTGTGTACTTTTTGAGGTTTTGAGTAATGAAACGGTAAACCATAAAAAAAAAGCCACGAAACCTTACTCGTACCTCAAACATGCTTAAATAAACTTGCGAGAACTAATGGAATGCATAACGGAATCACGGTTAACAAATAATGCGAAAAAATGACTTTTTCATCACTTAGACTTGAAAATGCTTAGTTTTTTAAGTTTTGAGTAGTAAAACGGTAAACCGCTGAACCAAACGTCACAAAACCTTACTCGCACCTCAAACATGCCTAAATAAACTTGCTGGAAATAACGTAATGCATAACAGATTCACGGTTCACAAATGATGCGAGAAAATGACTTTTTCATCACTTAAACTTGAAAATGCTTAGTTTTTTAGGTTTTGAGCAGTGAAATGGTAAACCGCTTAACCTAACGCCACGAAATATACTCGCACCATAAATATGCCTAAATGAACTTACGAGAACTCAAAGAATGCCTAACGGATTCACGGTTCACAAATCATTCTCAAAAATGACTTTTTCATCACATAGACTTAAAAATTCTTAGTTTTTGAGGTTTTGAGTAGTGAAACGGTAAACCGCTTAACCAAACGCCACAAAACCTTACTCGCACATCAAAAATAACTAAATGAACTTAAGGGAAAAAAAGGAATGCATAACGTATTCACGGTTCACAAATAATGCGAAATAATGATTTTTTTCATCACTTAGACTTGAAAATTCTTAGTTTTTGAGAAGTGAAACGGTAAACCGCTTACAATACACCACAAAAACTTACACGCACCACAAACATGCCTAAATAAACTTGCAAGAACTAACGGATTGCATAACGTATTCATGGTTCACAAATAATGCGAAAAAATGACTTTTTCATCACTTACACTTGAAAATGCTTAGATTTTGAGGTTTTGAGTAGTGAAACGGTAAACCGCTTAAGCATCCACCACGAAACCATACTCGCACCTCAAGCATGCCCAAATAAACTTGCGGGAACTATTGGAATGCATGAAGGATTCACGGTTCATAAATAATGCAAAAAAATTACTTTTTCATCACTTAGACTTGAAAATTGTGTACTTTTTGAGGTTTTGAGTAATGAAACGGTAAACCATAAAAAAAAAGCCACGAAACCTTACTCGTACCTCAAACATGCTTAAATAAACTGGCGGGAACTAATGGAATGCATAACGGAATCACGGTTAACAAATAATGCGAAAAAATGACTTTTTCATCACTTAGACTTGAAAATGCTTAGTTTTTTAAGTTTTGAGTAGTAAAACGGTAAACCGCTGAACCAAACGTCACAAAACCTTACTCGCACCTGAAACATGCCTAAATAAACTTGCTGGAAATAACGTAATGCATAACAGATTCACTGTTCACAAATGATGCGAGAAAATGACTTTTTCATCACTTAAACTTGAAAATGCTTAGTTTTTTAGGTTTTGAGCAGTGAAATGGTAAACCGCTTAACCTAACGCCACGAAATATACTCGCACCATAAATTTGCCTAAATGAAAGTACGAGAACTAAAAGAATGCCAAACGGATTCACGGTTCACAAATCATTCTCAAAAATGACTTTTTCATCACATAGACGTAAAAATTCTTAGTTTTTGAGGTTTTGAGTAGTGAAACGGTAAACCGCTTAACCAAACGCCACAAAACCTTACTCACACATCAAAAATAACTAAATGAACTTAAGGGAAAAAAAGGAATGCATAACGTATTCACGGTTCACAAATAATGCGAAATAATGATTTTTTTCATCACTTAGACTTGAAAATTCTTAGTTTTTGAAGTGTGAAACGGTAAACCGCTTACAATACACCACAAAAACTTACACGCACCACAAACATGCCTAAATAAACTTGCAAGAACTAACGGATTGCATAACGTATTCATGGTTCACAAATAATGCGAAAAAATGACTTTTTCATCACTTACACTTGAAAATGCTTAGATTTTGAGGTTTTGAGTAGTGAAACGGTAAACCGCTTAAGCATTCACCACGAAACCATACTCGCACCTCAAGCATACCTAAATAAACTTGCGGGAACTAATGGAATGCATAATGGATTCACGGTTCACAAATAATGCAAAAAAATTACTTTTTCATCACTTAGACTTGAAAATTGTGTACTTTTTGAGGTTTTGAGTAATGAAACAGTAAACCATAAAAAAAAGCCACGAAACCTTACTCGTACCTCAAACATTCTTAAATAAACTTGTGGGAACTAATGGAATGCATAACGGAATCACGGTTAACAAATAATGCGAAAAAATGACTTTTTCATCACTTAGACTTGAAAATGCTTAGTTTTTTAAGTTTTAAGTAGTAAAACGGTAAACCGCTGAACCAAACGTCACAAAACCTTACTCGCACCTGAAACATGCCTAAATAAACTTGCTGGAAATAACGTAATGCATAACAGATTCACGGTTCACAAATGATGCGAGAAAATGACTTTTTCATCACTTAAACTTGAAAATGCTTAGTTTTTTAGGTTTTGAGCAGTGAAATGGTAAACCGCTTAACCTAACACCACGAAATATACTCGCACCACAAATATGCCTAAATGAAAGTACGAGAACTAAAAGAATGCCTAACGGATTCACGGTTCACAAATCATTCTCAAAAATGACTTTTTCATCACATAGACTTAAAAATTCTTAGTTTTTGAGGTTTTGAGTAGTGAAACGGTAAACCGCTTAACCAAACGCCACAAAACCTTACTCGCACATCAAAAATAACTAAATGAACTTAAGGGAAAAAAAGGAATGCATAACGTATTCACGGTTCACAAATAATGCGAAATAATGATTTTTTTCCATCACTTAGACTTGAAAATTCTTAGTTTTTGAGATGTGAAACGGTAAACCGCTTACAATACACCACAAAAACTTACACGCACCACAAACATGCCCTAAATAAACTTGCAAGAACTAACGGGATTGCATAACGTATTCATGGTTCACAAATAATGCGAAAAAATGACTTTTTCATCACTTACACTTGAAATGCTTAGATTTTGAGGATTTGAGTAGTGAAACGGTAAACCGCTTAAGCATCCACCACGAAACTATACTCGGCACCTCAAACATGCCTAAATAAACTTGCGGAACTAATGGAATGCATAAAGCATTCACGGGTTCATAAATAATGCAAAAAAAATTACTTTTTCATCACTTAGACTTGAAAATTCTGTACTTTTTGAGGTTTTGAGTAATGAAACGGTAAACCATTACAAAACGCCGCGAAACCTTACTCGTACCTCAAACATGCTTAAATAAACTTGCGGGAACTAATGGAATGCATAACGGAATCACGGTTAACAAATAATGTGAAAAAATGACTTTTTCATCACTTAGACTTGAAAATGCTTAGTTTTTTAAGTTTTAAGTAGTAAAACGGTAAAACCGCTGAACCAAACGTCACAAAACCTTACTCGCACCTGAAACATGCCTAAATAAACTTGCTGGAAATAACGTAATGCATAACAGATTCACGGTTCACAACTGATGCGAGAAAATGACTTTTTCATCACTTAAACTTGAAAATGCTTAGTTTTTGAGGATTTCAGCAGTGAAATTGTAAACCGCTTAACCTAACGCCACGAAATATACTCGCACCACAAATATGCCTAAATGAACTTACGAGAACTAAAAGAATGCCTAACGGATTCACGGTTCACAAATCATCTCAAAAATGACTTTTTCATCACATAGACTTAAAAATTCTTAGTTTTTGAGGTTTTGAGTAGTGAAACGGTAAACCGCTTAACCAAACGCCACAAAACCTTACTCGCACATCAAAAATAACTAAATGAACTTTCGGAAAAAAAGGAATGCATAACGTATTCACGGTTCACAAATAATGCGAAATAATAATTTTTTTCATCACTTAGACTTGAAAATTCTTAGTTTTTGAGATGTGAAACGGTAAAACGCTTATAATACACCACAAAAACTTACACGCACCACAAACATGCCTAAATAAACTTGCAAGAACTAACGGATTGCATAACGTATTCATGGTTCACAAATAATGCGAAAAAATGACTTTTTCATCACTTACACTTGAAAATGCTTAGATTTTGAGGTTTTAAGTAGTGAAACGGTAAACCGCTTAAGCATCCACCACGAAACCATACTCGCACCTCAAACATGCCTAAATAAACTGCGGGAACTAATGGAATGCATAAAGGATTCACGGTTTCATAAATAATGCAAAAAAATTACTTTTTCATCACTTAGACTTGAAAATTGTGTACTTTTTGAGGTTTTGAGTAATGAAACGGTAAACTATAAAAAAAAAAGCCCCGAAACCTTACTCGTACCTCAAACATGCTTAAATAAACTTGT
Source organism: Hydrangea macrophylla (assembly GCA_033977485.1). Classification (NCBI taxonomy): domain Eukaryota; kingdom Viridiplantae; phylum Streptophyta; class Magnoliopsida; order Cornales; family Hydrangeaceae; genus Hydrangea; species Hydrangea macrophylla. The sequence goes on from JASDAS010000019.1 coordinate 3,246,868, forward strand.
GGGAACTAATGGAATGCATAACGGAATCACGGTTAACAAATAATGCGAAAAAATGACTTATTCATCACTTAGACTTGAAAATGCTTAGTTTTTTAAGTTTTAAGTAGTAAAACGGTAAACCGCTGAACCAAACGTCACAAAACCTTACTCGCACCTGAATCATGCCTAAATAAACTTGCTGGAAATAACGTAATGCATAACAGATTCACGGTTCACAAATGATGCGAGAAAATGACTTTTTCATCACTTAAACTTGAAAATGCTTAGTTTTTTAGGTTTTGAGAAGTGAAATGTTAAACCGCTTAACCTAACGCCACGAAATATACTCGCACCACAAATATGCCTAAATGAAAGTACGAGAACTAAAAGAATGCCTAACGGATTCACGGTTCACAAATCATTCTCAAAAATGACTTTTTCATCACATAGACTTAAATATTCTTAGTTTTTGAAGTTTTGAGTAGTGAAACGGTAAACCGCTTAACCAAACGTCACAAAACCTTACTCGCACATCAAAAATAACTAAATGAACTTTCGAGAAAAAAAGGAATGCATAACGTATTCACGGTTCACAAATAATGCGAAATAATGATTTTTTTCATCACTTAGACTTGAAAATTCTTAGATTGTTAGATGTGAAATGGTAAACCGCTTACAATACACCACAAAAACTTACACGCACCTCAAACATGCCTAAATAAACTAGCAAGAACTAACGGATTTCATAACGTATTCATGGTTCACAAATAATACGAAAAAATGACTTTTTCATCACTTACACTTGAAAATGCTTAGATTTTGAGGTTTTGAGTATTGAAACGGTAAACCGCTTAAGCATACACCACGAAACCATACTCGCACCTCAAACATGCCTAAATAAACTTGCGGGAACTAATGGAATGCATAAAGGATTCACGGTTCACAAATAATGCAAAAAAATTACTTTTTCATCACTTAGACTTGAAAATTGTGTACTTTTTGAGGTTTTGAGTAATGAAACGGTAAACCATAAAAAAAAAAAAGCCACGAAACCTTACTCGTACCTCAAACATGCTTAAATAAACTTGCGGGAACTAATGGAATGCATAACGGAATCACGGTTAACAAATAATGCAAAAAAATGACTTTTTCATCACTTAGACTTGAAAATGCTTAGTTTTTTAAGTTTTAAGTAGTAAAACGGTAAACCGCTGAACCAAACGTCACAAAACCTTACTCGCACCTGAAACATGCCTAAATAAACTTGCTGGAAATAACGTAATGCATAACATATTCACGGTTCACCAAATGATGCGAGAAAATGACTTTTTCATCACTTAAACTTGAAAATGCTTAGTTTTTAGGTTTTGAGCAGTGAAATGGTAAACCGCTTAACCTAATACCACGAAATATACTCGCACCACAAATATGCCTAAATGAAAGTACGAGAACTAAAAGAATGCCTAACGGATTCACGGTTCACAAATCATTCTCAAAAATGACTTTTTCTTCACATAGACTTAAAAATTCTTAGTTTTTGAGGTTTTGAGTAGTGAAATGGTAAACCGCTTAACCAAACACCACAAAACCTTACTCACACATCAAAAATAACTAAATGAACTTAAGGGAAAAAAAGGAATGCATAACGTATTCACGGTTCACAAATAATGCGAAATAATGATTTTTTTCATCACTTAGACTTGAAAATTCTTAGTTTTTGAGATGTGAAACGGTAAACCGCTTACAATACACCACAAAAACTTACACGCACCACAAACATGCCTAAATAAACTTGCAAGAACTAACGGATTGCATAACGTATTCATGGTTCACAAATAATGCGAAAAAATGACTTTTTCATCACTTACACTTGAAAATGCTTAGATTTTGAGGTTTTGAGTAGTGAAACGGTAAACCGCTTAAGCATCCACCACGAAACCATACTCGCACCTCAAGCATACCTAAATAAACTTGCGGGAACTAATGGAATGCATAAAGGATTCACGGTTCACAAATAATGCAAAAAAAATTACTTTTTCATCACTTAGACTTGAAAATTGTGTACTTTTTGAGGTTTTGAGTAATGAAACGGTAAACCATAAAAAAAAAGCCACGAAACCTTACTCGTACCTCAAACAATGCTTAAATAAACTTGTGGGAACTAATGGAATGCATAACGAATCACAGTTAACAAATAATGCAAAAAAATGACTTTTTCATCACTTAGACTTGAAAATGCTTAGTTTTTTTAAGTTTTAAGTAGTAAAAACGGTAAACCGCTGAACCAAACGTCACAAAACCTTACTCGCACCTGAAACATGCCTAAATAAACTTGCTGGAAATAACGTAATGCATAACAGATTCACGGTTCACAAATGATGCGAGAAAATGACTTTTTCATCACTTAAACTTGAAAATGCTTAGTTTTTTAGGTTTTGAGCAGTGAAATGGTAAACCGCTTAACCTAATACCACGAAATATGCTCGCACCACAAATATGCCTAAATGAAAGTACGAGAACTAAAAGAATGCCTAACGGATTCACGGTTCACAAATCATTCTCAAAAATGACTTTTTCATCACATAGACTTAAAAATTCTTAGTTTTTGAGGTTTTGAGTAGTGAAACGGTAAACCGCTTAACCAAACGCCACAAAACCTTACTCGCACATCAAAAATAACTAAATGAACTTAAGGGAAAAAAAGGAATGCATAACGTATTCACGGTTCACAAATAATGCGAAATAATGATTTTTTTCATCACTTAGACTTGAAAATTCTTAGTTTTTGAGATGTGAAACGTAAACCGCTTACAATACACCACAAAAACTTACACGCACCACCAAACATGCCTAAATAAAATTGCAAGAACTAACGGATTGCATAACGTATTCATGGTTCACAAATAATGCGAAAAAATGACTTTTTCATCACTTACACTTGAAAATGCTTAGATTTTGAGGATTTGAGTAGTGAAACGGTAAACCGCTTAAGCATCCACCACGAAACCATACTCGCACCTCAAACATGCCTAAATAAACTTGCGGGAACTAATGGAATGCATAAAGGATTCACGGTTCATAAATAATGCAAAAAAATTACTTTTTCATCACTTAGACTTGAAAATTCTGTACTTTTTGAGGTTTTGAGTAATGAAACGGTAAACCATTACAAAACGCCGCGAAACCTTACTCGTACCTCAAACATGCTTAAATAAACTTGCGGGAACTAATGGAATGCATAACGGAATCACGGTTAACAAATAATGTGAAAAAATGACTTTTTCATCACTTAGACTTGAAAATGCTTAGTTTTTTAAGTTTTAAGTAGTAAAACGGTAAACCGCTGAACCAAACGTCAAAAAACCTTACTCGCACCGGAAACATGCCTAAATTAACTTGCTGGAAATAACGTAATGCATAACAGATTCACGGTTCACAAATGATGCGAGAAAATGACATTTTCATCACTTAAACTTGAAAATGCTTAGTTTTTTAGGTTTTGAGCAGTGAAATGGTAAACCGCTTAACCTAACGCCACGAAATATACTCGCACCATAAATATGCCTAAATGAAAGTACGAGAACTAAAAGAATGCCTAACGGATTCACGGTTCACAAATCATTCTCAAAAATGACTTTTCATCACATAGACTTAAAAATTCTTAGTTTTTGAGGTTTTGAGTAGTGAAACGGTAAACCGCTTAACCAAACGCCACAAAACCTTACTCACACATCAAAAATAACTAAATGAACTTAAGGGAAAAAAGGAATGCATAACGTATTCACGGTTCACAAATAATGCGAAATAATGATTTTTTTCATCACTTAGACTTGAAAATTCTTAGTTTTTGAGATGTGAAATGGTAAACCGCTTACAATACACCACAAAAACTTACACGCACCACAAACATGCCTAAATAAACTTGCAAGAACTAACGGATTGCATAACGTATTCATGGTTCACAAATAATGCGAAAAAATGACTTTTTCATCACTTACACTTGAAAATGCATAGATTTTGAGGTTTTGAGTAGTGAAACGGTAAACCGCTTAAGATCCACCACGAAACCATACTCTCACCTCAAGCATACCTAAATAAACTTGCGGGAACTAATGGAATGCATAAAGGATTCACGGTCACAAATAATGCAAAAAAATTACTTTTTCATTACTTAGACTTGAAAATTGTGTACTTTTTGAGGTTTTGAGTAATGAAACGGTAAACCATAAAAAAAAAGCCACGAAACCTTACTCGTACCTCAAACATGCTTAAATAAACTTGTGGGAACTAATGGAATGCATAACGGAATCACGGTTAACAAATAATGCAAAAAAATGACTTTTTCATCACTTAGACTTGAAAATGCTTTAGTTTTTTAAGTTTTAAGTAGTAAAACGGTAAACCGCTGAACCAAACGTCACAAAACCTTACTCCGCACCTGAAACATGCCTAAATAAACTTGCTGGAAATAACGTAATGCATAACAGATTCACGGTTCACAAATGATGCGAGAAAATGACTTTTTCATCACTTAAACTTGAAAATGCTTAGTTTTTTAGGTTTTGAGCAGTGAAATGGTAAACCGCTTAACCTAACGCCACGAAATATACTCGCACCATAAATATGCCTAAATGAAAGTACGAGAACTAAAAGAATGCCTAACGGATTCACGGTTCACAAATCATTCTCAAAAATGACTTTTTCATCACATAGACTTAAAAATTCTTAGTTTTTGAGGTTTTGAGTAGTGAAATGGTAAACCGCTTAACCAAACGCCACAAAACCTTACTCACACATCAAAAATAACTAAATGAACTTAAGGGAAAAAAAGGAATGCATAACGTATTCACGGTTCACAAATAATGCGAAATAATGATTTTTTTTCATCACTTAGACTTGAAAATTCTTAGTTTTTGAGATGTGAAACGGTAAACCGCTTACAATACACCACAAAAACTTACACGCACCACAAACATGCCTAAATAAACTTGCAAGAACTAACGGATTGCATAACGTATTCATGGTTCACAAATAATGCGAAAAAATGACTTTTTCATCACTTACACTTGAAAATGCTTAGATTTTGAGGTTTTGAGTAGTGAAACGGTAAACCGCTTAAGCATCCACCACGAAACCATACTCGCACCTCAAGCATACCTAAATAAACTTGCGGGAACTAATGGAATGCATAAAGGATTCACGGTTCACAAATAATGCAAAAAAATTACTTTTTCATCACTTAGACTTGAAAATTGTGTACTTTTTGAGGTTTTGAGTAATGAAACGGTAAACCATAAAAAAAAAGCCACGAAACCTTACTCGTACCTCAAACATGCTTAAATAAACTTGTGGGAACTAATGGAATGCATAACGGAATCACAGTTAACAAATAATGCAAAAAAATGACTTTTTCATCACTTAGACTTGAAAATGCTTAGTTTTTTAAGTTTTAAGTAGTAAAACGGTAAACCGCTGAACCAAACGTCACAAAACCTTACTCGCACCTGAAACATGCCTAAATAAACTTGCTGGAAATAACGTAATGCATAACAGATTCACGGTTCACAAATGATGCGAGAAAATGACTTTTTCATCACTTAACTTGAAAATGCTTAGTTTTTTAGGTTTTGAGCAGTGAAATGGTAAACCGCTTAACCTAATACCACGAAATATGCTCGCACCACAAATATGCCTAAATGAAAGTACGAGAACTAAAAGAATGCCTAACGGATTCACGGTTCACAAATCATTCTCAAAAATGACTTTTTCATCACATAGACTTAAAAATTCTTAGTTTTTGAGGTTTTGAGTAGTGAAACGGTAAACCGCTTAACCAAACGCCACAAAACCTTACTCGCACATCAAAAATAACTAAATGAACTTAAGGGAAAAAAAGGAATGCATAACGTATTCCACGGTTCACAAATAATGCGAAATAATGATTTTTTTCATCACTTA